>VZZY01020026.1:0-15766 GCA_013400335.1 Eurystomus gularis | reverse complement strand
CTACTTTTCAAAGTTATACACATTTATGTTACCTATGTCAGTGATAGCAATAAAATTTTAAATTACAGAAGCCTTATATTAAGGAAAAAAAAAAAGCTACAACCCAATTCATCTTTTAATCAAAAGATACTTGTACGCAACCTCAAAAAATCTATTGCTTTTGCAACATAAATTAATAACACTAATGTATTTAATGTATTTAATGTTATTATGTTGCTGCTTGTACTGCTTTGATAGTCGTACTATGAATTATTGAAGTAGCATAGATATTCAGCTCTTCACCAAACTGACTTTAGTTTGGACTTTCATACAGTAATAACAGTTCCAATTTGTACTATTCTGTGTTCCATTTCTTTCCTGTAAATAGTTGAGTTCAAGCAGAATTAAGACCTCAGGGGATGCCAGCTTCCACTGTTGTCACTATGCATGTTTCGAAAAAGACCTCTAGCCAGATTCCTACTAGCTTTGAGCACAGACACCGCAACGGGGGCTTTTTGTGTTAATAAAATGGTAAAGGAGAGGAAAAAGCTTTGGGACGATACCTTTGCTTCTAACTTCTCACTTTCTCTAACTTAGCTGCTACTTTTCTTTATCATTCTATGTCTTTCTGAATGCAGGCAGGGATAATCATGATCAAGTTCACTTGATGAGAACAGCAGATGGTTCACTAAGAAATATGGTTCACTTAGAATATCCTTTCCTATGACATGGAAACCTGAAAGATTTGACTTAGGGACTCATCTTAGTAAATAATTTAGCTACCCTTAGAAGAGGTGGGAAAAAAGCATACTAGCAGATGGGACAATGAAAGTGTTCTTGAATTTAAAGTGCTCCCATCCTACTGCATGGATTGGTAGTGATGTTAAGTTTCACTGAGCCTGGTGAAACCCACTTTCTTTGATAACAGCTCATGCTAAGCTGGCTTCTGCAAAGTTCTAACTCCCACTGAAGACAATTCAATATTTGAGATCTTGGAGCTTTGCAGAATCAATAAGAAAGGTCAATGGCCCAAATACTTGGAGGTTCTTAGCAAGCTTAGGTATCTAAATTAATGAAAATTCCATTAGGAAGCATTTATTTATCATTATAAAACATTTTTATAAGTTAAGACTACATATGCTAAACTGGTACTGCATTCTACAAAAACTCAGAACATTCTCTGTTCTGAAAGGTTTAGATTCAGTGGCTGAAAAAGAGCTACAAGAAGTGTATTCTTTTAAAAAGTGGGTGTTGATATAATTTATAAAACTTTTTAAGACACATGTATCTCCAGCTGTATGTTCCAAACACTACAGTGTGCATGGCAAAGAGATACTGTTCATGGTTTTCAAACAATTTTATGTATATTGTACAGCTTTTTTTTTCTTTTCTTATTGTTACTATGGGAAGGAACTGCAGATTATTTATTAAAACGCAACAGTTTATAATGGAATTACACTACCATTATCTGAATCCATGATTTTTAACCACATAAAAAAAATCTTCAAAACTCTTGCCTTCAAAATTATCAGTACATTTCTTGACACGCTAGTAATAGGGATTACTGACCAACAGTGAACTGATATTCAACCATGAATAGTTGTTTTAAAAGCTGAAAATCATGCACAAGTAATCCACAAGTCTTTTACGTCCAGAATTTTCAGCACCGCTTTCCTGTGCCTATTATATATATATGTACACAGTCTTGATCGGTTTTTGGCTGCCATGGATGCAATTCTAGTATGTAAAACGTTATGTGTGAGTTCACTGGCATTTCTCATTTCTGTTTCTCTACAAGTAACTTGTTTTCTCCCAGCAGTTCCCAAGAACTTCATGGTTGTTCTTAGCAGCTGACTAAACCAGATGAGAATTTGTAAAAGAGCATTAAGGGATGTTAGACGCTAACTGTCATGGAGAAACAGTTCAGCAGAAAGTTTAGATGATGCAGAAAATACAGCAAAAGTGTGAACTGTCCACTTAATCTCAGAACACTGACAATACTAGATGTAATAGAATTAGCAAGCAGACCTTGAAGGTAAACTACACAGTAACATCTTCTGCAAGCCATTGTATTTCTAGTATATAGTTAGTAGCACATTGATAGTGAAATATAAAGGCAAATTTGAAAATCTTGGCCAGCAAGTGTCAGATATTTTTTGAAAAACACTAAAAATTATAATCATCAGGTACCATGATCTCCTTTTCTAAAAAAAAAAAAAAAATTACAATCTCTTGGTAGTCCTAGAGTCTCTTCCATCTGTGGCATGTTCCACAACCATTGCACAGTGATGTGCATTGTAACACCGTAAGAAATACAAAACTTCTGTCAGGTTGTAAGACATTAAATGCATTGTCTGTGCTGTTTTTTGACTGCTACTAAAGGTAAAGCTGTATCTCACAACACTGATGAGATATGCCTCAAATAGAAAATTTTTCGAAAGAAAATTTTTCCATTCTTAAATATTTTAGCATATTCATAGCATTATTTTCTAGTCATTCCATTAAATAGTCTATGCTATAATATTTCCAATACCACGTCCTGAAATTTTTGATACATATGTTATGGATATCAGGATATGCAACAGAAATCTTTGAGCTGCATTTAGCATAATGAATAATAAAAATAAATCATGTGCATGCTACAACTGCACCTGTATAGTCTGTAGCAACAGAGTTGGTTATGAGACCTAAATTGCAAACATGATCTATGTGTAAAGATATCATTCTAGCTGACCTTATAATGTATTTTCATTTACCCTGATGGAGACTTAGATTGATAGATCTTAGTCAAGTTATGTGTCTGTTTCAGTGATCTGTGGACTTAAAAATAAAGGTGTTACATCTAAAACTGAAAATAAACTGAGGTATTTTACTTCTAATTCTAGACACCATAGTTATAATGCAGTTTTATTTTAATGGCATTGCTTAAACAGACATATTTATTACACAAATGTTGCGTACAAGTCACCAGAATAGAGATATCACAACTGGGGATCACTGTGTGTACCTATCTTTGGACTAAAATTACCTGAGATAACAAAAGAAATGCTAAATTATAATGCTGTTTGCTATTTTAATGCTTAAAGATATTAATATTACTTTTTCTGGGTATTGAAGGAAACAAAGAATTTTTGAAGTTGTTTCATACATTTTTTTCAGACACACATTAGTTACAATTCATATTAAACCTTAATTAAGTTCCAGATAACCTAATACAGTCATTGCAGATACCCTGAATTTTCAGTGATCAAAAGATCTTTGATCAAGGTCGGTTGTTCAATTGCAATTCATAACCCAGAACATCCGTTGCTTTTTTACAGATTCATATTCCTCATAGGCAAGAGAAAATACATAGAAAATTTATGAACGTAACTCTCACTGACACCTAATTCTCTAGATTTAATATGGTGTAATTTAAATATGCTTCTTGAGATCAATATTTTTAATTGAAAAAAAATGCAAATGTCCAAAATTCCTGAAATCTTATGATTACATTTGACCAATTTTCTGAGATCTGGAATGTCCAAGACTGGCCATTCTAAAAGTTTTAAAAGAATTTACAGTACAAATATACTCTGAAATGCCCACCAGCTCTTAAATAGGCAGAGGATGATGAATACACAATGTATTTTGTCTGTTCCATCTTACATAGAGGGAAGGCCAAACACATAGGGTCAGCTGATGTGAGCTTTGCGTTTGCCACAGAACAAAGTAGAATAAGAATGGCAAAAAGAAATGCATAATTGTAACATTGGGCTGAACAATATTTTTTTAAAGCAAATGCTTTTAGTTCTCATATCACTTAGGGAGTTTATGAAAACAGTAAGAATAAAAAATTTCATTGTTCATAAACATTAAACTTACCTAGCTGGAAAAATTCCATCTACATCTAATGAAAACTCAGTCTTACGTTGCTCATTCAGCCATTGCTTTCTCAGATGTAATGACATGGGGGAAATTTTTCCCCAGGAAGAACAAGGGGTCTGGACTTGGTAGATTTTAAGCTGGAAAGTTTAAATACAATCCGACTTTACGTACTTCACAAGAACAAAATGGATCAGACTAAATAATATTATGTGTATTCAAGTTAAAACACCCAATCAATCATTTCAAATGACATAAATTGATTATAGATCATCTAAAGTCACAAGTGTCCCGAACTACTGGATTTGATTTTCTCACTTATTTAAAGCCAAGCTAAGTGCTTAGTATTATGTCTGAAGATGTCTGCCACTTTCAGTAGTAAATTGAAATCATACTCTACCCTGAGATACCGTTTCGTATTTACTAGTCCTAACATAATTGCCTTTGTCAAGATTTAGTTTGAAGATTAGGAAATTGTCCTTTAACTGTGAAAAATCAAAGCAGAAAGCACTGAATTTAATGAGCCTGTGAGCTGTGAATAGTGAAAAATACCCAGTTTTGAGCTAATAAATTCACATACACAAAAATTGAAAAACAAAGTAGACTAGACAACACATACCTAAGAAAATCTAGCATTCACAACATACATCATAACTTGGAAGCAAGAATTAAGAGGGCAAAAGTATTGTTAATAGAGTCCTCATATGTTATGGTTTGAGGTTTGGGACCAGGACAGGCAGGGGTTGGACACCCTGAGGGTCCCAGGGGGGAAGCAGTTATTCCCTCCCNGAACATCATACTAAAGAGCTTGGGGTTGTCTTGTATGTCCTGCAACTTGTAGAGGTACTACACTAATGACTGCTTTACAGACTAGCAAATGGCCAATCCCAAGCTCTGGACACCAAAAGATGAGGAAGCAAGGATTTATCCTACTTCTGAAAATCCAAGCTTCCTTATTCAAAAGTATCACAAACTTCTCTGCGAAATGTGCCTATGAGACACAGGCTGATGGTCACAGAACATAGCCTGAATGTCATCTGCCCAGATAGTTAGACACTGGTAATCAGGAGCAGTTATCTAGAAACAATAGGATAGCCACACTCCCCCCATTTCCTTCTGTACTCCACACAACATACATTTGTTGTGCGTTTTCTCTGATTCCCTTGGCAGAAGAACAAACTACAGCTTTGGAGTGGTTCTTCTAGTTTTTGTTGATTAGCTGTCATATGGAGCTTAGGAGTGGGTCTGTCAACCTGTAAGATCCTACTATTATTTTTCTTCTGGCTAGAAGCTGGAAAAAATCTGTAGATATTGTTTTGGGGTCCCTAATAAATGTCTGTGAAGCTGATTATGGTGGTAAAGGTTCAGCTGCAATTATATTGACAAGGTATTACATTCCCAACTCCCAAACCCTGTTATACCATGCTTGTTCTTCATAAGATAGTCACAGAAGAAAGTGTAAAATAGGGAAGTCACTATAAATTCAGATGTGTGTTAATTAATTAAAACAATAAAAATCATATTAAAAAGAGAGGGAAATTTTTTAATCCCTTCTGTTACTTTTTGAAGTCTCAGTGCCCAACGGCATGGAATGAGGGGAAAGTAAACATTAGCAGAGAGGAAAGATAAGGTCATCCTTGGTGGGGTTACAGAAAGGGCAGGTCACCCAGGGCAGCCACACTGGATGCTGCAGATAGTCATCTTCAACAACAGGGAAAAGAATGAAGTAGCCAGAAGAACTCTCAAGGGCCAAGAGTGCATTGTATAGGTTAATTACCTAGCAATGACAACTAGATAAATGCTGGCACACCCAAACAAAATCCTTATTGTTAATTATGACCTTAATACTTATTTTTTGTCATATTTTTTCATGGTCTCTATCTCATATCATATTTTAAGTAAACAGAATTCTAGCCTCAAATTTTACTTTGAGATAAGATTGTGTTGGGTAATTTGACAAATGAAGGGGTATTGTATCCTTCTGGGCATGCCAGCTGTTAAAAGCAGGGCACAGTAAAGAACTCCTCACTCAGTGCTGACCATCCACGATATGTGAAGAATTTCAAGGCACATCTTCACTGATTTCTGAACTTTCTTAAGAAGAAATCTGTGATCAGCCTCTGATAACCTTCTAGGAAAAATTTTTGGAAGATCTCAGGATACTGGAGAAGATACATGAACAGAAAGGTCTCAAGGAAGTTTTATCAGATACCAACATGATTTAATGGAAATCACTAATGAGTCTAACAGTATCTACTACCATTTTCACAAGATCTATCCAGTGTAAATTCATCTGTAATGAAGTATTTACTTTGTTGTCATATAAAACACTTCAGGTTTGCGTATTTGTGTTTGTGGGTGGAAGAGTCACATAGCAAAAGTATGCCATGCCACAAAGTGTTTGCAAGGAGAAAGATGAAGGAAAGGGTGAATGAAAAGATGAGCAAAAATGGATAAATTATTGAAGGGGTTGAGGTAGGTTCAGCAGAGGTTTTTATAGAGATGAGTGCTAATATCAGGAAAGATACTTTTAGCTGGAGTGAGTGGGTGGGTAATGCAGATATGAACTGCATGTAACATATACCGAAATTTGGACTTTTCAGAGTGATGAGAAAAAAAAGAATGGAAGAGAGGAGAAAAAAAAAAAGCAACCCAGGCCCATTTGGCCTGAATCTTTGAAAATGAGAGTCAACCATAAACCTCAGAAGCTGAAACTGCCTAGCAAATATTCCTATGTATTAAAGACACATTCATTTGAAGTATATATGTTATAATAAACACATATAATAATTCAAATTTATGTTTATGGACTTCTAATTACCAGTAAAGACACACATGTAAACTATTCCACTACTTTTTTATTAAAAACACGGGAGAACTTGTTTCATTTACTTAACTAGCCCTATCTCTTTGACTATAGTCTCATTTCACTGTTTGCTTGTCTGGTGCTATTGAAGAGAAAGTGCTGTACAAAAGCAGCGTTCTGTTTGCAAAGAACAGAATCCTTTTGTGTTAATTTAGATAAGGCAGACTGTGGGTGAGCACATAACCATATTACAACAAATGAGAGATCATAAGATTAGATGGCACATTAAAAAGTTTCCACTGTTTATTTAAAACTGTTGTAGTTTGTAAGGTGCCAGTGCTTGTTTGTTATTCAATATGTTATTAAAAATAGAGTTAAGAAAGTATAAACATAGTTAAGAAAACTTCAGTAAAGTTCTGAAGTATTGAGAGTATGATGGAGTGAAAGAGTCAGATATCTGAGAAAAAATCTTTTCAGTTCTACTATGACTGATTCATTGTATAGGCTTTTTGCAGACTTCTTGGCTGGAGAGGATGCTCTTCTTGTTGAGGTCTTCAAATTAAAAGCATACATATTTGTGAAAATGAGGCGTGGGTTCAAAGAATAAGGAACCTTGATGTGAAATTTCCCCGATAGAGCAATGAAACAGAGAAAGACATTGCTCTGAGGCCACACCATGTGAACAGGAAGACAAATAATTATGTGTTTTGTACAATGCAGCCACCTACCCTGCCATTGGACAACATTCATAATAAATGATATGCTACTGTCATGTCCAAAGAAGAAACACATTTGGGAGATTCTGCTTCTTACATAGGCCATTTACCATTTTGTGTCTTTGCAGAATCTGTTGTTAAGACACAGTAGCAAGTTTCAATGAAGCAGAGAGGGGAGAATATTGCAAGTGTGGAAACAATAGTATCTGAGCAGAAACTTGAGGACATGGTGGCACAGACCAACTGATCATGCTTTTAATGCCCACTGGTTGATCTCACATCATTTTTCTAGGTCTAGGAGATCTAGAATTGACTCTGGTGTAGACAGTCCTGTGTGATGGAGATATGAGGTGTAGGATTTATCTCCACCAACCTATACTTTTATGTTTGCTATATTCGCCAACCTCCCCTTTACAGCCTAAGCAGAAAAATAGGCATTAGCAGAAAATTATCTATTCCATGTGCTTTCTTAACTACCTTCCAGTGCTTTCTGAAAGGTACCAGTTTTTTTTCCATTGACTGGGGTTGAAGATACACTGATTAGCTGGGATTGCAAAGTAGAGATTCTGATTTGCGGGAAGTGTCAAGATTTTGTGCTTGGATTTGGACTATTCCATACCACTTAATAATGTTAGAAATCAAAATGTTAAAAAAAAAAAAATTGGAAAAATGAGAGCTGAACAGCCCCTGCATCTCCTCTTTGAAACTCACTTTCATATTATCCTGCATATATGAGCAGCAAAATGGATAAGAATATTAATTGTATCAAGCAGTGTTTGGGACTCCTTGGGCACCCGACTTTCGGGCAGCAACCAGGCCGAGGAAGGCAATCTGCAGTTCCCAGACTCTGCAGCCTCTGGGCAGCCTTTCTGGAGTTCAGGTCTTAGATTTGATGAAAGTTAATCAAATCTGAGATGTTTCAGACAAAACATTTGGGGCTCATATACCAGGGTTTTTTCAATAAAACTGCATTTCATAATAATATATCAGATCAACTGTACTACCAAGAGCAGTTCTTTCTCTTTCTTTCTTTCCTTCCCCTTTGCCTTTACTCTCCTGGAACTCCCTGTCCCCCTTTATTTTATTGCTCCTCTTCTAGCCTTCCCTTCTTCCTGTGCTTTCTAAATTTGCTTAAAGAACTCTTTATATCTCCCCAATCTCAAACTAGATCTACTTCTGACTTGTGTCACTTTGCCCTCAAACCCTCTATCTCCTCAGTGAGACTAAGCAGTCTCCTGGTTGTCAAGCAATCTCTTGTTTTTGTTACAGAAAGGGAAAACACTTGTTAATGCCATGAATTCACTCATTTTTATACTTGATTCTGCAGCTAAAATAGCAACAACTTCCATCTAAAAATGGAAATTTATTTAGTAATCAAAGTTCTGATTCATGAAAAACTTTTATAAGAATTTTTCTGAAGAGAAAGTAGTTAATACGCAAAAGCATTTAAGGACAATGCCAGAAGTTTTGAAAGAAGCTCCCTAACAGTAAGAAGCTTA
Source organism: Eurystomus gularis (assembly GCA_013400335.1). Taxonomy (NCBI): domain Eukaryota; kingdom Metazoa; phylum Chordata; class Aves; order Coraciiformes; family Coraciidae; genus Eurystomus; species Eurystomus gularis. Next base: position 6,902 of record VZZY01020026.1, on the reverse strand, counting down.
ATGGTATAAGGTCAGTAAGGAAAGAATAGGAGCAATAATATATTTAAGATGCTGCAACCTTCCTAGGTGTTTATAAACAAAGAAAGATCTGCTAGAAAGTTTCTTTCTTCCAAGACTTCTTTGCATGTTTTGTAATAGATGAGTGATAATACATGACCTTGAAGTCACATTACTTCAGGAAAAAATTTGTCACTAAAGTACATCGGAGATCCGGAACATTTACTAAAGAGGTTTTTGTATTTTACAGCTCTTCAGGAACAGAGAAAAATCAAAGTGACATTTGCATCAGGAGACTGTTATTTTGTGCAGAAGGATTTCCAGAAACCTTTTTTGGATTTTTGGTATTTTTTTTTTTACTTTACATATGCTCCGTACAGTCATTATAAAGCGTTGATTTGCTTTTGGTTTCTTCCTATTTAATTTAGGGCATTACTTCTGTTACAGCTGTGGTTAGCTGAGGTCAGCCACACTAGTAGGTATGTGAGGTACATTCCTCCTAGGTATCACATTCTCTATTGACCCTGGAATAGGAGGATCTTGGGTGTACAGCCAGCTGTAATTGCAGTAAGTTGAAACTGAGTGACATAAAAGTGGGAGTTTTCTAAACGAAAATATGCCTTGCCACAGTTAACACACAGTAACAGAAAGTAGTGGATGACTAGTGTCCTTACAGATCTGAATTAGAAAACTAGGAAGACTCATTTGCAGTAAACTGAAATGTCTTGCATTGAGTTCTTCATGATAATGTTCCTAATAGTTTTACAACAGCTCAGTATACCTTATGGTATATTAGGGTAAAAGCAGGAAGAGGGAGGAAGGTGGTTACCTCCTGCTAGAGGACCATGGAACAAATCTGACAGAGTGCTCTCCCAGTGAATGGAATCGCCACATACATAATGTTAGTTGCAGTAAATATTTATTTCATTAATCCCTTCCCATATGTCTTTATTTGGCTACCCTGCTGGAAGAGACAGCATTAAACCTGTCACTAAAGAAGTGACAAAAGCAGAGTCACCTGAAAACCTGTTCATGTACCAGCCTTCCTGAAAGGAGGATAAGCCCAGATTCTCCTGTGATGTTAGAGAAATATGTTTCTCTGTGTTAGATGAATCACAATCTTTGCTAGGGTATTTTAAAACTTTTCCAGCATTTTGTTACTAGTATATTCTTTTCTTTCATAGTCTAGAAGGTCTGATAAAACTCGATTATGACACCTACAGTTAGATGCTTTGGGATACGAGGCAAGATGACGTGATTGCAGAACTGTAAATGAAATTTTACTTAACCTGGTAGCTGTCCAAAACAGAGATTTTCTGCAAATTTTCAAACTTCTCAACAGCTTTGAAGACAAACCTGCAGGATCTTAATCCCTTTCAAGGCTTTACTTACTGGACCAATTTCCCTAGTTGAGATATTAACATATATATCTTTGGAGCAATTGCAGGAACAAGCTGTATGGAAACTTACGTGATTTATTGTTTAATGGGTTTTAGCATACTGCAGCTTTTAGAAAGCTATTGACTAGCCACTCAGCTGTAACAGTAAGTGAATGAAAACAGTAAATGCAGTTGTATCAATTTGCATTGAGTGCCTATATTTTGATTGTTCTCCCATACTTTATTGTCTCTGTTATTGATTGTTGATAGAAATGTGATTGTTTCTGAGTTGTTTTGACATCTCTCAGTACATTGTTTAACATAACTTGCTGGCACAGCTTGGCTGGGCAACATCCCAACAATACATCATGCTCAGAAAATGACAGAGAAAATGTTAATAAAACTGAAAGACAGGGGTTTTAAAAATACACTTACTGGGAGTAATAACATTACAAAGTAGTAACTAATTGTCAAACAAAGAGATCACAAATCCTGTAACATGAAAAAAACAGTTTTCTGAACTTCACAAATAAAAAGCCAGGGTAGGGGCTTTTTGGAAAGAGAGAGCTCTATACAAAGACCTACTACTGCAGATACACTATTAGAGAAGTAAGCTGCAGGATGCACAAAGGGAATGATGAAGATGCATATTGTGTTAGCACTTGCAGAAGCTTCTCTATTGCCCCTGTTTGCTTCTACATCTGCATTAAATATAGGAGTAGCTTGACAGATACTGTAGATTAGAATTTTCTAAAAATACATCTGAAGCCCCAAAGGAGATGTCTGACAGCTTTTGGCATGTATAAAAACAACTGAGATTGTAACTCCTGATGTATTTGTGTTGTGTAAGCAGCCTTATCATTGGCTGGCAGCACAGACAGCTACTTAAAACCACTCATTAACTGCCTCGATGAACTTAGTGAAGAAGGGTAAAAGGAGATCTGGCCTTTACTAACTTCCTGCCTTGTGATCAGTCCACCAGGTACTGTGATACTGTGATTGCTGATAAATATAGCTATATAGTAGTGTCATTGATCTGCGATGTCTCAGTAAGACTTTGTGTTGCTGAAGCTGTAAAACCAGTTCAAACCAAGTGACACTGGCAGTGCCAAAAACCCCAGTTTGAGACTAAAAGCAATGATAAAGATGATGAGAAAGCAACCAGGTGTGCTTCTTTAGTATTAAGAAATAACTTTGGTTTATATTTAGTTTAGCGCTTTCAAAAGGGATTGTCCAGAAAATCCTTTGGCTATGCACAGAGCTAGCGCAGCAGAAGCTGTGTCACAGTAAGATTTCTCACACTGTCTTGGTTCTAGTACTTGGAAGACATGCAATACCTATCTTATTGCAATTGTTTTTCTACAGAAGCCTATGGTTTCTCTGTTTGCAATCACTAAACTGATGTATATACTTTTCATTTTCCATTTAGGATATGCTGTCAGAAGTCAACTGAAATCAGTTCATTCCACATAAGCCAATTTGAGGGCATGTGTTGGTTTAGTAAGAGCTATGAGGTAGCCACGTGGCCCCGCCGCTCCCCCCCTCCTCCCCTCTGCTGCCGGCCGCAGACAGGGAAAGAAAAAAAAAAGGTTTAAAAGTGCCTTTTTGAGTTAAGGAAGGTTTAATATATGTGTATATATATATATAAAAGAAAATAACATATAATAAGCACTTTGCAGTTAACAAGAACAATATTAAAATTGAGAAAAGAGCAATACAAAAAAAAAATCCAATACCAGAAACAACAGCGAGGGACTGAACTGAGTGAAGTCCAACTCAAACTGACCCCCAATGGAACTGGTCCCGAATGGAACTGGCCCCGGGGCATGACAGCATGGTATAGAATAACCTGGCTCCACACAAAATTAACCCTGTCCTGGCCAAACCAGAACAGGGCATTATGACCTTCACCGCTAAACCAGAGTAGATGTAAATTGTGATGGAAGGTGGAGAGATTTCTTCCATTTTATAAAAAAAATTAGGCCACCTATACTGTCATTTTGTGCTTTTTTAATATAGAAGCTTATGGCAACAGTGTTGTTTTAAGCAAAATTTCCAATATTCTTTAGACTGAGAAGATGTAAATATATGGGGAAAAAGGAGATACTTCTTCCTAGCAGCCACCCAGAGCAACTTAGAAGTAGTAAAAGCAATTGTTGTGGGATGTTCTCATCATGTGATGTTAAATTTTTAAGCTCAGTATACTCAAGGGATTTTATTTTATTATTTCTTTTTTGTCTGTAACAGCCAGTCTACTGCCCCTGCAAGTCTTTGATTATGGAAGGAAGGAAGGAAAGACATTTTAAAGGAGCAGGAGCAGGCTGTCCCTATGTGCTGTAAGACAAGCCATCAGCAAAGAAGGCAGGCCTGGCTGAGCAGGGAGCTTTGGTTGCAAGTCAGAGAAAAAAAAGAGAGTTTTTGCCTTTGGAAGAAGGGGCAGGCCACACACAATGACTACAAAGATATTGTGAGGCTATGCAGGGAGAAAATTAGAAAGTCCAAAGCCCAACTAGAAATTAATCTGGCTTCTGCTGTAAAAGACAACAAGAAATCTTTCTATAAATACATTAGCAGCAAAAGAAGGGCCAGGGAGAGCCTCCATCTCTATTAGATGCAGGAGCAAACATGGTGAGTAAGGATGAGGAAAAGGTTTAGGTGCTTAATGCTTTCTTTGCCTCAGTCTCTGGGCAATTGTATTCTGGGAATCCAGCCCCCTGAGCTATATGACAGAGACTAGGAACAGAATGATCCCCCTGAAATCCAGGAAGAGATGGTTGATGACTTGTTGCACCATATATTTGTACACAATTCTATGAGGCTGGATGGAATCCACCCAAGAGTTCTGAGAGAGATCACAGAGGTGCTCACCAAACAACTTGTCATTTTTCAGCAGTTCTGGGAGGTCACAGTAGATTGGAAGTTAGCCAATGTGACACCCATCCACAAGAAGGGACGAAAGGAGGATCTGGGAAACTACAGGCCTGTCAGTTTTACTTCAGTGCTGCGGAGGGTGATGGAGCAGATCATCCTGAGTATCATCATGCAGTACATGCAAGACAACCAGGTGATCAGACTTGTCAGCATGGGTTTATGAAAGGCAGGTCCTGCTTGACTAACCTGATCTCCTTCTACAACATGGTCACCCACTTAGTGGATGAGGGAAAGACTGTGGATTTTGTCTAACTGGACTTTAGTAAAGCCTTTGACACTGTTTCCCACATCATTCTCCTGGAGAAACTGGCTGCTCATGTTTTGGATGGGCCTACACTTGACCAGGTAAAACACTGGCTGGCTGGCCAGGGCCAGATTGGTGGTTAATGGAGGTATTTTCATATAAATTACTATATATCAAAACATACACTGTTACATTATTGTAGGTAAAACGTAGCTATGCAGCTTTTTGATGATTCAAGCTTTTACTTCTAGCTAAGGTATGTTTCAATGAAAAATAAAACTGTGCATGCTAATGGACATCTATACAAAAATGATTCTTCAATTAGCAAAACAAAGTTAATTCACCCACAGCAGTGTTACTGTCTCTTGGGAAATATATTCTTCCCTCCATTAAATCAAATAACATATTGAATCCTATCAAATGAGAACATCATGCAGTCTAAGTTATGGGTCCATTTAGGGAGTGGGATATCTATTTCTATTCCATCATCTTTATTGTAATAGCAACAGTAAATGTTTATGAAGTCATCACATACAGTGATAGAAATCTCAGTGCTGATACAATTGCTATTAATTATAATCAAATCGTTATAATGTTGCACACACTATCTTTGCATGCTACTGTGTTCCCTTTTCTCTTTATTCCCATGTTCACTGGTCTCTTTTCTCTCTCAATGTAAGAATGACTGTTAAAAGTATGACTACATTAGAACAGATAGAATGCCTTTCTATCAAACACTGTATTTATTACTGCTTCCAAGAATCCATGGAGCACAGACATTTGGAGCCAGAGGAGGTTTGTGTTTGGGAGTCCCAGTGAATATTCTCTCTGATTGACTTACCTAATCACCTTCTTGATCCATGTAAACTTTTCCTATCTATAACTTCCCCAAACACGGAGTTCCACAACTGAATTCTTTGTCAGGGGAAAAAAAAAAAAAAAGTAGTCTTTTATTTATTTTGGTCTTGCCAGCTGATTATTTCACTTGATGTCTCTTGTTCTACATACAAAGCATGTCATTTGCTTTGTGACCTCTAAACTGTTTCTTATCCACTATAGCAAAACTAAGTGATACTTCACAGAAAGAAATGAAATGAAAATTCCACTACACTGAGATGGTCAAATAACAACGAGGTGTCTTCCCTCCCTTGGGTTATTGACAAAGCATGGTTTACCCAGAAGCTAGTGTTTAAGGCCCACTACAGCTAACCATTTGCTAAATCAACTTGTTCTATGTTTCTTTTTTTGCCTAAAGGATTTTTGTACTTTTGCACAGTTTTGATAGAATAATACCATTTGCTATCCAGAATGTTTGGAAAGATAACGCACATTCATGAAAATGTACAAGAATCCCCACAGGTTTCCTAATTTGGGAACAAGTAATTAGCATTTGAAAACTTGCAGCTGAACTAAGTTATTTGTCATTCAGTGCTCCTGGCTGATCTCCATTATTCCCTATTACAAACTTTTCAGTCAATCAGAAACCAGACACAACATGTGATTCAGGTTCTCAGCTAAATATTATGAATAATAAACCACTAAAAGCAATAAAAAGTTTAGTAAACAAAAATTGTCACAGTGTAACTATGCAAGGGACCCAATAGAACGCTCAGAAATCTGACTAATTACTCAGAGTAATCATATTATGTTTGGGGGAAAAAAAACCAAATAATAAATTACTACACAATTGTTCATTGTTTGGGGTTTTTTATTATTTTTTGTTTGTTTGTGGGGTTTTTCTGAGGGTGTTTTGTGGTTTGTTTTTGTTGTTGTTTGGTTTGGTTTGGGTTTTTTTCAAAATCACCTGCTATGTTTCACTTCTTTGCTTACTACTTTCTTCCAATTCTCATTTAGTTAAAATGTGCCTAACACTTCCTTTAATAAATTTTTCCTGCAGGGGCCTGTTTCTATTGTCCAGCTGAACCACCTATCTTGTTTTCTTTTTTGGAAAATAGATAGAGGTTTTTTTGCCCTGATTTTTAGAAAAATAGCAAAATGTAACTTACAAGAGGTTGAACACAGAAAATCACCTGTCATAACTTCATCATCACTAGACCCCAGAGAATTAATGCCTTAAAGTCAGTAACAGAGCCTTCTAATTAAAAGCATAAAGCACCATCATGACAGTGTATGGGGGAACCTTTGTAAAGAACTCTCACTTTCTCTGGTGTGATTCTGATAGGGCTAATTGCATTGTGACTTGCCTTTATGCGCTTATGTAAATAGCACTGGCTTCTGAAACAGAGCTTTCAGGCTGCTTTTGTCAGTAGGAGAGTCGTTTCCCCAAGGGCCTTTTCTTTGTGAAACACCAGCTGGTGGGAGTTTTTCATTGTTAACCCTTATCGCCAGTG
>VZZY01020023.1:0-77171 GCA_013400335.1 Eurystomus gularis | reverse complement strand
AGAAGAGAAGGCTCTGGAGGGGGCTCATACTGGCCTTCCAATATCTGAAGAGGGCCCACATGAAGGGGAAGGCCTGTTCACAAGGGTTTGTAGTGACAGGACACGGAATAATGGTTTTAAGGTAGGAAAGGATGGATTTAGGCTGGATATTAGAAAAAAGTTCTTTAACACGAGGGTGATAGAGCACTGGAATGGGCTGCCCAGAGAGGTGGTGGAGGCCCCATCCCTGGAGTCATTCAAGGTCAGGCTTGATGGGGCTCTGAGCAACCTGACCTAGGTAGAGATGCCCCTACTTGTGTAGGGAGGTTAAACCAGATGATCTCTACAGGTGCCTTCCAGCCTAAAACATTATATGATTCTGTGAGTATGATTCTATTACTATCAAATAACTACAGCGGTTCTTCTGTTCACCTGTAAGCCTTCCAGTACAGGGGTGGTTTCAAATATTTTTGATCTTCTACCATAATCTTGGCTAGCAGAAAACTAAAATAAAACTCAAACTCAACAACAGGTTCTTAGCATGAGGTCAGTACGCTCAACAGCACTGTTAGGTGTTCCTTCACCACCAGAATGACAATGTAATAAGCAAAATCAAGTAATGAGAACATTTGAGGGAGAACCTGAAAAGAACATCCAGGGAGTGAGGTTAGCTCTATTATAGCATGTGAATACATGACATAATACTGCAAATTCTCCCATCTTCTTGCATTAATACTTTGCTATTATAGTTCTTGTCTATTTAATGCCTTGAAAACACCATATCAAATAGTCAGTAGGTATGGCTCTACTAAAAGTTGACAAAGTCTGCTTGGAAAGAACCAACTCTGTCAGCATATGGACCTGAAGTTAGAAGAGCAGGAATCAGTCCAAGCTGTAGCCTTGTCTGACTCTTGTCACACAAGGAACTGGAACTTACTGCAAGTAAGCACTGAATACAGTAGAATCATAGAATAGAATCATAGAATTGTTCTGGTTGGAAGGGACTTTTAAGATCATCGAGTTCAACCGTTAACCCAGAGCTGCCAGGTCACCACTAAACCATGTCCCTCAGCACCACATCTACACAGCCTTTAAATCTCTTCAGGGATGAGGACTCAATCACTGCCCTGGGCAGCCTGGGTCAGGCCTTGACAATCCTTTCAAGAAAGACGTTGCTCGTCTTGTCCAACCTAAACCTCCCCTGGTGCAACTTGAGGCCATTTCCTCTTGTCCTATCATTTCTTCCTTGGGAGAAGAGACCAACCCCCACCTCGCTCCATCTCCCTTTCAGAAACTGAATCCAAGAGGTTCTCTGGATACTCAGCCCATCTGAACACCAGGACATACACAGTGTAGCCAGCACCCTACAGATTTATTAATATTTCATCCTGATATGTATTTTTAATCAAAGGATCTTAAAGTCCAGTGGAATTTCCAATTTATATATTCCAGTCCTTAGATGCTTTCATTACTAAATAGTTTATAGGATGTAGACCTTACACAAAAAATTCAAGCTTTTAATGATTTACATGGATTACTAGGATGATGAAGATTCACAAAGGTAAGCTGTGTATCTTATAACTCAGTATAAAAATGCAATTCACAGTTTTAGAGAGCCACAAGTGAAGAACTTTCCATCAAAAGGAGACATAGTGACATTGTAATAATTTCTATCAATTTGACCATTTCAGTGTTCCCCTTCTATTCCAGTCCAGGCTGGAATGAAGAAGAAAAATGGAAACAAACGCAAAACATCGAGAGTGTCTGTGATATACAGACACTTTTAGAGGGCTATTTCCCAGGCTGTCACCAGTCAGAAGCCCTGACTTTCACACCACCAACCTGCCTAAGGGAATCTCATCACTTTGGAGAGAAGAGTCACAGCACCAGCCTGACCTACCAACAGTGAAAGAGGCTGAGCTCTTCTTCATACAGCTCAGGATTATTCCCCTGGTAATTCAGCCTAAGTACTTGACAACTCATAACTCCAGTCTCCAGGACAATTACACCTAACAAATTAAAAGAGAATTCCACCTGACTACCGCATTAATCTCTAAACAAACAAAAAAAAGGTATGAAAGGGCTACTATGTGTATGGACAAATAAATTTAAATTCTAGCACAGAAGGAGGAAAGGCTTCCGAAGCAAAAAATTAAATGCTGAAGGCAGAATCAATGATAAAGATTACAAAAGATTTTTCATTTGTTGTTTTGGGTTTTTTTTTCTGTTTTTTACCGGTTGTATCTGAAATAGGCTGAGGAGATCAATTTTTACAGCAGTGTCCCTTGCCACATTGGGAATCAAGCTGCAAATTCCCTGACTTGGTGAATTTCTGTGTGACTATGAGACATTTAACAACGAACATGTACAGTATATTAAAGTGGCTGGAAATTACTCTGGGAGATAAAAAAAATATTTTAAATTTCCAAAAGGTTCTTCAGGTATTTTCAAACCTTTCCTCTCTTAGACTACCAAATAAGTAATTAAAATTTACTGCAGATTGACTGAAAATTCTAGAGGCTTGTGGCTAAGGGTTCGGGAAAAATGACAATAGAGGATCTGACTTTAAAGATCTCTACAAGCTCTACCAAGTTGCATTAAGGTACTTAGAGACTGATAAGAGCAGCCGTGCAGCAGCTCTTCAGCTAGTGGCTTGTGAGACTGATCCGAAACTGAGCCCGGAAAAATCAATTCCAAATGCAACTGATATGTCAAAGCTGGCAGTGAAGTCAAAAGAGGCACTAGGCTACCAACAGGAACAAGACAAAAAGCTCCAGAGTTGGGCTTTTGCAAACACAGGCAGAAACAGAAACTACTAGCAACAAAATCTCATAAATGCACTATCAAATAATAAACACATCTTTACTTTCTAATAAGTATCTGTCTTCTAATAGCTTCTTCACAGCCTGTCTGGACTATCAGCAGCCAAGACACGCCACTGGAGAGTCATCTCATTAACACACTACTGCTGTGCTGCCCATCTCCCTCCCGGGAGCACTGTGGCTGGGAAACTCCCCCTGCCATTATTACCATCTACCATGTTAGTATTGAAGAAAAAAAAGCAGAATCGTTGCTTTTATTAAAAACAAAACCAGAAGTTTTTCTTCCTGTAGTGATTTTTACTTGCTGGACTAATGCCACTTGTAATCCTAAGTCTTCACAGCATGTTTTCTCTCACAGAACAGATTAAGTGAGTTGACATGAAAGGTGTGTTTGTCTGGCACATTTGAGTTCCTGCTCTATCGCCTTCCATATTTCACATCCCAAGGATGTGCCCTACCAAGTGGGTCAGGCGCTCTTTCTCACATACTTGGATTCTGCCTTCTCAGAAACTGTTTCAAAGGGTTGGTTGTTTGGGTTTTTTTCTGTAAAGGAACAAATTATTTAGACATCTCATTAACATTGGTTAAAAAAAAGACAACTCATTAGGCTCATTTACTTGACCCTAGACACCCAAAACTTCTCCAGTAAGACCCAGATTTTTAAGCCACAAATCTGAGTATCAGTATCCATTTTACTGACAATCCGCATGGCATCACTCCTCCTGTTCTCTGGAGGCACACAGGCCCTGGTTTGCTACCTGTAGGTGTGCAAAGGTTTAATCTCAGCACGTTTTCTTGTCTAGCTTTTCTACTTCACCTCCCTGGAGAGCACATAGGTGAAAACAAACAGCTGGGAAGAACTAGAGGGAACATGGATCATCTAAAACCAGAGGGAACATGGATCGTCTAAAACCAGAAACTCCCACATGCCAGCTGGAGAACGTTTTCACAAAGTCACTACCTTTCTGTCTGCCTTCTCTGATCTTACCTTTAAAGGAGGCCAGTGAAACACCTTCAGAAGTCTAGGAATTACAGTTGGAATAAAAAAATAAATCCACCACAGAGCCAACAGTAATACGAGTTTTATAATACTACAGACCTCAATTCTTCATCCTCTAGTAACACCTTTCTGTTCCATGTATACTAATTAGAAAGACAACTCATCATTGAAGCCTCTGTTAATGGTTTGTCTCTACTGAACGAGCTAGCTAGCTTTTTCTGATAAGATTTGTCTTAGTCAGCACTTGGCTTGAAGTTTGCTGCACTTTTGTCTGATGAGGAGACAATGCAACCCAAAGCTCATCCACTTTTTCCAGATATAATCATCTGGTCTAATGAAAAATGCTCAGTATCTCTTCCTATAAATCTTGCATCTTTCAGCCTGCTGGGCAAACACAATTATAAGCTCACTTTCAACAGTTCCTTACTGCAGCATACTTCTCTTTCAGTACCAAATGGAATTGCTTTATTCAGGCTCTCCTGAGGTTTGCTGCAATAATCTGGATGAAAAGTCCACCAAGTTCATCAGCAAGTGGTCATATTTAGTACCCAAGTCGCATTTTTACCTCACCTGCTGAGCAACGACTCAAAGTTTAGATAATATATACAACACATGTAAGAGCCACCGCAGCAAAGACATGCTGGAAAGCTGCTCTGATGTAGGTGCTTTATGACTGTCTGATTTGATGTGCACTTTATACACCTGCACTGAATATAGAGGTTTTCTAAGGCTGCTTACAAAAAGCAGAAAGTATGAAATAAGGTTTACTGCATGCAGAAGCTTTGTAGACTAGGAAGATTTTGTCTCTGAGACTGGTGTCTTGTTTTCACAATTTATTTCTGCTGTCTAGGTGGTATAGTGACTGGGTTTCATGCAAACATTTGGGATAAAAAAATCCAATTTCAGTTATTCTAGGAATGAACAACTGGCAAATATAAGCTAATGTGTTATTTCAAAGATAGGAGTAGGCTTTTTGAGATCATTCGAATGAGTTATCAGTCTTCTTGTTCGGATGCAAACAGTACTCAAATTCCACTACCTGATGATGAAGAGCTGTTGGAAGGAGAGAAGCAGCAAGTCAGGAGATAACGGTGCTACTGGGAGACTTCCAAAGCCCCTGCTAAACTGTTACACCAGGAAAGATGAAATTTCCTCACTCTGTCACTGGCTCCTTCGAGGAGCGACTGGTTAGAGGACCTTACAAGAGATCCTCTAAGCAAAAAGTGCTTAACAGTTAGGAAGGTACTGCAGGTATCCTGGGTCTGTTGAATCATGGCTCTAGTTGGCCACAGGTTACTGTGCTAAGTATCTTGTTGGTATGAATTGTATGGTGGTCTTTATGTTACTAGGAGTACACTTAATACAACAGCTCTAAGACTTGGATACACAGTATTGCAACATGGAAGTGTGGAAGTTGTGCAGCTCAGTAGGTTCTCTGTCAATGTGGTGATGCTCTTGCAGGATAAAAGGCTCCAAGGGTGGATGGATTGCTCTTGCCAAGATCCTAGCACAGCATGATGAAAAAACAGAGAATGAGCTTGCTAGAGATCTGTGATTACATTGGCGTTTACACACAAGGAGACAAAGCATCCAAAGAGTCTCACAGCGTCACATCCTTTCAGAAAATTCTGCAGATAAAATATTAAAAAAATTGTTCTGTCTAGAGGCAGAAAAGAAACAAAAGGTGTTACAAGTCCGAAAATCAAGCTGAAACACCTCAGCAGGCAGCAATAACTAACTAAAAGAGAAAGAGGAAAGAAAGAAAAAAAGAAAAACCCAACCCCCCCAAATGAGGTACTCAGTATGACACATATCTGGATTCGCCAGGTCTTCAAAACATACAAATGCAGCCATCATAACACTTATTTTATGAGGTAGAACATTATCTGTAGAGTTCTCCAAAGAATCCCTGTAATCTACAAGTGTTCTCCCCAAATAAAGTCTGTTATTTAGAATTCCCTTCTCTTTTAATATGGAGGTAAGCCATCTAACCACGACTGCAGTCCAAGATTCGCTTAGCATACTTTACGGCAGTTCAGACTGTAATGGAAAGCCTGGGTTACGCATTTAATTTTTAGCTGTACTGGATACATGATTACCTTCTTGAGTGGCAATCACAAATTATTACCAAAGGGCAACATAAATGGCATTCAGATCTCAACGACTGAGCTCATTACGACATTTAGAGCACTTACCGCTTATTGTGAGTTTTGCTGATTGCCGCTTATCCAGAGATTACAAATATTGCAGAGCACCTTAGACAACCACAGCCATTTTCTTCCAATTCTCCTTATCTCAGCTGACACTTCACTTTGTAGGTAATTTGACTGTAGTCAGCAGACCTACAGGGAAAAGCAAGGAGAAAACTGTAAGTCCGCTTGAGTTAGGTGTGATATCAACTGCTCCATCACACGCAGCAGCTGAGGTCAATTTACATGGAAAGAGATGCTGAAATACTACAGGCTTCTTGAAGGAACAAGAGTCACAACCGGAAACCAGTAAGCCATTTCAAACCTCCTCACCACAGGAGAAGTATCCAAGAGGGCTCAACTGAAGTGCATTTGCTTGTAGGAACAGAAGTAGAAGAGGGAAGGGAAGGAGCTAAGGCCATGCTGCAGCGTTGTAGTTCTATTCCAGGGCAATTTTGAAAAATGTTTATACTCTCCATTTAAGAGTAGCAATTAAATCTTCTAAGTACCACCTTAAAGAGGTAGAATGATGAAAAAAATTACTTTTTTCAGACTAAAACCTGACTTGTTAATATCTTACCATTTAGAGATTTAAAAAATGAGTGTACAGGTGAGTGAATTGGGCGTGGAAAAGCCACAATCAAATCCCTCCTTGCTGATTAGGCATCACTCCAAGTGAAGTTAAATGCTGACGTGAGCATTCACCAACTACAAAATCAACCAAGTGGTGTCCCAGGAACGGTTTTGTTCCATGGGGCTGGTTTGGAGCCCCTGGCAATGCTGGTTTGTAAGCAGTGCTCTGGGTGTGTTTGAGAAAGGGGTGAGCACCTTGGCTGAGGCAAGACCTGCTAAGTCAGACACAGGTTTGGTCAAGCCTTGAAATCTTGTTTACATCTTAGGGACTACAATAGTTTGAAACACAGGCTAATACAGGATTCAAAGATTTGAAAGTATAGCTTTGCCTTTAATCTCAGTATTTCTTCTTTCTTCCTTACCTTACCTATCCTCCTTAGCTTACCTTCTTACCTTACTTTGTATTTCATGTAACAGCTGGACTAAAACCAACCTCCAGAATCCGTCAGTCCATACCTGGCTCTAAAACAGGATCCTCTACACTCATCCCTCAGACAGTACAGCTTTAAAGAGCTGGAAAGATGATTTCAAAATGTCCACAGGAGGGCTATTAGAGTACTTCTCTATCCTTGTATACCTATCCCGAGTCTTCCCTGCTTAAAAGTCACAATCACAAAACCAGAGGAAAACTTGTTCACCTTTCTCTTCTGTCTTCTATGTAACTTCATTAAGTGCATATTAACAGTAAAAAGCCCTTTTTTTCAGTGACATCTTTAATCTACTAGTGTCAAAACAGTTTGCAAAGCAGGTGCCAGCCCTCATCCGCATTTCACAGTGTTGTGCTGGTTCAGCCATCATCATTCTACACTGCCATCTTTTGCCTGGTCACACAGGCCAACACTGAACTCAGCAACAGCCCCTCACAAGGCTTCTTTCAGACACTCCTGCCACAGGTTCCTGTGGGCCCAGCTCCTTCACTGCCCACTGTGGTGCCAGCATCGCCTGCTGGACACAACAGACAGAGATGGCTCCTCAGTGGCCCTTCCCATGGAAGGACACCACTGAGAGCTCAGCAAGATGCAGCCAGCCCCAACAGAAGCCACACCCAACAGGAAGCTCCTCTGACTGATGGGCTTCTGGTTAATATAATCCTGGCTTCGCCCACCACCAGGGCGGTCTGTCTGCTAAGATGTGACCCTATGTTTAAGACTATGGGGGAGTTAAGAAAGTTACAGCCTTTTTTCTGAGCCCTCCCTGGTGTGTATGTGTGCTTCAGAACTAATTACACGGGGTAGCCATGCAGGCAGGAAATCTCCCAAAGTTCATTGTTTTCCTAGAAGGTAATGCTATTTCTCATCCTGCTTTGATTTTACCCAGCTCCACCTTCTGTTGCCTTTGTCCACTTTTCTACAGCCTTTAATACCCGTGCAGATCACAAGGCTTATTACCAAGTTACACCCCAAACTGCTTTTTTGATAGACAGTCGGTGCTCCCTCTCTCACTCTCAGACATGTTCTCTGGTTCTGTAGTCCTGGCTAAGAACTGCTGTCCAGTCCACTGTGCTGTGTTATGATCTGTGTGGCTTACTCAAAGGATCACTTGATGGCACTCAACTGTATCAAACGGCAGTCCTTGCAGTGTGGGGCAGGCAGGAGAACCATAGAATCATAGAATGTGAGGGGTTGGAAGGGACCTCTGGAGATTGAGTCCAACCCCCCTGCCAAGCAGGACCAGAGAATCTAGGGCAGGTCACACAGGAACGCATCCAGACAGGTCTGGAAAGTCTCCAGAGAAGGAGACTCCACAAGCTCTCTGGGGAGCCCGTTCCAGTGCTCTGTCACCCTCCCAGTCAAGAAGTTCCTCCTCCTGGTGAGGTGGAACTTCCTGTGCTCTAGCTTGCATCCACTGCCCCTTGTCCTATGGCAGGGCACAAGTGAGAAGAGGTTGCCCCTTTCTTCTTGACACCCAGCCCTCATCTGTTGATCCACATTCATTAGATCCCCTCTCAGGCTTCTCTTCTCCAGACTCAAAAGCCCCAGGGCTCTCAACCTTTCCTCACTCAGTCCATGGGCATCACACATTTTCTGGGTGTGAAGATTCTCCCTTTTCACGAGTGCTCCTCGGCAGCTCTGAGGAACGGCTGCAATAGCAATTCTCAGTGTGGGCCAATCTTTTCTCCACAGACGGAGCACAACTCTACTGCCAGAAGAACGATGCACAGAATCTCCGGCAAGATCTCTCACAGAGATTTCCCCATCCCAAGACGCTAGCTACAGGGAAGAAATACACCGCTGGATTGTGCCTGTGGATGGGAAACCCGCCTGTGTATTTTAACCATCCAGCTGCCACCTGAAGATACGGGGATAGATTCAACGACGAGTTCAGCAATTAACTACCCGGGACAGTCTGCATTATTCTTTCTTTCTTCTGAAACCTCATTGCAGTTGTTTGTCAGAGGAAGCAGGGCAATCTATGTTTTAAGTTCTTCCTGAAGGTACTGGCAGTTACAGAGAAAACCTAATTAAAAACTGCTCCTACCATGTTGCCTGCTCCTCTATCACATGATGCAATGATTTACATTAATAACAGTAGAGTGCAGAGAAGACCTGCTGAGCCTTTAATAAACTTCCTTTTTCCAATCACTTAAAATGTTCTTTAAAGTTGCAACTGAAGTAATACAAAGCCTGCATAACAGTATACTTGACATTTATGGTCTTGGCAATAAATCTGATTTTCGTTTTTACAATGTCTGCTTTTGATTAACTGTAAAAAGTCTACAATAAATACTTTTAGAGAAACAGTGGAATGGTTAATAAACTACATTCTGCACGGTAACACCTTAAATTATTATGGAGTAAATGCCTTAAACCATGTACATTAAATTCAAAGTACTACAAGAAGCCAACTGCTCACAAGTTCAACTTTCATTACTATTCTCATTAGGGAATAATTGTGAGGCACTCTGAATTCCTTCTAGCCTTGGTGTCCATAAGTGTTGTGCATAATTCTGTGCAGGTTTTAAGTTAAAAGCTCCACTGTTGAAATGTAACAACATTTGTAACACACCTTAAAGCCCCTTATTTTTCATAGTACAGCCTGATTAAGTTAGAATAGCAAGAGATTGTAATCTAGACCTGAAAGTCTAAGAAACCCCCTCCCCCATAATTACTATTATTATTTTTTTTTAGCATGACACAAGTGGAACCCAACAAGTGTAATTATGCCAGAATTCTGCAGCAGAAAAGGCCTGGCAGCGAGCTCTGTGGGGTGCATTTTTATCACTTCAGGAAACTGTCTAACGTGCTACTCACGGGTCCGCTTCTGGGTGGGTGCCAAAGCTGAAGGGTGATAAAACTGTAACGAACAGCTCCAAATTAAATTATGCTGTTGTAATGTGGCATTATTCAGCGTAAAAGATTTCGTTGCAATTAAGAAAACAGATACGTAGCCCACAGCAGGTGGTTGGTGATGTACTGGCACCAGGTAAGTTGGCCTGCCAACGGAAAAAACGGGGAGAGAAAAAGATTCTGTGTAGGGAAGCAGGCCTGCTATCCAGTACAATAAACACAAAGCTGCATTATTAAAGGAGTGACATCACAGAGAATTAAAAAATCTACTGGATAAAGGTTTCTGAAGTGTCTGTTTGACTCGGTGCAGAGGCCAGAACCAGACCTGTGTAGTGTTCAAATCTCATTAGTACCTCACCAAACAGGAGCGAAATGCCAGAAGTGCCACGATTTGTTATCTGCCCGAGACTTCGCTGTTCAAATAACCACACGCAGCTAAAATCAGCATTTTTAGAAGCTCATTTTGCTTGCGATTCTACCACTTGTAGACAGTCCTAACATAATCAGCAGTTGAAATATAACAGACTTGGTAACAGTTTTGAAGAAGAGTGACCAGAAGTCACGTTCCCTACACTTTCCATTCTCTTCAGAGCTTTTTGGTTTGAATGGTACCTAATTTTGAACACACAAAAAAGTCACTTTTGTTGATACGTCTTTGCTCTAATTGCTTGTGAGATTGTACCATTTTAAGATCGGCCATTATCATCAACATGAGACATGTTGAAGAAGAGAAGAATTGGGTACTTGCTCTTTACGGTTGAATATAAAATAAATAAAGCGGATGTCTTCCAAAAGCTCACTAGGCCTATTTCATCTGCGCATGAACACACAATGCCGAGGCACTTCACAGCTTTCAAAACTGAACCAAAAGCTCTATACAAGCAGGGATCTCCGTTTATACAAATACACGCTCTGTTTTGTCGCCCTGAGGGCCATGCAGACAGGTAACAGCACAGAAAGGCTTGTGGACAGCAAATCCTCCGCGGGATAAGAAGTCTCCACAGCCATAGGAGAGACAACTTGTTTGCATGCGCCAAAAGCCACGTAAACAGATAAGGATGTCAAAGGAGGCCATTCCATGCAAATTCTCCGGCTGCCACGTGAGACAGGTTAGAAGAACTCTGGCCTTGTCCGGTTGCAATTCCTATGTCTTGGGAAGAACCCGTTGGAAAGCAGCACCATAAATACCTGATAAACATCAGGGATTCATATCAGTTGAAGTTCTGAAGACAAAGTGGCTTATGTTTTTTGCTCTCAACTGACACAGTACAGCTCTTCTCTGTCCTTAAAGAATGTTTATTCTCTAAGTACTTCAAAAAGAAACTAACAATTGAGATGTAGATTCTGTTTTACCCCACTGCTACCACCAGACATCACCTTCACCATTAATACCAGAAAACACCAAGCAAAACCAAGAATACCTAATAGTACAAGAGACTACAAGATAAGTTAGAATAGCCTGAAGACTGGATCTTAATTAGAAGAACTCATTAGCAAAGAAACAAAGAAGGTATTAAACTGAAGAACAGAATCACAAAAAGGTTGCAAGCTTCATAGTCTATGGTTTTCTAACTTTTAGGTAAAAGAAACCATAAATATATTTTTCTATGGTTTTCCAACTCTTAGGTAAAAGAAACCATAAATATATTTTTATCTATCAAGTGTTGCTGTGCTGAAGCTGACTCTTATTCTTCCTGCTATTCTGGTCCTGCCTCTTCTCAGACCCTGTTTTTGAAACCCTCAAGGGCAAGGCTGTGATAATTTTCTCTAAACTTCTTCACTTCCTTGTACCATGACAGCTCCAGCATTTGGGGACACTGTAATTCAGAAATGCAGTGACAGACCCCAGAGGGAAGAAAGCAGAAACTTCTCTAAGAAAAGCTCCTCACTGTGGGAACATAACCCGGGACAAAATAAAATATGTCGTTTTAACCATGCCAGCTTCAGATGAGACTGTAAAACCTACTTGTCAAGGACCCAGGAAGGCTATTTCGGCTTCAGCCTTTCTCCTGGGGAGAATACCTTTCTGAACGCTGTGCTTTGCCTTGCCATGTCAGGACTCCTATTTTACAACTTACTCCTGACTTCAGCAATACAGGCCACGTTGTTGCAGTTCAGAGTGTCTTACAACAGGCACCAACCACAGGAAAATAGCGGAAATTCATAGTGGCACAGAACAGCTGCCTCTTTAAAAAGGCAGTAGCACTGCAGCTAGAAGACAGAGAGAGGCTCATAGGATAATTTAGGTTGGGAGGGACCTGAGGAGGCCTCCAGTTCAATCTCCTGCTCAAGGCAGGACCAGTGCTGGGGCCAGAGCAAGCTCCTCAGCGAATCCTGAGAACTCTCAGGGATGTAAAAGCCCTCCACCTCCCCAGTTTGTTGTCATTCACCGTTGTGATAAGAATGCACTCCCTCACCTCCTCCAGGCCACTGATAAAAACTCCAGGCTACTGAAATGGAGTGAGTTGCAGCACAGACCTGCCGTAGTGCTCTACTTGTCAGTGGCATCCACTAAGTTCAAACACTAGGTTAGAACAGGAGAGAAAAGCCCAAAGCAGAGACAAGTACTGGCAGCATAATTCCCTGACAGTGCCCCAGGACTGTGACTTTGCCTGCTCTGCCCTGACACATCAAGCCGGCTTACCTACCTCCTTTTTTTGCTTCAAGACCCAATCAGGCTATATTCACCCTGGCCAGTACTCAGCAAAAGTCTGTGATAATGAGCTGTCAAGACTTGCTGCTCCTCCACAGCAATCTTATTCACATATGGCAGTTCATGACAGATCATGTCCAACCCCCTATTTCCTTCAACACATCAGAGAATCAGCTTTTCAAAGTTAATGAGAAGGCATCATGTTATGTACATATATATATATGTTATTTCTACATGTAGGTTTCATTAAAATGCGTACATTTTTTCATCTTCTCTGCAATACAGCATTATGTAACAGGTAGCTCTGTCTTGAGAATCCCACCAATACAACTAGAGATAATTTTAAAAAGCAAGTATTGTGCTCATTAAAAGGTTCATATTCCACTCTGATGGACTCAGACGCTTCTCCAGAGCAGTGCTGGCCATCGCCAGTCCATGTTAAAACTCATCTTAAAAAAGTGGGATTATTTCTGCTTCTCCCCAGGCCTTGTGTAGCAATAATCTCCCTTATTAGAGATGATATAAATACTTCCTTTAATGAGTCTGTATTCCAACTCCAAATGGACCTTTAGGCAATAATATCAAAATTAGACCTAAAAAATAAATATATATATGACCATGACTGCTCCCTGAAGGAGAAAGTGATGACTGGATAAGACTGTGCATCCTTCACATACCCTCTGTGGCTTCTAGCTGGTAAACCAGCACAAGGAATTTCATCTTCCTCGAGGAGTCAGAACCCTGCTGGGTGAGGAAATTAAGACATAGAGGAAAGGGGGAGACAAATTTTGCTGCATTTAAAAACCACCTTTTCCAGACACAGAGAAATAAACAGCCTGGATATGGGAGAAACGCTTCATTCGTGACAGAGTTTATCGCTTCTGATAGGGGACTACTGAAAAGTTCAGTAATTCTAAGCTCTGATTCACTTTCCTCTGACTTCTTCACTTCTGTCTTTTCACTTATTTGAAAGTCACTTGCTGCACCCCTGAGAAAGATGAGCCAGGGGACTGCATGGTGAGACAACCAGCCTAGTACCCCATGCGTTATTACAGAGGTTGCTGATACTCCTACTAGTGCCACCAGCCACTTGCAACTAGGCCAATGAGTAGGATCTTACTATTTCCAGCTTAGTTTGATTTGAGCAGCTTCTGCTCATTGTTCTTATTGCTAGAGTCTAAGATTAGAGAACCTAGGGACTTTCCTGTGATAGGGGACTCTCCATATAACACAGCAGGTCCTGGAACCTGGTTTGACCTCAAAAGCTCCCTTAGTCCTCTCTTGTGTCCTATTATAGCCAAACAAGTCACCCTCAGCAACCAAAAAATTGCCTGGGTTTTTCAGTTAGCTCTTTGGGGGTCTACAGAGCAAGCAAAGTAACGCTGCAAGGTCTGTGAAAGAGTTTCCAAACAGATTTGTCTGTAAAACCTGTGTATTTTCAGTGTTTTTGGTAAAGTAACAATAACCTCCTCATTCCACCCTTTGCAATACCCTCCCCATGCTCATTGTCTTAGAGAAGTGACATTCAACTTCCCAGTAAGCCAGGACAGTACTAAAGAAACACCTTAAAACCAATTGTTTTTAAGAGACTTCTCAAGCTGTCTTTTATATGGTCATTCATCAACATTCACTTCACCCTTAAGTGGTACCAATTTGAGGCACCAGAGCTCTGTGGTTACATCTCTGACATTTGCTGGTACAGCAAAACCTCTGTGACACCCCTAAATTCACCAGCAAATGTCAGTTGTACCAAAGCGGTAAAACACGAACGTTAATGATTTCTTGACGATGTCGGTGCCTCTCATCCAGCTACTGTGCTTCTATGTCCTCAGCGTTGTCATTCCTGAGGGTCACTCAGCCTCCATGTTTTTAAGATTCTGCAATGATTTTTACTAATCTGTGTCCAGCAGATGGAGGGAGGTCCTCCTCCCCCTCTACTCTGCCCTAGGGAGACCTCACCTGGAGTCCTGCCTTCAGTTCTGGGCTCCCCAGTTCAAGAGGGACAGAGAGCTACTGGAGAGAGTCCAGCAGAGGGCTATGCGGATGATGAGGGGACTGGAACACCTGCCTTATGAGGAAAGGTTGAGAGCCCTGGGGCTTTTGAGTCTGGAGAAGAGAAGCCTGAGAGGGGATCTAATGAATGTGGGTCAATAGATGAGGGCTGGGGGTCAAGAGGAAAGGGGCAACCTCTTCTCACTTGTGCCCTGCCATAGCACAAGGGGCAATGGATGCAAGCTAGAGCACAGCAAGTTCCACCTCAACAGGAGGAGGAACTTCTTGACTGGGAGGGTGACAGAGCACTGGAACGGGCTCCCCAGAGAGCTGGTGGAGTCTCCTTCTCTGGAGACTTTCAAGACCCATCTGGATGCGTTCCTGTGTGACCTGCCCTAGATTCTATGGTCCTGCTTGGCAGGGGGTTTGGACTCGATGATCTCCAGAGGTCCCTTCCAACCCCTCACATTCTATGATTCTAAAGCAAGAGAATAACCCAAGGCACTCCTTCCCTTTACTACAAGCAAACTGACTTTTGCTGCTGCCTTTGCAATGTTCCTGGCATATGCTTCATAAATAGCCACCGTCAACAGAAAGAGCAGCTTGCTGGATAGAAAGCTGGCTTGATCCCAAAAGCAGTCACAGCCCTACTTCCTTCCCTCACAAAGTGTTATTTATTAAGAAAGCTTACACTTGAGGAGGAAAAAGTGTTTTACAGCGCTGCTTTTTCAAGCTCAAGAAAATCGGCTTGTCCAAGTTTCCAGAATGTTTGCATCTCTCCATCTGCTGCAGCCAGTGCTGGCGTCACCAAATACTGACAGCAGGGATCTGCCAGTTGCCGAAACTTGCTATTATTTTTGAAGAAACAAACCCTAAGAACACATTGTTTTTTAAAATGATGTCACAACATTAAAAATAAGTTTGCTTGCAGAATAGCCTTTCTCGCTCCCTTTGCAAAAATATCTCTCTCCTCACAGGAAATGACAAAGAGAATAAAAGAATGCCATTTGTTGGTTGCTCAAAGCATGTGGGGATGTATTGCCTTAGGCCTTGCAAACCTTAATCCTGAAACCCCTCACTCGAGCCTGTGTCTCCTTCTGCACCTGCCTGCAGGTGTGGATCTGCCACCTCCGTCCCCTTGGGGCTGAGCCACCCAGAACTCCTGTAACAAACACCTCAAGGGCAGATAGTTATGCCTGATAGAGAAGACCCTCAGAGTTAGCATAAATCAAACATGTATCACACTATCTGCTTGAAAGGTGCAACCCATGCCACTCCCCAGCTAACCTTGGATCGGGTTCTGTTGCCTTTTCACTGTACTGCCTCTTCAGATGAGCTGCTTTACTAAAGTCCTTGGAGTTATCAGTTTGCTCCACGCAGGTTAAAGAAGCCGGGGCACCTGAACTGTCAATACAAAAACCTGTTCCCAGCTACGCTGTAGCCTTTCTTCTGATGCTGGTCAAACCATGTCCTACATGACTGCAGCTTCCTTTATTATCTCTGTTTTCTCATTCCTATTTACTGTCTCTTCTCTTTTCTTGGTTATTGACCTTTTTCCTCCTCTTTGATCTTACCAGAGACTGCAACAGTAACAAACACCCTTCTAAGATGAGGAAGGGAAACTGCTTTCCAGAACCTGTATGTAGTGATTGTGTCCTGGGTAGAACATGACACCAGTTGCTTCCTTCAGTAGGATCTAAGCTCACTGCCACCAGTCTCCTATTTTTGACGACCTGCTGGGTTAACTCAGATCCTCATCTCTTTACTGTATGCTGCCACTGCATGTGAAGTAGCAGCAATGACTGCCTGTGCATCATTTAAAAAAATCATTCTGTATCCATTAAAAGAATACAATCCTCTCTTAACTATTTACATGAGAAAAATTACATGAAAAACTCCGAATGTTGTAAGAAGTTAAAGTATTTCAGCTATTTCCAGCACTAAAATGAAGTTAAACTGGTGTTTTCAAAATATGATATGCTCTATCCTCACCAGCAAAATTGCTCCACGTTTTGTCTTCATTGAAAAGTCTCTGAGCAGCACTCTAATTTGAGGCTGGATAGACGAGCTGTCCCACACTGGATATGCACACACAAGGCTGTCTCTCACAGAGCGTCAGTGGTACTCTTCATTTTGTGGATAAAAACAGCAGTCGCCACGTTTTAAAACGGAGTAATTTTTTTCTGGCATTATGCAGTAGCGAGGTGTCTAACTGTTTAGCCTAAAAAAACCCCACTTCTAAGAAGGTTTGGTCCCAGGTTCAAGGTTTTGGAACCTTTTGCTCTTACCAGCAGAGAAACAGAACAGCTATTGAGTGACACCAAGGGAGCAGTAGCCTCCTGTGCGATGTCTGAGAAGATGAATGGAAAAGAAGAAATCACAGGAAATCCCATATAAGCGTGCGAGCTCCGTGATGACAAAGCCTGCCATGTAAATCCCGGTGACTAAGGCAGTGTTGTCTTGCACAGGAGCAAAAAGGCAGTTAATATGTCATGCTGGAAATGCGGTATCTGCAAAAAACCCCCAAAGTGGAGAAAGGGTAAAGTTCAGCAGTTCCACTTTTCATCCCCCAACCCCTTCATCAACTGCTTCTCATACTTTGTGTTCTGCCCTGATACAGCTGTCAGGGCAGAGCAGAGCTACTGTACAGCAGCCTTCCTCGCAAAGCACTTGTCCTCCCCACTACTGACACAGCCCCGCTCAGCAGGACCTCCCTCCGAGCCAGAGTCCAGAGTCAAGGCTGTAATATTCACACAAAGACTGAACAGGACCTGAGCCATCAACTCCTTCAAGGCAAACACATCAGACACAAAGAAACTACATCCAATGTGCTGGCCAATTTAAGAGATACCAAAAGTCTGGCTGCAGCGGGGCTCATCTCTTTGTTATGTGCTCACAAAAGCCCGGCAAGAATTCGAGGTGCGGCACAAAAGAGGATGCCGCTGAATGTATTACGCTGGGAGTTGAAGCCTGTTTTGAGCAACTTTGGAGAAGAGAAATTAATGTTAATGTGTGCATAATTTAACTGAAGCACCACAAATAAGAAGGAGAGCAATTTTTAACTTGACAAAAAGAGAGGAAGAGAGGTGCTTTTCCAGAGCTCAGAGTTTTCTGTCAGCACAGACACTTTCTTGGTAAAAGCAGTTTTCCCTCTCTCTCCCACTGAGCCATATTTGTTCCCGTTGCTACTACACTGATTTCAACAGGGTATCATCAGGAGAATCTAGGAACAGCTAGTTTGTCACTATGCTTCCCTTGGTAACAAACCAAAGCGTGTTGTGTTGCGAGTCAAGGTGGTAAAACACTAGAAGACAGCAATTAGGAAAACGGTAAATCTGATGTCCCTTCCCATTCTAGAACCAGCAGTTTGTAAGTCCAGATTTTATGCTGGATGATCACTCAGTAACTTAGTTCCTGTCTCAATTATTTACTCTAGTATAAGGAAGTGTTTTTCAAATGCTGGCTCCTCACACTTGAATGACAAAGTCAGTATCTTAAATTCTATTTTAAAGGTAGAGGATAAGATAAACCTGACAGCTGAAGGCTGCAGTCTTCAGTGGTTTAAGGAAGAAAAATGGTCATCAATTCTGGAAACTGCTCCCAAGTTTGTAACCTCCCCAGAAGACCAAGTATTTAATTTCTAAACAATTAGGTATTTGGAAAGTGCTCAGAAAAGGAATGTAAAAGAGGAGTTATCTAGTTGGTTTGATTTAAATGTTAACACTAACAAAGGCAAAAAAGAAGACGGCAGAATTAATGGAAGGCAAAATCGTTTGAAAATCCACAAGAGTATTACAGCTCTCTCCTTTGTTACTCTCTGTGAAAGACTTCGAAGAACATCTGTTTACTGTAATATTTAATAAGCACCGTAGAGCCCAGGTAATCCCAGCTCAGGTATCTGCACGAAGCACTTCATCTTGCTGTAGTTCTGGACTCGGAGAGATCAGCCCAGCGACTTGCAGATGTGGGAAATCAGTCATGCCCAGCATCACTGGATCTCTTGGCTGCCTGGCTGCTCAAGGACCCTGACTGAGCTTCTGCAGAACTGCAGAACGTGCTGCCACAGAAAATACACAGAGAGCAAAGGAAACGGGTGAAGATGCTGGCCTAAGGAGACTTATGGAAGCTAATGACTCAGCTGGAACACGGGAAAGGAACAGGACAGAGAACATTAAGAGAGCCAGAAGGGAAATGAAAGCCTTTCTAGGCTAATGTGAGTTATGAGGGGGCTCCTCGTGGTGTTAGTAGACAATTTATCTTCCTGTAAGAAAAATAAAACAAACGTGGGAGTGTAATCTGGCTAATTATGCAACGACTTTATAGACATTGCCTGCACAGATAATACTTTTTCGACGGCTTGTTTCCTCTGCATTTTCTGCCTGTTCACCTATGGAAGAGCATTCCAAATTCTTCCCTCAGACTGCACTGTGTTGAAATGAAAGTAATTTGCTACCAACATCATAATCTCCGTGAAAAAAAAGGAGATTTCTTTCTGTGGTCCTAAAATCTCTTCCTTCTCTACCATTCCTCAAGCAATGGCTATAGTAGCAAGGGACTGTATTAGAGAAACTCTGCTTAGCAGTCCCAGTAACGCCACTACTGTCCAGTTTAATCTTTCAATCATCAGCACCTAAGCAAGGACTTGCTGCTCTCATGAAAGTAAATACTGTGTGGCACCTCTTCAGAGCGGTACAGAAAATAACATTCCTCCGTGAGCGCTGAACACTCTCACAAACAGCTCTGCTGGACTGGTCTAGGGCTCACAAGAGCAAGGCAACATACTTCCTACACTGGAAAACTGGACAAGAGAGACAGAAAACTCCGATGCCTTTCCTGGGCAAACACAAACACAAGAATGGCTGGAGGTTAACTAGTTAAGGATTGGAACCTACTGACTGTTTAAGATGGTGCAACATTAAAAAAAAAAGTTACTCGGCATGTAAAGTCAGAAAAGCCACATTTTGATCCTTCTAGAAAGTGGATGCAGAAAGTTCTGATGGGGGAGGACTGAAGTCAATATGGTTGCAAGGGTATTGTTCATCAGGACACTATTCAAATCAATGAACGTGGGACTGCAAGTAAGAAAAGCTGTCCTAGTCTCCAAGGGGAAAAATAGCTGTATGAGGGCCTCACACAATAGCCTGAGATGTGAAAACTTCCGTTGATTTTGTGCCACCACCACTCTGTATTAAGTATTTTCTTTCCTCCTGTTCCTCTGTCACACCTCAAAGAAGCTAGTGCAACTGGTGATCATTGAAAGCTGCCTTTCCTATCATTTGTGAAAAGAAATGAAGCTCCTTGTGTGTGCTTTTGGGGCCAACACAAGAGCAGAGATGTCTAATTATCAGCAAGCTAAGTTCAAGAGATGTCAATAAATCAGCCCTAATAGCTATTTCATAAGGACAAGGATGTAATAACATGCACTGAAGAAGCTCTTCTAAACATGTAAAATTTCAGTCTGCCACTTTCCCCAACGTTCAAGAAGAGCTACTAAAAGAACTTGTGAAAGACCTAACTCCAGCTGTGCGGCCTCTTTAACGTTCAACATGGGCTAAATGATGTTTCAGCCAAAGCCTTACAGCTGTAGAGCTGGAAGGGCAGGAGAGCCTGTTGCATGGCTAAATGAATTTTTCATGTGAAATGTGTTGGAAAAAAAGCCTAGAGTGAGGAGGAGGAGGAGGAGCAGCAAAAACACTGGGATACTACTGTTATCATCATAGTTCTTACAAGGAAAATGAACTCTATTGACAATAAAGGTTCAGGAACTTGTCACACTGAAGAAGCCTATCTCCAATATGGTTAAAACAACTCAGGAAAAAGAACGAGATGTATCTTGTGATGAGCAGCTACCTGCCCTCTTACAGGCAGTATGTCTGGTAAAAAACCAGCTTTTGCAACATTTTCCTTTCTGCCAGCTCTAGAAAAACTGATACAGACTATTTCACTAAACTCTAACCTTACAACCACAGAAGGACACACAACAGTAGCTGGAACCATGCCCAGTTTCATACTCTTGGGCTTTAACTCACTGGAGTCATTAATTACCAGAACACAGATCGGAGAGCACAGACACCAAACCTGAGGCTCCTTGTTGAATCCACTTGAAAATTTTCCAGTTCAGCACACAATTGTTACCTCCTGCACGGAGCAAGCGAGAGCATGACTGTCTACAGAATTTCTCCACAGAAACCTACCAGCACCATGTCTTTAGTTACTACCTCATTTCTTCTCAACCCCCTTGAAGAAGACATTAAGAATCAGAAGGAAAGTGTGTGTATATACAGGAAGCTGTGTTAGATGGTAGTTACAGGGGAAACAAGATCTGTGCCCGTGTTATTTAGAGTTATTGTGCGGACAAAGTACTCAAAGGAAGAAGAAACAAGGCTTGAGCTGCAAATCAAAGTCTGCATCTCCTTAGTATTTGTCTCTGTTGCACACAAGCTGAGCTTTTCTTTGGCACCACCGCATTAGAGTTCAATTAAAGTAAGCACAGGGCTTATGGAGCTTCCTGAAGAGGTGAGCAGCCACCAGGCTTTTCAGATACTCTCCCTTCCCCCTGGGCCTACTCCAAGGAGAAAGAAATCATTAAATGATACCTACCCATTTATACCTATCACATCTGAGCACTCTACCATATGCAGAAGCCCTGTATCAATCTTGTATTAAGATAAACAAAGATATATTTCTATTAATTCTCTCTTGTTATAAGATTCCTAATTTAAGAGAATATTTTTGTAGTGCAGAATATGCACTTCATTAACGTTTATCTGCCTTGTTTTCAAGCTAGGACAACAGAACAAGGAGAATTTTACACCACGTATGTCACTGCATTTGGCAGCATTGTACAACGGTGGTCACTGGAATGAGAGAGAAAATTGTGTAAGGTAGTAGCTGCTCCTTTTTCTTTTTACTTATTTTTGTGGATTCGCATTACAGTTTTATCCTTTTTTCTAATAGGGAGATAATACGGTATATTTTAAAAGTATCCAGTGACTACTCATACATTATTGAAAAGCTGGGTGTTAACGATTAAAGGCAATAAGGGTTACATAGAGAAGCTGATTTTAATTTCTCATTTCTCTTTCTCTCTCCATTCTCCTCTTTGCTTACACACATACACATTCTCTCTCTTCTCTGCTGGCAGCTCCATGTTTTCACATAGGTCACTTAAAATAATCTTATTGTTTCTGTTTATTTCCTTGGCAATTCTCTGTTCACAGCAAGTTTATGCTTTTGTAATCTGTTTATTACACCCTTTCAGCTTTACTTCCTAATCCCCTTTTGTTCTTCCTACTTTTGACGTTTTTAAACTGTGAAAGCTTTTTTCCTGCAACCTTTAAATGAGTTCTTTAATCATACAAGCAGCAACACGCAGTCCTGCATGAGGAGCCTATCCTGACCAAGCGCTTCCTCCTGAACTCTCTTTTCAAGGCTTGCTTGCAGAACACTAAAAACTTTAAAAGTAGCTAATAGAAAGAACAGACAGTCTTAAACCCCAACTTCTACACAGCATTCACAGGCACCAGGGAGGTGCACGCACAAGCACTCTTAGACTGAGCAATTTCAGAATAAAGGGAAGAAACCTACTCCAAGTTACTAGCTCAAGTGATGCCACCATGAGCAGGGTGTACATGCTACTCCAGTGCCTCCTACTCAGTGGCTACTCACTCGCTCTATAAGCAATCCTCACAGAACACGGCCACGGCCCCTCTCCTGTCCCCACGGCCTTACTCGTCTGCTTAGCATCAGCCTCATGCATTTGTCCTATTAAACTGCAGAAGTATGTCAATAATGTTCCCCAAGTAAAAACAAAAGTTCACATGTAAGGCCTGACAGGATCATGCTTTATCCTCACTGGCAGAGGTGAACCATGGCTATGTAAGCCCATAAAACTTAGCCTTACGTACCTGAGGAAATACAGTATCTTAATGACTTTTTACACTATAGATTTTCTTTATTTTACTGGTTCATGAATCTGGTACTGAAGTCTCACAGACACTACCCAAATTACAGCATCACCTTGTAACACTGCAAGTCTAAAAGACTGCAGCCAGCAATGAATACTGTTAAAGTCATTTCAGAGACAAACCAAATGACAATACTACTTCTTCTCAAGACCAGGCTGCGTCGATATAACATTTTTGTATGTCGACTGTGTCAGATTTACAGGAGATGTGCCGTACCGTTCTTGCTTTCCTTCTCAAGTTAATAAACAACACTGTGAAGAAATTGGGATGGATTCCTTCTGCATTAAAATCCCACCACACCAATGGCCAAAAAATAATAAAGGGATATTATTCAGTCTCCTTTACATCTCCAAAGAGATCAGCAATATCAGAGAGGGAAATGTAGCTTTAATTAGTCTGGTCACACAAAAGGAAAAATGCGTGATGGCTCTTGCAGATAAATCAAGGGAAAGATATAAATCACACCTCAGAAGGCAAATAGTCATTTTCTCCTGGATCTCAGACTAGGTAAAATCTGGTATTCTATGAAAATCCTGTAGCAGAATAACTGCATGCTTGTGACTGAACACGGTAAGAGTATTTCTAAATACACGTACTGATTTCTTCATTCAGTGAACATCAATATGAGTAAGCCAAACAGTTACTGAGGCAAACTTTAGGCTGCTATTGACTGTGAAGGACAATCAATCTTAAAATTTACCTCCATGTAGTAAACATCACGTGGTTCCTACATGATTAAAACATGCCCCAAGCGCTAGATATTTCTCTAACTCCCAGTTAGCTTGAGTGCTCAGTGCTCTTACAGACTTTCTCCCGCAGCTGACATTTCACTCGCCCGCCTCTCTTTTACCCCTGCATTTGTTCCGTGAAGCTAAACTTTACAAGTAGTTATTTCAGAAACGGCTTCTCTGGAAGAGACATTTCAATGCCTTCTTCCCAGCTCAGTGTTTGAAACAGATACACTAGCGCTGCTTTCTAATGCAAATCCAAATTCCCCTACCTGGAATGTGATTAGCCTGGGCCAGTCTCACCGGGCAGAAACTCTGCAGCCTGAAAAGATACGGAGCAGATACAGATGGCTTTTGACAGAGGAGATCATGATGAATTTGTTAAAATGGAAAGTGAAGCACAATTAATGATGGGATTCAAAATGTAAGCCACAGAGCCAGGGCGAGGATACAGAAAGGCCCGAAAAAGACAAAACTACCTGAACTTAAGGTGAACCACAGTGTCACAGTACTGCTGCAACAGGAGGAGAAAGCACAAAGTGCCTTCTCTTTCCACACAAGCAACTTTGCGGAATCGCTCCATCTCCCGAGTGCGCTTGGCGCATCAACCTTCTCCTGGGAGTTAGAAGTGCTGGAAGCGTGGCACGTGCTGCTCACCAGGCTGCCAGCCTGCCTGCTTCGGGCGACAGCAAGAGGGTTGCGTGCGGCCCTTACGTTGCAACGCTGAAGTCTATGGAGACCAGAGCACTTAGATGTAAAAGGATGATGGTTATAAAGCCCCGGAATACGATAACACGATGTGACTGCAGGACTGACAGAACAGCCCCAGTTATAACTTTGCATGTGAATGGTGCTTTGTACGGTGAAACTGCTCCTCAGCTGTACCACAGCATCTGCCTAGCAGGCTTTAAGGACATGGAAAACATTTTAAATCCAAACCAAAGTAACTTTAGTCATTATATAAATACATTTATAGTAAGCGTGGCTCCACTATGGCTCACAGGAAGGAGAATGGCCCTCATATGAGTCCATCAAAACTACATCACAGAAACAGTAGAGCACAAAGAGAGCCAAATGCCCACAGCCTACGAATGAACAGTAACAAAATAGCATTATCAGGGCAGTGACTCCAAGCCCTGAAAAAGTTAGGAAATGCCAGAATTCAGCTTGTGTGTGATGACAATTTTCCACTGCCTCCTGCATATACGCAGTCCAGAAGAGTCTTCATGACACGAATATCCATTTCATGCTACAGGATCCCTCTCTCTCTCTCTCAACAATGCTCCCTGAATAAGCAACAGTTCCCTATTTTCGCCTTCTCCTGGAGAGCCACTGTGCTGCTCTACGTCTTATTTACTGTGTGCTGCTCTGAAGACAGAATTATTCCCTTTCACATGGTTTTGTCCAGCACATAAAATGTAATATCTGAGCACTTCTCAAATATTAAAGACATCTGTTTGCACAACATGCCTGCGAGATGATATGATGGAAGAAGGACACTTGTTTCAGACTGGGCAGCTGCCAGCCTTTTAGCAACCTTACCAGCTCCTGCCATGAGGTGCTGTCTATAGAGGGCTGAGAGTGTGACAGAGACGAGGGCCTTCGCCTGGGAGAATGAGGGAAGACGTGTCTGGTCTAAGAGCGTGGGGCTGTGATAAGGGGGCTGCTTTGCTTGAGACTTGGATTTGAATCCTACCCTGAGCAGCAAAGCAAGCCAGCTTGTTTTATAAGCAGGTAGGCAGGTTGTTACAGCGTACTGACACCTCATTTTTTACCTGTGGAAGCTCAAGCACACTGAAATAAAGACAGGCAGTAGCCACCAGTGCCAGTGTTCCCAATTTGCCACCTTGGTTTTGATTTTGGGGAACACCAGCTGCTTCATAAACCAGTATACTATTCACATTGTAACATCTAAACACCTCATTTTCAACTGTTAGAGCATGGTGACTTTGACAATCAGGCCCCAGGGCCTGAAGGCAAGCATCAGGTGACTGGGGGGACAAGTGGTTAGTGACCCTCTCTCAGATTTCTTGTCTTGCTTATTCATGTTTCTGGCAAAGGCTGGAAACTAACTCCACCAGCAGCATTCAATGGCCTGGAACATGAGCCAGCCCTCTAGCAAGCACCCATCACCCACTACACCACCTCCCGGTCTCCTTCCAGAAAACCCCAACAATGGAAACTCTAGCCACAAAGGAGGGAGGGTCCTGCCCGTGCCTACAGCATCAGGTACTAGAAACTGGGATATGACACTGGCCACTGGCACCAAGACAGTTTGCCCTACAATAGATTAACTGCCACCTTAGATTATTATATAGTACAACTGACGTTGAATTAACTTTCCTTTAAATTATGTTAAAACATTGGATACAGACTTGTCCCGCCCATGTTCTGTCAATGAAAACCCCTCCTAACAATGAAATGTTTTTTAATCCGAGCTCACCACCATCATTTTGCATAGCACAGTGATCAACGCCTTCGTTTGCTTCCATTTTTGTTAAAGATAGAAATGCACCATTGTTTCAGTAATCATGCAGACATCATTCTATCAACTAATTTGTACAGGTCAGTAGTACCACAGCGCCTTTGACACCTGCCACGGCTGGAAGATCCCATTCCCTTGCTGAGACACAGGCTACAAAAGCCCCTCACCATTCCCCATGAACCTGCTAAAATAACGCCCCTGTTACAAAGACACACACACACCTGCTCCCTCCCCGCCGACTTTAAAGAAATAAAAGAAGATTTCAGGCACTGCTGCAGAACCGCAAGTCTCCCACCCTGCGACAGAGAAGTCTGATGGTCCATAGCCCCGTGCATTTGGGATCTAACAGCTTCTGACAGGATGGATTTTGGCTCTGCTTGCTTACACAAGTCAGCAGACTGAGTACACGCAGAAGGAAAGGTATTCAAGAGAGGGAGAGAGAAGTTCACAGCACTCCCAGGATCCCACGCTTTTCTCCATCTCTCTCAGGGTCAAATCCAGTTTCGCTCCTCCCAACAGCAACACATTCCTGATCCTGCCTGGATCCATGCTCTTTTCCCAGCAAGACAGGAGAGGACTCTCATCACATATTCACATCAGCTCTTCACTGAAATTTGGGCAAGAGTTACTCGGTGTAAAGACAGCAAAATTAATTAAAGGTCATGTACTATATAATAAGAAGTAAATTTTTTGAAAGGATGAGTGCACTTACATCGTTGCTTAAATACCTGCCTTTCTGTAGTTGGAGGATGCTGTATTTTTAAAATAACAAGGCATGAGTTAAAGCTGGTTACAAAAGCTGACATATCTGATTTTTCTCACACGGAGAAAACCAACTGTGACTAACGGGTGAGTGACCACTACTTAATTGACAAATTATTATTTTTTTTTTTAGGTACAGGTAATTTGTCAACATTAATTTCACTGCAGTGAACGAAAACTGAATTTAGAGTCTTACAGGCTTTTCTTCCTTTTTAAAAATTTAATCTTCCTTTTGGGTCAGTTTAATTTTCTTGTATTTCCTTTAAATTCGAGGACAAGAGTACTTACGTTATGCACTCCAAACTTCATAGTCTGCTGACTAGCAGATGTGTATATATAGAGTACACATGTATTATATATGTGCATACAGTTGTATATATCTATATTGACAAATTTTGCATTGGAAAAGAGATGAAAAATAGCTACTCAGGTGAAAAATCTGAAATTCAAGGAAGAAAACAAACTACAACAAAAAAATAACCTTTGTTATTGTGAAGAGTGGGCAAAAGCAGCTGAAGAACTTATCTGCATAACTAACTCGAAGTGACTGCCTATAAGATATACTCTCGCTAAATAAGGACCAACAAAAGAGCTGCGGAGGCAGGTTTAAGCAAGACATCACTGTTAAACTGTCTTGTTAAACAAAGCACCTGGCCTGGAAGCCTTCAGCTTCATCGACAAAAATACCAAGAAAAATCAAAGCCCACCCAGCTGGAATAATAAGCCAAGAGGACCCAGAGGAGAGCGAAGCCAGACAGGCTGGATGAGCAGATGCCTTGAAAAATTACATGTAGGAAATTGGTAAGTGAGGGTGAAAAGCAGTGGTGCAGGGGGCTTTACAGGAACTCAGCTGAACACCTTCACAAAAGCGTTGCAGGTATGGGCGGTTCTATTAATGAAGCTTTTTAATAACAAGCTCTACATTGTTTTTCTTCTCTCTGTGTGAAGGTCATTTTATTAAACGGTGGAACTTGCAAATGCATCTTGCACACAGATTTTGCTTTTGCTTTGCTTTCCCATCTTCTCCTTCTGTGTATAGAAGTGTCACAGCTGGGTGACTCACTAAGTGGAAATGGATGAGAAGAATGAACTTTTCTCCTCTAAAATGCAGAGTTGGAGGAGTCACTTCAGTGTGCTGAAAGCCTGGTGCTGTTCAGACTAACCATCAGCTGTGAGCTCCTTTAAAAAATGCTTAACTTTGCTTTACTAACAATCGGGTCAAAGAGAAGCAAAGCAGCCAACACACAAACCACAGATCTCCCCTCAAATCCTCCAAAGATTGGATGTACCAGTGAAAAAGGAAATAGTCTCATTGAAACCCCTTCTGTTGCTTTTTGGGGAATTTGGGAGGGAGTATTAGAAGTAAAAGGGGGCCTAATTTTTGTATTTTCAATGACAGATTTTATCTGTGCAGGTACCGTATTTAAAGAACTCTTTGTTCAAAAGAAAGCTATTAATCAAGACCTTTTTTCCTCCTCTGGGAAGACAAGAGAAATAAAAGGTTTATTATTTCATGGCCCCCAGACATCTGGAGAGCAATGCACAGTGTTAAAAGTACCCAAAGGCAGTTGGCTGGCTGCAGGGTTTCTTTAGACAGTCTTAGGCCCAGCAGGACAAGAACCAGCTAATTGTCCTGGGCATACGACTTGAATTTCCATATATTTTCAGAAGGAGACACAGTGGGAAGCACCTGCCTTTACACACTTGAAACAGTAGCATGAACTTGAACCTGAAGCACCTGGGGTTCCTGGGCTTTTTGGGTATGTCAGTCAGTAATGAGACAGTTATTATATGACAGGAATTATTGCTTAGGAGTGAAGTAAAAAGCAGGATTTTGTGCAATTTTTTTTTTAAATGAACAAAGACTAGTTTCCAGTTTTCTCTGGTGCACCAAAATATGTTTCTTTTCTTCTAGAAGAGAGTATGAACAGAAGAGATTATGAACAATCCCCCAGGACAAAGCATTCAGTTGAAGAGGTGGAAACAGCCTCTCCGCACACGTTAATTCTCTCTGAGCAAGAACACAGGACTGGGAGCACTTTAGAAGAAACTTCTGTTTACAAGTTCTAATAGCTTTGTACACAGTGATTTCTTTCAGGAGACATCTCAACCACTTCTGATGTATTCTTCCATTTTCGGCTCTCAAGCAAACTTTGTGACAGCTGCTGTGAAGCAGCCGAGGAGGCAGCTCTCTCCGTGTGACTGAGTTACTACATGTTCCATTAGATAGCGCTGCTCAGCTGAGCTGCTGCGGGTGGAAGGTAAGATTAAGGGAGGAGGAAAGGCTTCTCATTACTTCAAGTGACTCACTGCCAATTGTAAGGGCGATCAAATATTGGTTCAGCCTTGCCGCTGCTCCGGCTGCCTGTTACTAGCTATGGGCGTACTGGATAAAGATGACGGCGCTGCCCAGCAGAGCAGAGGCTGTACGCCAAGTCACAGCCTCCCTGCTCACCTCAGTTGGGAGCAGATTTGTGCAGACTGACAAGACAAAGACTTAGGAGAAAAAAAACATTCAACAAGTGCAAAGAGACCATGGTATTGAACCCGGAGAAAAAAAACAACCCTGAAAACCTGCTCGTTACTTGAGCAGTGTAACAAGGCAGTTTATAAGCAGTATGTTTATTTATTATGAATGCTGCAGCTAAGCTAATGATTTTTGTTTTAGTTGGAGTTCACACTCTCACTTTCATCAGCATTATCTTGCCAAATATGTTCCCATGCTTATTTTAATTTAGGATTTGACACCAATAATTGCCTTTTTTCCCCCCTCAAAGTATGAATTAGTTAACAATAAAAGATGCATATTAGGCAATTTATTATGCTAATGACTTGCAGAAAAAAAGCCAAATTACCTTGATGGTGGATTATATTGAACAATAAAAAACCCTGCTCGTCACAATTCTCCGTGAACACTAGTTTAGCTGTAGTTAGCTACAGGAAGTTTCCTGGTAATAGTATCCACATTAGAGACAAACAGACATGCATTAGCAGCTACCACATTCATAGTGAAACAATTCAGAGAGATCTCACTCAGATTCGTAATTATGTCTCATTACCCTTCAGTAGTAATTTTTAGCTCAGCTTGGAAGCAAAGCTTGTGTGATAATGGCATACGGGGCATGTGCTGGCATTTCCTACCTGATTATTTTAAAATCTATCATCAGATTTCAACCAAACTGAAGGAG
Source organism: Eurystomus gularis (assembly GCA_013400335.1). Lineage (NCBI taxonomy): Eukaryota > Metazoa > Chordata > Aves > Coraciiformes > Coraciidae > Eurystomus > Eurystomus gularis. Next base: position 47,486 of record VZZY01020023.1, on the reverse strand, counting down.
AAGTTGAGGCTCCAAGGACACTGAGGTCTGCACAAACTTTACGCAAACAGGGAGACACACAGAAGGAGAAGCTGACATTGATGCTCCTCATTGATCGAGAAGGTTGACCTGAAGCTATGAACCCACAGGAAACAAGTGTCCTGCATTGCTCCCAGAACCAGTACTCACTTGGAACTATGAAACATCTCCTATCCAACGCTGTAAGCCCAGCCACTTTTGCTGATCTCCCCGAGAACCAGGGACATACGCATTTCAGGGCACAGGGCTATCAATGAACTGCAAAACAGGAGAGAGAGTTGCTGCAGTGTCATATCTACACATCATTAGGCTTACATCGGGTAGCAGCGCAGGTGGAGAGAAACATTTTCCATGTCACCTTGAAATGACAGATGGATTAACCTTCCCAACTTCAATAAAAGCAATATTATGCAAAAAAATTCAGATGAGACTATCAAAATCATTCTTTCAAGTGGGATCAATAGCAAGTTTCAATCACAGAAAAGGCTGCTCTGTGATAATGGTAGGAGATAAAATAATAAGTCTTAAGTGAGCAAGAACATAAACAAATCAATGTAATTGGAGGAAAAATAGAAAGTGGCCTGAACAGTAATCCTGCCTCAACTCTATCAAACATCTGAACAACTTAAATCAGAAGGAAGCTCAAATACAGAGACCATTCTGGATTCCCCAGCACAAAGAAAAGCCAGGCAGCAGTGTCATAAGGCTATAGGGTAATTACTTTGGACCGTACTTCCTTACAAAATGAAAACAGGCCCTTTTTTAGCAGATGATTAGAGGGATTATTACCAGTAAGAATAAAAGCAAGTGTCAGAATCTAGCCAGTTGAGATTTCTCAATGCACTTAATCATGGATTTTTTAATCCAGTCCCTACAACTGTTACCTAATACCTCTGAGTCAGTGGCCCTGGCATAAACACTGCACTTATTTTCAAGTGCCTAATGACAATTCACTTTGTCTTTGCACTTAGGTCATCTGCACTTCTGAAATCAAGCTCTTATATATTTAATTGTTACTCATTTCCCTGTTTGGGGAAAACACAAATTCGAACAAAGCCTGCATCCTCCTCCAGTGGCTACAGTGCACACATAGACCTTACGGCACAAAAAGCAAGGACAGCGGTCTGGAGTCGGGTTAGTGACAAAGGTTTGTGTTAGCAGCAAAAGCTCAGCATCACTGTGAGAACAGCACAAGACAGAGCTGCAACTTACTGCTTCTGAACTAGCATCTTATGAAAATGAGCACTTGCAGTGTGTTCTGTAGCAGGAAATATTTTATCTCCTATAAAAACCACAACTTTTGTAAATTATTAAACTCTCAAATTCTTTTCAGCATTTAACAAGCTGTGAAAGTGGTTTACAGTGTTGGATTTACAGCACCGTTGCTTTTATCCTCCAATGTAACGACAAAGATACAACATTAACTGAAACACCATCTTCTTTTCCTCTGTATCCCTGCTCTGCATTCTGCTAAAGTATGCCACGTGAAAAAAATCCATCACAATGTACATGTACCTGTCATTTACACTTAGAGATCTTGCCCTTACGGGCAAAACATGTTCACTGTGGGAACACCCAAAGAAATATTTTCTGGTCTAGATAGGACCTTACGTTTGACAAAGCTTATTTTTCTGCTTTATGATAAAAGCCAGTAACTGACAATTTCCTGATTTCCCTAAATCTTCTCCATGCCTCAGTTTCAATACATGCTCTAGTTACTTGTCAAACGATGAATAATTTTATTATTCATGGATGTGCGCATATCATTCACATGAAAAAAATGAACCACAACACAGGCTGAAGTATATACTGCAAGGGAAAAAAAACTACCAATGTTTAAAACATCCAGTCAAAACCCACAAAAACACGAAGAGGAAGCTCTGACTAAGACAACAGGCACAGATTCAAGGCCTCAGCTTCCTGCTCCCAATGCTGCATGACACCAAGCATGTCATCTGAGCACGCTGTGCCTGCTTTCCCAGCTCTCAAACAAACCCAACAGGCACCAAGATGCTGCAAGTGTATGTGGAGAGATTATTTTGAAACTGGTTTCCATGGCAGATTAGCATCTCCCTCTGCTGATGGTGCTCATTTGGGTAAGACAGACAAGCTCAGTAAAAAAGACAAGACGGTTTAGACAACTGTCATTTTTCTGTGTACAAAAAGCAGAGCATGTGGGGTATGGAGCAAAAAGGCAAGAGTTTGACAGGCTAGGATGGAAAGGCATTCGGCTGTGGCCATTCCCTGAGGGGTGGAAAGCCCCTCTCACACCTTCTTGCTCATCTGCATTCCTACATTGTCTGGCACTCCAAGCACTGCTTGCAGCCCACAGCTCCTACCACTTCCCTATAATTTTAACATGGGAGGATTGTCCTTTAGAAAAGGCACCCTTCCCCTGCCTAGGGAGGCTGCCTGAAGATTAATTTATATTTAATGCCAGTGATGTGGAATACAAAATTATTTTCTAGCCCTGTATTTACTGTCCTTTTGTGTCAGAGGTACAGCATATTTACTTTCAGACAATTAAAGAAAAGATTATTCAATTAAATGTACAAAGCCGGGTAATTTAGAAAGTTAAATTATGATGGCACATCATGGCAGGCACACAGTGCTACTGGAAACAATGGTCTAAAGCTGTACTTAAACGTACACGTAAGGAAGAAGGAGCTGAAATACAATTACTATTCTGGATACAGCATCTTTTAAGAAAGTAAGAAGACAAGAGCAGCTGTCTTGTCGTCAAGACAAGAGACCTTGGGTACTCTCTATACTTTAAGGAAACATATGCCTGTCTTCCCTGTTCATCTGTACTTCCTCTCAGATCTTGCTTCATCCTCCTTTCAAGGATTGGTCATTCCATTTAGGAACGCCCATTAATAGTTTGACAGAGCTAGGTCCTTGTTAAGTTCTAACTACGAGTAAAAATACTAATATGCCACACTGTTCATTCAGTGTGTCAGCGGTGCTGTGATGACCACCGATGAATTCGTATTTTTAGCATAAAACAAGCCAGATCTTCTCAGGGCAACGTGCTGAGCAAGGAAGCATTCTGGAGGCAAAAGGCCTCAAGGACAGCCAAACATCCAAGCATTCAGCCTACACTTTGATCATGACAACAGCTACTGACAGTGGGAATTCTCTGAACTCTTCCTCTGTCACCACCAGGACCATGGAAACAGGGAGGTACCAACAGGAGACAAGGGGACACTGCAAAGTGTCCCCTTCAGTAGCGATGATGGGTGTAGTATATATTGCCACATGGCAGGATGCTGCCACATCCCCATGGCAGCACAGCAGGTTTCCCCTTCCTAACATTTCTTTCAGAGCTGGATCCACCTGAATCAGAGAGGTCCATCTGCCAAAAGTGAACAATGACATTTTCATGAAACCAAATAAAACCAGGACTGGCAGATGGTGTGTCTATGTGCAGGGAGAGAGGTGGAGGAAGTAGAGCGTGGTTTAAAATGAGTACCTGCCCCAAATGCAGTGCAAAGTACAATTAAATTACAAGTATTGGTAAAGTGAAGGGAAGAGGAGGGAAGGAAATAATCCTCTGACAAAGGGGTAAGGAGAACACTGGAGTGTAATCAGTGTGATTAGGGTGTAACTCTGGATCCAGCAAGCAAAAAGAAATCAGATGGTCAGGCAAAATGGAGTATCCAGGGACTACACACTTTGCAGTTCACATCCACCAGAGAAAACATGCATGAGCCATGCTCTCCAGAAAATCTCCGTGCAGATTTAGAGCAAAGCCATCAGCGGGACAAGTCAAGAGCTGCTAAGCCCAGAGGCAGCAGTCACCAGATGACACGTACACCTGCTGAAAGTCTACCTCAGACAGATCGCCTTCTCCTCTCTCTATTTAAATACCTGCTTACATTTAAGGAGCTGAAACCCACTGGCTGTCCTCATGTCCAGGGCACACTCAGAAATACTGTCAGTGTTCAAAGATCCTAGTAGCTACGCTGATTTTTTTGGAAAGTGTTATATAACCACAGCAAATCCATCACTGTCTTGGAGATCACCATAGAAACAGGCTGACAACTCTCAGTGCAGAAGGAAGAAGTCCTGATCTCAGCCTGGAAAGATGCTGCTGTGCCTGATCAAACACAGGCACCTCCCTCCCTCAGTGCCAGCACAACGGGCTCCTGGTGCTCTCTCGCTCTCCACCTTTTGGCTGCAGGACTGGACGGAGGATTTCTTACTTCACGAAGCAATATAGAAGACGCTGAACCATTTTTCTAGCAAAGAGAAGAAGGCATTGAGGCTCTGTTCCAAATTAAACATCACAATACAAAAATAGCTAACTTGATGTTTCTGTAAGAAAAAAAGACTGCTTTAATGATCTGAATTGCAAAACAGTGGGGTTCCTCTGCACTTGAACATGCATTACCTCTCTGTTGGTACTGCCTGGTATGTCTTCCCAGTGACCTGGGCCACAAGAATAGAGAGAAATGACACAACCTACAAGGCCTGAAGCTACAATTGCTGTGCTGGAAGAGGCAAGAGGAGCCAAAGAAAGGCTTTGTGTTATTCAAGGGGACATGCACTTAGTAGGGACTTCTTAGAGCCTTTCCATTTCTTTACTTTTGGTATTGAACTAGGAAAGTTTCCATGGGCTTTGTTCTTTGCTGAAGTATATTCCTGGACAAGTACCCACTTTCCAGGGGCCTTCACATCATGTAAAGCAGGAAATGTGTGTGCTTCAAATTAATATACAACAAACTGATTGATTGAATTAAGAATTCATAAATACTAATTGTGCTTGAATGGAGAAGTATCCAACCATCCCCCTGGTTGCTGACCTGAAAATACATCCCTGAGCTTAAAGTACTTCTCTAAATTTTGCTTTGATGACAGCAAATCTTTTAATCACTTTCTCATAATTTTACAACTTATAACCATTCCAATCCTTCAAAAAGAACTGGTGCTTAGTCAAACAAAATGATGAGTTCCTTTGCACTGCAGTAAGTGCTCAGATGTTCAATTTATCTCAAGCGTAAAGATTTTAGCCAAAGCTTGTTCCAAAGTGAATTCAGTTTAAATACGTGTTTACACAGTAATTATGGCTCAATACAATTTAAACCCTAGTGAAACACACAAAAATATTAACGGGTGGTAATAAAAGCTAAGCATAGTAATTTTGTTTTATGTTACTTTCCATGGTTCGATATGTGGCCACAAGCTCCCCTCACAAGGCTTCTTTCAGACAGTCCTGCCAGAGGTTCCTGTGGGCCCAGCTCCTCCGCTGCCCACTGTGGTGCCAGCATGGCCTGCTGGACACAACAGACAGAGATGGCTCCTCAGTGGCCCTTCACATGGAAGGCCACCATTGAGAGAGCTCAGCAAGATGCAACCAGCCCCAACAGAAGCCACACCCAACAGGAAGCTCCTCCAACTGATTAGCTCCTGGTTGATACAATCCTGGCCTCACCCACCACCCCAACCATGACCACCTGGGTGAGGGTGGAGCCACAGAGACACAGGTGGGCCAGGTTCTGCCTCTGGAACATGAAGCCAACAGAAACAACAAAACATTCTGCTGGGTTGTGACTCATTCACAGGTCAACTCCAACTCAGGGCCCACAGCTCAGGCCCCAGCACTTCAGAAAGTTATTCTATACTCCTGTAACTTACAATACTTATGAGAACAGCAACAGTAAAATCCAACAGGCAGATAAATCTAACTGGAGCAAAAGCCCAACCTCCAGAAAAACATTCAGGAAGATGATTCTGCTTTTTGCCTTTAGGTATTTTTCATGTGAAACAAAATAAATCAGCCATATGGACATGAATTTATCCTTGTCATTGCTCTCTCAGAGCTCAGAAGAAGGTGTCAGGACGGTAGTATATAGTACTGGTCTGAGCGTTCATTACAGCTGTCACGATAAAGCCACGGGGGCTAGCATGGCTGGACCTGACACAGCAGACCAGTTCATATGGCTTGCAACTCGTTCCTTGCTTGTCCTTTTTATGATGGGTGGCTCTGGCACAAATGAAGAACAGATAATAGGTTTGACAGATCCTTTTGGATCCTTCAAGTGCAAAATACACCCTTGTCACATGATGAAGCGAACCCACGCACATCTAGTTTGTCACTGGGGTTCTTTCTGTGTCCCATGACATGAATAGAAGCAACAGGAGATTTAGGCACATAAACAAAACTGTCATTAATTGCCTGAATGCACAGTTGACAACTGGCAGGGAACAACTGTATTTTTGATAGGACAAAACACCGGCCATCACTTGGCACAGGAAAAACTTGCAGCTTCTTGGAGAAACACTGTCCTTTTTGGAGGGGATAGTGACGTGGAAAAAAAGGTGAGAACAGGCCAAACAAAGGGAATAGTTTAGTGGTAATGATAGCTTGTGTCATGTTTCCTATACAGAAAGATGGAGAAAAAGTGTTTGCTGGTATTTGTGACAAGCAACTTACCAACTACTATATTCAGTTGGACCCTCTATATGTCTTAATAGACATGACTATGAATATTATTACTGGCCATAGAAAATTACACTAGCTTTATCTTAAGAACAGCACTAATATTCAGCTAGAATGTTTAGCTCTCACCTTATCTATCTGTGAATTTCACTAGTTGACTGTATGTACTCTAATGAAATACTTTTTCAATTTATCTTGCTTTCCTTGCCATCAATTACAGTGAATTATGACTGATTCTTCTACTATAGAGGGGTTTGTTCTTTAATTCTGTTACAGACCAGACCTGCAAGGAGTGCTCAACAAGCAATTCACACCATAACATTAGCCTTGCTGTCCTCCGGATCTTTTCAGAATTATTGCTGTATTTTTTCTAACATGGAATTCAAGTTCCAAACAAAGGCTCGTGACTGTCACCGACAATAAAATCTTCACTTCCTCTGCAATGCTTTCCATTTCCCTAATGAATTGAAGATCTAATTTTTGGTTTTCTTTTCTACTGTTGACATATGCTGGAGAGATTTTTGCTTTGCTAGTTTACCAGTGACAATGAGAATCCCTTTTTCTCAGAGGAACCAGAAAGTTTAAAACTCGGCAGCATGAGAGGTTTAGATTGTTTTTGCCAGCGCACATTACCTTTAAATTTATGCAAGCTGAATCTCACATGCCAAGCTTTAAAAATTAATCTAGAGTCTCTCACAATCCCCTGTGGTTTCCACAAACTGAAAAGTTTATGGGCCAAACTGTTGAAAAATGCCTCTGGATTTGTCTTCTGCTTTGGCACTTGCAAAAAAAAGCTTCTGCAGATATCAACCATTTTGTTTCAAAATTGATGTGCCCACCTTTCTTTTGTGTGTGATACCCAGGAGAACACATGGTGCTTTAACTGAGGCAAGGAGCTTAAACACTGGCAAGCTCTAACCCACCATCAAACCCGTCCTCGCTCTCCGAAACAGAAGTATCCCACAGAGTTCAAGGAGGGAGAACAGCACTAAAACAGCTTTTCCATTGACAATATCAGGTTGCCTCACTTCTTTTGTTGGAAGGAACTCTTTTTGGAAAGGTTTTGTTTTCTCTGTCTTAATGGATGTGTCAAGACAGCTCAATGAGAGGGTTAAGGAGCCAATGCAACACCACAGCCCTCAACTACACAACAGATCGGTTTGTCCCTGACCCTGCTCTGGGCTGTTCCAACCACCTCTGCACAACATCTGGCCAAATTCAGGTGCCAGTTTACGTACGGATCACTCCCCAAAAATGGTGTGTGCAGGAACGTGTGAGGTTTAAGTGCCTCTGCCCTGCACAGTCCTGCAGTATGATCCATACATCCTAAAACTCCTGCAAGTCCTCAGGCCATACTACAGAGCACTCAGCGACCGTTCTTGACATCCTGTCTAAGAAGGCGCTGGCAGACTGCAACACGTAACTTGCAGTATTACAGACACTGAACTGAAACACATACAATTCTTATTATTACCTTGGAACAACATGGGGAGAGCCTGGGCAAAACTCTGTGCAGCGTGGATGTTTGCTCTAGAGGCTTCTTCCCCTACGCAGCACAGATGCAAAGCAGTTCATGCCTGACAGCCCCACATCCAGGAATCAAATTTGCTACAGCAAGTACCTGCAGAGGAACTTTTTTTTTTTAAAACGTAAAAAAAAAAGACTGCTATTTGATAAAACCCTCTTTGAAAAAAAAAGGAAAACAAAAGCATTTTTTTCTGATGAAGAAATAATCCAAATAGTTCCTTCAGAAATTCTTTTAAGACTAAAACTAAAATTCGACAGTGACTCAGGAGAATGTATTTAGACATTTTTGCAGATGTTGAGCATTTATGTCTCAATACACTTCAGGGATATGAGCATTCTCCTAAACACAGATAAAAGTCTATTATTTACATACATTTATGTCTTTTTATATATGGGAAAGTTGCAGTTCTCTTTTAAACCGGAGCATTACAGTTTCTAGATTAGAAGAATAAAAAATATTTAAGTGATTCAAAACATCATGAAAGTCAAGAGGCATTGCCAGTTTTAGATGAAGCATCAGGGTGAGTATTATTTTCTCCAATCCATTCAGCAAAGCATGTAATTTACACTGCTCACTCTCCATCATTAAGTCCAGCAACTGCATTACACTCCTTGCCAGCTTCTTCTGAAAGCATTCCTGTTATGGTCCAGCTTCTCAAACAATTGAGGACTACCAAATACAAGGAATGATGAAGGGCAGCAGTGAATGGGTTATCTTTTCCTAAGTTATTCATGCAAAGACGGTAATTTTCTGTACAAAGGCGCCTTGCAATCAGCTGTTTATATCTGAACATAAAACCTGAATAAAAGACAGTCACGATTATGGTTCTCTCATATGTTATCGATTTCCAATTCTTTTTCTTTCACCAGTTTCTTGTAACACTGTTTACAGCTCACATCAGAAAACTGTGCTGGTGGTGTTCAGCGCTGACTTGACTGGAATTTGACTCCAAGTGTGCCTATTTTTCTGTCCAATTTGGATTCTGACATTGAGTTCAGAAAGAATGGTACTGGGTGAGCCAGGCCGGCTGTGCTGCCTGACATTCATTGCAACTCCCCCAGACCTCCTCCTGTTACAAGTCTGAGCCCCTCAGGACACCTCTCCACAAGACTTGGCTTCACCTCTGCACTTGCTGTCATCTCTTGTTGCTTTAGATAATGCAGATAATTTTTTAAATCAATCTAACAGCGAATTTGTAATTTGAATACTGTAAGAGTAACACTCTGCAGGGTAGGATTTGCATACGGTTTTTTATGCAAATGTCTCTAAGTGTTTAAGCCTTCAAAACACTCACACATTTTAGGTTACTGTTTTAGGTTACCAGCAGACAAGAGTCTGCTGGTGCCAAATGGTGTGACACGGTTGAAAACCAGTAAGTTTGCTGACTAAGTAGCTGAGGTTCACGAACCTTCCAGATGCACCTCCTGCAAATTTTCAGTGAACTTGGCCTAACAGAATGTTTCCCTTAAAGCAATGCGAAAACACACATTCTGTATCCCGTCAAACTACAACTATGTGAATACATGGTTTTTAAAGTTCACCTGTAGTTAAGAATATTCCAGGTTCACATGAAAAACCCCACATTAGAAGGAACAGATTTGCCAATCCTCCCTGCTCCCATCCCAAGCACCACTTAACTTTAATTCCATGCATTTTAATAACAGCAATAAAAACTTGGAAAGAAAAGGCCTGATAAATATGGAAACATCAACACTCTCCACAGGACCAATGACATCTAGCTCATGGACAAACCCCTAGTTCAAATGTCCTCTTAAGGCTGCGGAACACGGATTTAAACACGGGGCTTCTGCTTTCCAGCCAAGTACCCAACTCCACGGCTCCAGTTTGCAACGGAGCAGGACTCGCAATTGCTTTTGTCAAAGTTACTCCAAGATTAAACTGGGATAAACGGGTGTAGTAATGACTGCACTGTACGACAGTCAGCATGCCCAATTAGGAGACTGACATCTTGATTACAGCCCCTTGTTCCACTGACTAACCCTTTACAGATACTTAGAGCAATTGGTAAACAACCAAAGAAATAAAATAATGATACCAGGGGAATTAGCAGTGAGTATTTATAGCTCAGTTTGATTCATTTAACAAAACCAGAGAAAACAGTATTGATTGCTGATTCATTCAGGGCTCTATTGCATATAGCAAACACAAAACCAGTGGCAGACACCGTGAACTCATTAACAGTGATTTTCTTAAAGCTCTTTGCCACTTACTGCAGTATAGCTTATTCCTAGTGTGAGGGTAACACATTCCTGATAGACACTTAGTTAATTAGTACTGGTGGGAAATGCCGGCTTGCACTCCTCCTGCCAGTGTGGCTTCTGCTGGGGCTGTGTGATGGGAGCATAAAGCGATGGCGGCTGAGCCGGCAGAACAACAGGCCAGTAACACCTCTTATGATTTCAATCCAAACAACCTCATTAGCCTCTCTGACAGAAACTATCAGAGGTAATATCTCTCTTGCCTTCACAATACAATTAAGGTGGGAGGAAACCTCCAGAATGGTCCAAAACTCATACCCTTTAAAGAGGTACAGGCAAACACCCAGCGGGAGTAATGCTGGCTCTAAAAGCTCTCTTAATATGCAAAAAATGAGAAATATTTCCATAACGCCACAGGCCATACTAGTGTCTACAGTTAAGGGAAATTCACTTTGAAGAACATGGATTGTAAGCAGCCATCCAAAGCCACATATAGAAACATCTGATGTAGGCCTGGGCTTCAAGACCCAATGTTCTTTCAAACTAAGAAAGCTCAACACTGTTTTAGCTGAGCATAGAGAAAAACAAGACAAATTAGGTGCTGATATTAAAAACTCAATAAATACCTTTGTTTATTTATTTTAAAAATGACATGAAAAAGACAACTCAATTATCATTTGCTGAGGATGCAGAAATCAATTTTTTAGTGTTTTCTCCAGTGTGAATAAAGCTTTACCTGCTTCTGTCCTTATCTGCTATAAAGGGCTTTCACCTGCAGTGAGGGCAACAGGACCCTTGCAGTCTGTGGTATTTGCTACCATTGAAGCCTCTCATGAGAGTCCTTTATGAAACTGGAAAGTGAGCCAAAGGAGCTCATAATAAATATAGAATAGCAAAGCCCTTTCATAAATGAATGAATGACTTGTTATGGTAAATACAAAAGATTTGAATACTGAATGCTTACCCTGCAAGCAATTCCAACAGAAACAATTCATTTTACTGCCACAGGCCATACTTATCTCAAGTAATCAAAAGGAGGTGAGCAGTGTTGGAAACTGGAACCATTTTTTACAGACTCTCACAGATGTCTAGATAGATTGTCTGATGGCAATTGCAAAACCAAGATTTTTTTTTTATTATTATTGCTTTTCAAGTTGTGAGTGGGCGTATCTTTCTTAATCCCATAATGATTTTTGAGATAGTGATGCACTAGGTAGAATCCTGCTCATCTAATGTCCCCGATTTCAGTGCCCTAAAATGCCAAATGACTCTTAGCTGTGCAGGGAATCACTAGGTGTTCCACCAACAGATTCGGAATTACTGAATTCTATCTATCTAGAAACAGTATAGGTTCAGACTGTACTGTTGTTTTGCTACCAATGAAAACCAAAAAAACAGTTAAACTAAGCAAAACACTTGCCTTTGAACTAAAAGCCATGTAAAACAAACACCGTCCGTGTCCCCCATCCTGCAGCCTCTTTTTTTTAAAACGTGGAGAGCACAGCACAGGAGAGCACACACAGATATAACCCCATGGAAAAACACTTCGATATCCAACAGGAGTACCTTAAACCCTGACTTCTCTAAATAGGGGAACATTTCGTATCCTTTGCCTGTTCACCACCGTTAGAATGTTTTAGGGGAAACACAGATGTTTGAATTGCTCTAGAAGCTGTTCGGTGCTGCTGCAGGCAGGATGCCTCTCCAGCTACTGAGGGCCTCTGGGGCCCTGGGAGGGTAAGAAGCCCTAAAGGCTACCAGAACTGAAGGCTAATTTTGTTGTCATTAGACTCAGAAAGCAGTTAGCTTTCCAAGGGAAATAATAAGCCTTTTCTAGCATTTAATATTTAAAATGTGATTTAAATGTTAATAATTAATGTCAGACTACTTTTAATTTCTATCAGCAAAAGCATACGCTGCAGCCGATTCTATTTCCAGTGGGAAGAAAACTGTGGGCACCATAGTCTTTTGTTATTAAAGCATTACAGTAGCAGTGCGAGTCTGTACAAATGTTAATTTGTCATCATTTTCTCCTAGGATAATATTTACAGTATTTCAGAGTGTGCGTATGTATGTGATCAGCATTTTGTACCCACTTGGCAATTGTATCTGAACATCTGCTTTCATGGGTTGTGTTCCCAAAGGCCTCGTTCTTTCAGTGCTGATACGGCACGAAGACTAATACAGCTGCAGCCCACCGCCAGTGTCAGGGACCTGTCACACTGGCTGTTCACCATCACCCCAGCAACTTCCACAGTCCTTGCTCTCTATGACCAATATACCCTTGCAACTCCGGGTATAAGAAAGCCTTTGCGGAGGCCAAGAGTGCCAAGATCTGTAGTTAACAACGGTCACCACTGCTTTTTAAAGCAACGTGTTTAAGGTATGGAAGCAGTGTCCTAGAAATGTAGTACACGAGGGTAAGGAAGGTGAAGGAAGAGAAATTGTTACGAGAAAGTCACAAAGAGCCAGGGCAAACAGCTATTTTACATCACACACCGGCTTACCAAGCCTCTCTCCCTCCTGAAATCCAGTGGAGCTGAGAACATTGTGTACTTCCAGTGGAAGAACAGAAAAGTTGACACAGAAAAAAAAAATCACGTAAAAAACCAACCTGCACAGATACAGCTAACAGAGAAAAATGATTAAAAAAACCCCACAGCTTTTAGAATCACTTAGCAATTTTAATATAGCATAAAAGAAACTGGCAAAATACATTTCAAAGAGCATAAAAGAGAAAAAAGAACAACTCATCTAGCAGTATCATAAAAAGTGAAACAAAAGCGTTCAGTCTAACAGCCAAATTTATACTTCTACAAAAGAAAGATGAAAGGACACAATCACATGGATTTCAGAACAAGCTATTTCAGTGTATATATCATGTATTTGAAAATAAGTCTCTCTGCAACTAAAAGGAACATTGGAGATGCCTGAAAAGCCACTTGGCCTATTTCCCTGCCAAGTCAGACCGGACTGACCACAATCAAAATGACTCCTGGGTCTATCCTCTTCCTAAAAATCTTGATGTAGACTTTTTTTTCTCAGTGAAGAAGTAATGAAGATCTCACCAACTCCTTCACAAGCCTACCCCACTGTTACATTACTCTGTCTCTCAAAGTTTTTTTCTCCAGTGTCAAAGTTGTGTTGTTTGCTGAGTTTTAAGCCCTTGATCAGTAATCTGACATGCTGTGAGCACTGAGGACAGATTATATCATTTAGAGCAAGCTTTTACACACTTGACAGCTTATAATGGCTTTCGTCAGCCCGCTCCTGACTAAACAAACCACTTCTCCAAACTTTTTGCTGTTCTACTCATTCTCCTCCATTTTTTCCAAGTGCCCCATTCTGGTGTGTGGTGCTCGGAAGCAAGTGCCACGCTCCAGCTGATGTCTTACCAATGCTGTGCGTAACACAAAAAGATGCCGCTGCCTCTCTTGCAGGTGACGCTGTCCTGTCTGAGCACTGCACCATGATGTCTGCCCCACCGGTCAAAGCTGACACTGCTCAGTTCACGATTCACTGTACCCTCCAAATTCTCTCCTGCCTATCTGTAGTGTACTGTTTTGCTCCTCACCTGAATTTGAGCTAATGACTCCTGCCCAAGTGTAACAGCTTACCCCTCTCCCTGAACCCTATTCTCATTTCAGGCCAGATAGTTTTTCAAACTTGTCAATTTTCTTCTGAATTTTAGTCTTGTAGCTGCTTTAAGCCAGTACTATCTGCAAGTGCATAAACATGCCATCTATTCCAGCATACTCGCCATTCATGAAAATGATCTGAGACTGGAATTTGGAGGAATGATGCTTGTAAGAGGCCTTGCATTTTAGACGCGAACCACAGACAGCTGCTCCCAGCATGGAGAATGCATACATCTTGTACTGATGTATCCATGTTCCTTCTTTCTCCCTATGGGAATGCCGTAAGCAACACTGCCAAAAGGTTCACCTGGGCTGGAATCTAAGCATAGGATTTTATTTGCTTTTCCTCTAGGAAGGCTGCCTGCGTTATCATTGAAAGTAATCAGATCACTGGGATTTAATTTGCTTTTGACAACATTATGCTGCTTCTTTTTGACTGTCTATCAGAGGTTACTTGTCTCAGAGGTCCTCACACAAATAGTTTATTTTTGCCAGTAGTTTTTCAGGAAGTGAAGTTCAGCAGGCCTGCTTAAATCTTCTCCTGCTCATCCATTCCCTCCTTTTCTGAGGGTCACTAGACTATCAACATGGTTTTTTTACTGGATCCTACTCATCCCATTTAACATTTCCAATAAAATTACTAATGGATCTGAGACTACTTTAGTGCCTTTAAGAAATCCTCTCTGATTAAAGCCATCTCAATTAACTGAGATCATTCAATTCTGCTCCATGTAGCTTAGCTCTGATGGTGGGCAACCGGCCCCTTTAGCAATGGAGCCCATACGTGGTTTTCTCTTTGAAGCAAAGATCTACAGGCACAGAAGAACAGAAAATACTGCCTTTCTTTTGTTTCTTCACTCTGAACAGGCTCCAGACTTTCTAGCCCTCAAATAAACCAGCCTAGCAGAAAGCAAGAAAGCCAGCATAATCTTGAAAAAAACCCGTTAATTGGCAGGTGACACATGATCCAGCTAAGGGATTACAGAAGAATTTTTTAGTTTTGAACCAAATTAATTTCTGAATTTGCCTTCAAAACAGTTGAGTTTATATAATCACATTCAGCTGAGATATCAGAAAAGTCTATGTAAGAAAATCTGTCCATCAGATGCTTTGAGAAAAGCAAATGGTCAAATAATTGATTATTTACAGGAAATTCTTGCACTGTCTGAGACTCTTAGTAAAAATTACCCTATATCAATGGCCAGAAAACACCAGAATATTTGGAGGGGAAGAAGAAAAGGCAGAAATTCTGCCAGAAAACATATATTCCTGACACTGTATTCATCAAACAGGTGAAGCGATGCTTGACAACACAAGTTGAGCAAAAATCTGCTCAACTTCCCCAAGCTTTGACAAGATCACAGACTTGATGTGAAACCAGCTAGCACCTACCATGGGAGCCTGTGTGCTACTGAACGGGACTTCATTAGCTAACGGGTGGGAAACGAAGGGTCCACCCCCAGATCCTGCGAACCTCACTGCAAACAGACCAGCAACACCGCATCAGGCATGAACATGGCTCTGGCTAACAGATTATCTTTTTGCTGGAAGTGACACACAGGCTGATTGATGGTTTATCTCCTGTCATTTGTATTTCAAAACACAGCCTTTAAACAAATCACCTTCCTCACACATCCAGCCAGGCAGAGGGAATGCTGAAGAAAGGTGTGGGAAAGCAGTTTCGCAGCATTATTACACAGAGCATGTAACCCTTCAAGACTGCTTTGTATGCAACTGCATCACACGCCATAAACCAAATCGGTAATTCCCATCTCCAAGAAGAAATGTATCTCTAATCCAACATTCACCTCAATAAAGGATAATACTGCAACTACACAACTGTGAAGCCAGCGTGTCATAAATCAGCACTAGCATTTTCCCTTTTCAAAGGGAAAGAACATTTTTTTTCTATAAAATAAAAGAAATACAGACTTGACGGTTGAATCATACTTATCTGTTGACTTACAATAATTTCCAGTATGTCCGGGATCCCTGAATATCTACAGTAAGGTAAAATTTGACATCATATGCTGTACAGAGTCACCTAACACCAACAGAAGACTTGAAATACTTGAGTGAGAAAAGGTTGAGAGGTTGGTTGGATTATCTGAAGTCAGACGTAGTGCTCAACCTTGCAATGGGTTTTGAAGTTCTCTGCATGCTGAGGAGCACACCTTCCTCTGCAGCCTCTTGCTCAGTGGAAATAACTAGAAGAAACTTAAACTAATTACCAGAGGTGAGCTTGGGTCTCTGCTCCAGGAATAACCTTGCACTGCTTCTACCACTGTTTGTACATTACGCTTCACTACTTCTGACACCAATGAGAGGTGTGCTGGACTCACTGTCTTTGCATAATAGACTGACGAAACCACAAGGAAACTTGCACTTTTGGAACACCGTGGCTTGCAGTAAAAAGCCTTCCCAAACAGCAGCAGTAGCCTTCTATTCAACACAATTCAACAGCAAAACCCACAAAGCATTTCCATGTGGTCTCCAGCTTGTGAAAGTTCAGTACAGAAACGAGTATACAATTCCACCTGCTTCCTGCATGGCAGAGCAACGTAGACATGTAGTTTGAAAAGAAAAGTTCACTGTCAACGTTGTCTCCGGTGTTCTGAAACCTGTCACGGCACTTGAGGAAACAGCCTTGCTCCCAGTTTTTAGTTTGGCACATCACCTGTACCACCAAACCTGAGACATGCTCCCAAGAGGGTACAGCAGGGAAATACCAGGACTAACCATCCAACCTGTTTTAGGAAGAAAAGTGCTGTCATGCCAAACACAGGTACTAAAGGCAACTTTCCTTCTACAGTAACTTACAGAGCATGACCCTGAGAGGAATAACAAAGAAACATTTCATCATTGTACAGCTCCAATTCAATGCAATTTGGAGCATGATGATGGACTTTATTCCTGTGGAAATTATAAAGCATTAAACCTGTATATCAGAGTCAGGCCAGTTTCAGCACTAAAACATTGCCTTGGGCAACTTCAGTATGTGAGGAGAGGGAAAAGCTGATCTACCACTGGCTTTTATAGCTAGTGAAATTAAACAATAAATATGGGCAGGAGAAAAAGAAGAAATTTTCACTTTTCAGGTACGCTGCAGGTCAAAAGGGCTGTGCAGAATTGATCTGTGCCCCCAAATGAGTCGTCTCTGATGTCAGAAGCAACAATTAGCCACACAATGAGGGTGGTAAATACATTAGGAAATGTCATTTTTAAGGCATGAATAAATACGCTACCCTAGATATTTCAGGTATAGACTGCAATTTCATGATGACAAAGACTTAAAACAAATGCATCAAAAGACCTCAGAAAAGTCCAGCCTGCAGAGGACCCAAAGACTGAATGCAAAGGTTGCCCCACAGAGTCTTCACAATGGGAAGTAACTGCTGAATACATCCAAAATACCTCGTGTTTTGGGATGAATTCTCGGGCAAGAATGCAGGTGGGTGACTCAACCTACTTCTTGTGAAGGAGAAGCTGCATTCAGAGGATACAAGACAGACACAAACCAGAATATTCTCTTGACTCAGCTGGTTCAGCACCTCGGCGCAGGCACCTTGCCCTTGTCCCAGGGCGTCTCAGTTCCCAAGGCCAAAGACACAGGGGAGTTAGTGCTCAGAGATTTTTCTGTGCATGAATGCTCGGTGTTTGCATAGCAAACGTCTCCTTCCACCCTCTGGGACAGCCTTGTAACAATTATCTATGCCTTAACTTTTTCTCATTTGAGTATCTCCTTTCTCATTTCCTCCTTTAACACACAGTCTTTGCTAGGGTAGTCATAATAATACCAACAGAACAAGACAGCCACAGTGGCATCCACAAAATCAACACACAGACATTTAAAAGAATTCCGTGATGCACGGATCTATTCGGTGATTTATGATGACCATTTATGATAAGTGATGATCGTTTACCTAATTCTGTGGTCATGTTCTTTCAGAACACAATAAACATAGTTGTCTCTATTTTTGTGTGAGGGTATCTATCACAAGCAACAATTTCACCAGGCATTTTTACAGTTACCTGACCTGAAATACAGTATTTCTGTATCTTGCCATTATCATAACACCTCAGTAAAAAAAATAAATTAACAGTCTCTGAAGTATAGTCTTTATCTTACAGATACAGATCTCAGTTACAGAGAGCTTAAGGGTGGATTTAATTTCACTGAACACTACCAGGTAAGAGCTAGGCTTCTACCCCAAGCCAATCATTACAGCTCCCTCCAAAGCTAATGAAGGGAATGCACTTCCAAAGGTCACTTAATTACATTCCAAAACACCGAGGAGAGGTAGGATGAACTACCTGCTGCAAGTTAATCAATCGCTCCCTTTTATGATTACTCAGGAGGCCTAAATGCAAGTTGATGCTCCATGCCTTACTTCTGCATACTTAGACTACAATTCCCCACTTATTTCAGGATGTCTGAGCAGACTTTTCTGTGTCTGAAACACATGAACACTCTTTTTTCCTCCAGGAAAGCCTCCAGCCCTAGGCAAGGTACCTCAAAGGAAGAGGGCCTCTGCTGATCACAATCCAGCCTATGCAATTTTCTGTTAAAGCCCTCAGGCTGAAAACCTGTAGACAAGAAAGAAAAGGAGAAGGTGCAGCATGACTTGCAATTTTAAAGAATTCCACTTTTTCCACTGGATAAATGGATGACTTGGCTAGTTAGCAAAGGTGCAGGTGTCAGCTTGACTACTACCCAGCTATTTTGTGGTATGTCAGCAGCAGGCGGGGTGCCAAGATGCTTAATGTTGACATTATCTACGTGTGACAGCTTCAACAATGAAATGGTAGCTGGGGAGGGAGACACCGTGTGCATCTGTTCATCAATCCTGCTGAACAACAGGATGCCTCAGAAATGGTGATGGAACTCATGAATAACCTGAGAGCACAACACAGATCTGTTTTGAATTTCCAAACTCTAATAAAGCCCACCAGATTTGGCACTAGGTCCAGTACAAAAGAATGCAAAGCGTAGAAAAGCTCACGCACAGGTATTTAATCAAAAGTTGGAGCTTTTTTTGACACCTACTTCAGCAGTACAGCATCAATCTCCGCTGGAGCTTGTTGATGAGTAAAGTGTACTGTACAAAAGTTTACTAGTTATTTTCTTTCTTTTAAATTGCATTCCACCCTGTCTCGCATTTCTCCCTCAATTATTTTAGTTCATGGTACTTTTTTCAGTGTTACAACCCTCCTAATTTGCATAATAAATTTTATCTCACTCCTACTCCTTTCCTAGAAACTTTCCTGCCCTTATTAACACCATCTAACAATGAAACAACGGCACGCCTCAACCTCTGGAAAGTGAATTTAAAACGTTCTGTACAACTCAAAATTTAGCTCTCTTGTGCACCTAAAAGTTTGAACTTAGAGGCCCCTTAGTGTGACAGGCAGACACATTTGTTAAATACGTTTTCCCAGCAACTATAGGCTTAGTTACTATCGTACCATAGAACTAGAAAAAGGGTAGGCTAGAAAACATTTGCAGAGCAACTTATTTCTCTATTTATTTGTCCACCTTAAACAGGGATCAAAAAGTAATGTCGGGGATTTGAATCCTCTGCTAGCAGCAAGTATTCTGAATGTTTTCCCCCTACTATATCTCACTACCTGCCACACCTTTCTATTGCCTTTTTCTCTTAACTAGGCTTAAGATAATTTTGGCACCACTTGCTAGACAAATTTTCAGAGGCTCTAATCCATTCTGGCAATCCATTTCCTGAGGAAGCCCTATCTTCTGCTCTTCAGAGGACCTTTCCTAAAAAGTTTTGGCTTCATGATGCCAACATAACTCAGGTGCTGAAGGGGAAGGTAGGAAGAGGCCCCAGAGAGATGTTCATACTTCACTAGGACTGCAGAGTTTCGTGATAACCTGAAACGTGAAGGGTTTAACTGCATGAATTAACTAACTGGAAAGAAGTGAAGCTGTCGTGGACTGAGATCTAAAATTCATGTTGCAGTTGATGATTGCTTTCTCTCTTATAGAATGAACAGCAGAGAAGAAACATCTCTTAAAAACAGATGAGAGGGGTTATGCAATCTCCAGTGAGAAATCAAAAGGAAGACTGTGCTCATGCTTTCTGTGGTATGGAATCACGTAAAGCATGACCTGACACATTTAATACTGCTTTTGAGACAGTCAACAATACTTTGATTGGTAAGTAAATGAGGTTGTATTAAATACATGCACTGGAAAATGAAGTCTTTAAAGTCTTCCATAAAAGGGTATTTCTAATGTTCCCTCCATTACTGATCGAATTTTTGTTAGCTAAAGTAAATAACAGGTAGTGGATTGAAAACAGTGTGCTGCTCATGAAGAAAATCTAACCTGAAACTGCTTTTCAGAGAGCTTAAGTACTGTCTTGACATTGACTGATTTAAATATATGACTCACAAACTCTTAGATTGACTTTTTTCTTTCTCCATCTACACTGCACAGGTTACAAACATTTGAGATACTTTGGCATTTTCTTAAAACCAAACGACAAAACACATACTGCACAAAGAAACAATTGCAATGCCAGCATTCCTCTTCTATTCTACATACTCTGAAACACCAAGTTAAGGGGAAAGAAATCAGGATTTGGAACGCTGTTAAAACTCTCAGGTCTGTGTTTTGCCTGAGCTGTGATAAAGGCTGAATCCTAAAGACATGTACCCTTCACAGAAATAGCTTAGGCCCTATGTCCAGTATTTAAAAGAAATTTTGAGCGTACCGATTTCAGTTGTTTTAGCAGGATGCTAGGAAAAAGCCCGTATTTGAAGTATCCACACCGAAGCTATGTAGAGATTTAAAAACCAAGGACATGTTAAATTATACCTTGAAGTCCAATACCAATATGTTCTGTGGCCTTTACTCTGGACCAGGACTGAGCTATTAATCTAGCTTTGGGGTGGCTGGTTGGGATATGAGGCACTTCTACATTTGGTACTTAGAACGGATTTCCCAACCAGGTCTGCAACATGCCTATATTAAACCGCATTCCCTAGGTGAACTTTTATTCTTCATAGCTGGCTGTCACGCTCATGCAGTCGTCATGAGATAGAGATCCACATCATAAATGCAGGATGGGATAGAATACAAACGTTGACAATGTAAATCCTAAGGCTGACACTGGCCTACCGATAGTTTCACAACCCTGCATGCGTGTGATCAGTATAAACCAAAACTAGAACCTTACGCGTGCTGAATTTTGTCTGGTTTATTGTCTAAATCTGTAGGAAACAGTGAAGTCAAACTCTTGACAATACTTAATGCACCTCAATATGAAAGGAAGATAAAGTACTAAATAAGGAGCAAGACATTCTGCAGAAAGTTTGTGCATCTAATCGGAGGAGGATGGTATAGTGACAGCTATTACATCTACTACTCTGAATACAACCACCAGCTCCACAGACTTATGAAGTTCTGAAGACCATAAAGTAGAAAGAAGCATCATGAAAAAAATCACTTCAAACTTGCCCTACCTCTTACACTCTTTATTTAAGGCTTTTCAGAGGAGATGGAGCCTCAGTTAAAGCAAATACACCCAGCTCTATATAGCTTGGAGGAAATGAAAACTCGTTCTCTACTGGTCTGCTCCCTTCTATGCATATTACATTCACTTTAAAATTGCAAGGGAATTTTAAAAATATTAAGAGTGGATGATGTGAATTAAATCCCATCGTACTACAAGAACAAGCCTAATTCTTTTTGAGATCAATGCTATCGCGTCCATGCACAGAAAAGGCACTCCCAGCACATACTGGGACGTATTCAAATCTTCCAGCATTTTGTTTGACAGATAAGTTACAACCAAGTTAATGCAAATACATTGCAAAGCCTCTAAGTAATAAGAAATCTCAGTTCTATACAGCAGCCACAACTTTGCAAAGCATTTTCAAGCTTTTCCCACAAACGGTGTCTGCTGCCCTTTCTGGACGATGGCATAGTGCATGGGGGAAGAAGATACTCTTCTGTTTCCAGCCTCAAGTGCAAGTTTCCCCCACAGATAACAGCTATGAAAACTATATAGGCTTTGGGGGTTGGTTGGGGTTTTTTTTTCCCCTTAAACAGTCAAGATAAACTGTATTCTTTCACAGCTGGTTGCTGAGTCCCAGCAGATCTTTATCTGCGCATAGTGTGGCTATTTTTCAGGCAACAATGAATCACCAGCAGGAGGACAAGACAATACGCTGAAGCACACATTCTAGGGAGTTGAACTACAGAACAATCTCTATTCAGTAATTTGGTTATTTCTGGAAGAAATGAACCACATGAGCAGCAGGTGCGTATGCTAATAGAATGACTTTGTGTTTTAATTAAGCAGTATTTCCCTACAGAGTAATTACTTACATTATTTACTTAACTTTTTCAAAGACCATTAAAAAAACCTGTAATCTCTTTCTTTCCCAGACTACAAATAAAAGATCTCAAGAACTTTAAAAAACAATAAATGTAGCAAACACACTTAGTAGATTCTATATGTACACAATAAACACTTGCTAGGTTCAATTTCAGAAAGGAGCTTTCTCTAACAGATGGTGTTGTCTGAACTCCCATCAAAAACTGTTTCGTCTCAGGTAACGCCACTGATTCTACTGAGTGCAATGTGTGATGAGAAATTTTACATTGACGGCCACGGCTGTCAGAAAACTAATCCAACCCAGTAGATATTGTAAAGTACCATTTGAAACTACAAAGCTTAAAGAAGGAAAGAAGATAGATTTAATAAGACATTGACTTCCTAAGCTTAAGCAAGAAATACAGGATTTTCCCTCAAGGATTTACACTCTCCAGACCCTCTGACCACCCTGCATCATTCCAAAGGTGGTCTAGTACTCAACTCTGGCCTCACCCTCCCACAGCTACAACTGCTCTTGCTATTATTCAGCGACTCATCAATTATTCTGTACTATTCGGTACTATTTTCTGCTGTGGTAAAGAATTCTTATGTTGCCAATATTAAGCTAATATCACAGCCAAAATAAACTTGCTATTTTTCAATGTATATTCACAGATTTATCATTGGGCTTTGCCTATTCACTCCAGTCAAAGAGAAGAATTGCAGGGGAAACAAGTCCGTTCCCGGGCTTAGACCCTTAGACCTGAAGGTGATTGAGCCAAATGTGACACCGACATCTAGAAATACAGACACAAAGAGCCAAATTCAGAAACGCTGTGTGTGGATGCAGCTCGGTTAGGACTTCTTCTCCAAACAGCGCTCAGGCAGCGCTTCCGAGCTTCCTCCACAGAACACAATACGCTCTTGGCATCAGAGACTTCTATAAATTCCACCTTTGGAAAAGAAACTTACTTCATGCTTAAAGAGAATAACGCACATTAAGCAATGTTTAACAGAAGGAATATTAGGCAGCTTTTTTTACAAACTTCTTCGTGCAAAATTATACAAATCCAGATTCCGTTGCATCTATCTTAAATGTAACTCCACTAGAAAGTCAGCTTTCCCAGAAAATAAAGATGGGAAATCATCCTATATTACAGGAGAGATGTGTCAAGTACGTGTCACATAGCTATTAAATTGTAAAATGGAACTCACAGGAAAATCTGACGATCTTTTTGAAAGCTAAGAGCCTCATTTTCACTTGCTTCTCTTGTGCAGTCGAAACTTTCTTATAAAATTTCAACAGGGGTTTTATTTTTTTCCCAAGGTTCTCTCTGTCCATTGTCCATGTGAGATTTGTGAATTTCTGTCAGTCTAGCACTTCTGCTGCATCCTGGAAAAGCTATTTCAGCAACTTTCTCTGAAGTGAGGAGTATGTATGAATCAAGGTTTGTAAAGAACTGTTAGCAAAACCAGCTTATAGTACAGATGCTGGTCTATCTGTAATCTTAAAAATAAATTTAAAAAATAGATTATATATTCAAAGCACCTGGTTTGTCTTGGAACAGCCACAGATCAAGGTTTGTAAAGAACAGTTAGGAAAACTAGCTTATAGTACAGATGCTGGTCTATCTGGAATCCTAAAAATAATTAAAAAAAGAAAGATTACATATTCAAAGCACCTGGTTTGTCTTGGAACAGCCACAGATCAGAAAAACAGACCAAGAAGTGCTTTGGCTTTTTTCTCCCCTAAAGCAAAGATCTGGTTTTAGAAGCCCACTTATAAAAGCCATCTAGTTTGAACGTATCCCACCCAATGACTTCCCTTGTTCCTCAAACTAGCAAAATTGCCAGTAAGAAAAGCTGTCTCAAGAGAGAATAGTTATTATATTGGCGGGAATTGGCACACTGGGTATTTTTGCCAGGATTAATCAGAGCCATGATGGAATCTTTCTGTATCTATGCAAATATCAATGCATTTGAAATCTGTGTTTTCTTTACAGTTTTATAACACGTGTTACTATCGCTTGCGGTTTACTTGCTCTGTGTGCTTGAACCTTAACCCTGAACACTCAAAGCATAAGGTATTTTAATACTGAACTTCTGAAATGAGAATGAGAGGAGGCTTTCAGTTTGAGGAGTCTATAAATAAACAGCTGGGAGGAAAAATCGTCACTTTTGAAAGTAATTATTTTTAGAAAGACTCTAAGAATCACAATGTACTATTCAAAACATAAGCAAAACAGAAGATACACTACTCAGAGAGAATAACCACGACCAAAATATCTGTGGTCCCATTGTGTAAGAGATGGAATAGGAGCTTTTGAGAAGAGTTTTACTTCTAGCTTTATCATATGCTTTATCAGTAGATGTCAAGCAAAATTGCTTGAACATTATCTCATGTTCCTCTTTTCTCGTCTCCTTCTTCATTTATATATTTTTACAGCTACTTCTCCTGTTGATACCCCTCCAAATTTCACATTTGAACTCAATAACTGTTTAATCAGAATTTTAGTTTTGATTGATCAACACTGACTGCCAAAAGATTGAGAATATTAATAAAGAGGAAGCCAGGCACAATTTACCAACTCTGACCCCAGAGAAGTTCTCAGAAAACCTCCTCAGCAAGTAAGGACTTTTGCCTACCATCAACTCTTGCTCTGCATGAGCTCTACAGTCTAGTTCTATAGAAGATGTAACAGGATTGTTACAAGAGCTCCTTTTGCCTTTATAATCTCCAGCTGAGGGCGGTTACGTGGCTAATTTGCTCACCCTTGGCATAGCCTAATTTTGCTCTGAGAGTTGGTAAGTGAAAAACGAACAATGTAGACCTCCAATTCCAGCTGAAATTAGTTTATTCCCAACAGAAACATTACTTCTGTTGAAATGTGAAATATCCCAAAAAGTATAATGCCCTTTTGCTTGCTTCTTTCATGTTTAGCCTCCGAGAGCAATTACATCAATTCAAGGGGATTCAGCTAGATGATATCTGAAGAAATTATACGACACTTGCTTTTTTTCTTCCTAAACTGAGACAAAATTATGTAAGAAAATTAAGACTGTAAAAGCAGTTCTTTTGGGAAATTTTGAGAACTTTTAAAAATATCTTTTTTTTTTCCTTGAAAAAACAGACAGTTTCAAACATTCAAGACATTAAAGAGTATGCCAGTAGAAAGCAATTTTATCCTCTCTTATGGAAGAACTCTCAACTTACTATGGTCTTAATACACTTGTAGATACGATGAGACAGAAAAAATAAATTGACTTGCAAACAAAAACGTACTGAGAAGAAACAGAACAGTGAAGCCTGTCGCTAAAGGTGCATCTGAAGTGCTAGTGGATCAGGAAACACCGCTGTGTGCAAGTTACCTAATATCATACCTTTGTAAGATTAACAGTTTTGGTTCTGAATTAGAAAAAAAACCACTTTTTCCCCCCCCTCTCCTGGTATTTACTTGGAATATATTTCTGCCAAGTTTAGTAGCTAATACTCCTCCTCTTATTTCTTACCAAGTCACTTAAACATTACAAACTGATGTATTATTACACATACTGGTGAAAATATTCAGCATTTCAATGCTGCACTGCTCAGGAGGAAATTCACTGTGCACAGATTGGGCTTTTATGGTCCCCCAAGTCCAAATTTACAAAGCCCAATGATGCCACTAAGAAATATATGAGCTAGCTGACAGTAGATTTTTACTTCATGAAACACAATTCCTTCCTTCTGCCATTTGGATGACATACGCTGCCCTGTTTTTGCTGGAAAAAATAATTTCTTGAAGTACACAGGGTTTGTCATACCAGCCTTATGGATTTTCTTGCAATCGTATTTTGAGAGTATTATCTTATCTGTGCTAAAATAACAGCCAGAATTTATTGGGGGAGGAAGCTTTGAAAAACCTTTCTAGCAGAAATAGATATATTCCAGCTGAAGACCTTTCCTATTACTCAGATTTTTTCGAATCAGATAGATGCAATTTCTTTTATTGAGTGTTTTCTCTCTGTTTTGCTGCAGGATAACATCAGGAACAAAATGAAAATGATTTATAATGTAATGAACATGGAAACAAAATCCATTTAGAAATCTGATTTTACGATCTGAGTCCAGGTAAATTCAGAAACACCAAGGCATGCCAGTGAGAACTGATCGCTGTGGTACACAGCGATATTTGATGATACAAATCTACCACAGGGACTGTGTAACTTCTTTTGGCTGACTTTTATGTGCATGCCCAGGTTTTAAAATCTGCAAGAAAACCCAGAGTGAGGAAAAACTCATAATTTATGAGTATTTTGTCCCTCCTATGAGCGGAAAAATTATCTGAATAAACCTTTGAATCATGGCCTAGTAGAAAGACAACTGATGCTGACCTTTGCCAATACTGCTTTGGGTCGCTACAGTTGCAGTAGCTCACTGAAAACAATTAGCTTTGTTCTACTGGACTAACTAAGGTGGGCAGAAAAAAAATACCCTTCCAACGTAACTTTCAAGACCAGTGCAACATGAAAGCTAGGCTCCTTCACAGATCGTTTGGGAACTGCACCAAAGAGAAGGACAACAGCAAATGTCAAAAAAAGAGGTACAGCGAACAAAAGTCCTTTTCATAGCTTTCTTGCTAGCACCCAGTGCACTTCAGCCTGTAAGTTACTGAAAACTGGTGCTCCAACTTGCACCATCTTCCCCATAGATACTTGCGGTGTCTCTGTTGTTAGGACAGAAGATGTGAAATTACACCAGAACTTGTTGCCATGGAAAAGAAACATCTATTCTAGCATTCGGGACTAATAAAGAGAAAAGAGATGCAACTGTAGAGCTTTGTGGTGTTGCTTATTTTCTCTCTATACCTCAGTATTTCAGGACTGGAACTCATCATCCTTCTCCATGACCCCTGAAGGTCTGGGGAGCAGCCGCGATGACATGGGGCACTGCTTGCAGGGCTCCAGTAGATGCCAGCTCAGAGAGAGCTGGAAGGACTGAGCAGAAACTGGCAGTACCCAGAGCTGGGAGTGGAGGACTTCATCTGAAAGAGGCTTATACAAGAGGCCATCGTTACCTACTGCTGAGCTACAGGAAAGATGATTTTCCACAATGCTGAGAAATCAGACACTGTTGGAATCAGACCTCTTGTAACATTACCTGAGAGCAGGATTCATCTCTTTAATCAGCCAGTTTAAGCCAGTCATCCAGAGTCTTGCTGTAATTGATGTCAGGAGATAAATACCACCAGAGGTGATTCAGCCCACCAATTTTAGATAATTACCTTAGGATGATATAAGGCATCCTCTGGAGGTGCCTATCCTTTTGTATTGATTATGGAGTGAGCCCAAAGCGCTCGCCAAGGCCAGCTGTTAGACGATAATGAGGTTAGGTGAGACTGAGCGAGCAATTACAGCAAACAAACTGGAGACTTGTGTAGTTTAGGAATCGGTCTCATAGCCTTTCCAGAGATGTAGAAGGTATCGACAAAGGTATCTTGCACAGATTTCTTCTTGCTGAAATCACTTCCATATTTTCTTTTTCCTTGCAGAAAAGCAGAAGTGAGGTCATAGGAAAGGCATACCTACATACTTCTTCAAAAGATACAGACACTGGGACAGATGGCAGAGGAAACACAGAAAATGTCTATGCACCAACACGTGATTCCAGGATGTTTCTGAAAGACTTTTGCGGGGCCTTCCCACATTGCTCGCCTTTTTTCAGACTCTGCACTTACAATCTGCCATATATTTATTTATTCACAGAGGATATAAAGAGACAGAAAAAATACTGGGCTCAAGATTGGTAAACAAGCAGTTCACGACAGGTTTCAGTCAAGGATGTATACAGCTAGTCAGAAAATGTTCACGCATTACCACTTCTAAAGCTTCAGGTGGTATTTAAGTCATGGTAGAAGTTTTTCATTCTTGAGACAGGTGTCTTCTGGGGGAGAAGGACCGACTCCTCTATTTAAAGTAACAACAAACAGTAGAAGTGGAAAACTGCTGCCTAACTTAATGAAACAAATCTATGCAATTTCATTTCTAAAGTTCAACCACATGCCACCTGTGTTTACATTCACACACATGCACACACTTGTATGTTCTCTGCATAGGTCCCAAAGCAGTTACAACCTAAAGAATTCAGTCACAGAACTGCCCCTGAAGGTCAGAAAGGTGATCTGAAGACATCACCTTGTCCGGGTCCCTGCCTGGAGATGTACTCCCACCCTCTCTGCCTCTTCTAGCTAGCCCACTCCTGTGGGTCACTATCCCCATTATTATTAGTTTCCCTAATGCCAAGCTCTCCTCTTGCAATTTCAACCCAACATTTCCTATCCTGTCTGCAGCTAACATGCAGAATATTTTGTTATCTCCCCCGTGTCGGTAAATGAAGGCCTGTGCAACTTTTTGAGGCTGATTCATTCTCTAATCCAAGTATCGACTAATTATGATCTTACCTTTCTAGCTCTGCCTCACTGCAGCAATTATTTGCAATTAGGTTGGTGCCACTTGAGAGATGGCCAGCTTTTGATTCAGAGTGAAGCGATTGCTAGTTACGAAGAACTGCCCAAGCAAGAGAATTACGTGTCAGACTTGCCAAGCCCGGTCAGCAGCGCTGGTGTCTTCTTATATTCTCCAGTCAAGGTTTGTATTAGAATTATGGGTATGTCAGTACATGTGTGTGTTGGGCTTGATTAAAGAACCCGTGATTTTCAGCTATGAAGGCTACATTGTGCAGCGACATTTCCCAAAGTGTCTTCTAGAAATATCGCACGGAGCCACTGAAAGCAATCAGTCTTGCTCTCTCAACACATGCTCACTTTTTACCAAATGTAATCACTTTCTGCTTTTTGCCACAGCTATACCCTGAAACTCTGAGCCTTACCTGTTGCTGTAAATTCATCTTCCACATGCCTGTATCTAATACATGAGCAATGCAAAACGTTGTTAGTTCTGTTAAACTGTTAGAAACATACGGGCCGAGGCATTACGCTCAGGAAACAAAAAATCCAAAAATGGAAAAAAGGCTTTTTGTACCAGCTACAGAAGAAAGAAAAGCAAGGAAAAGGGCAAAACAAAGGAACTGATCATATATTAAAGACCTATTCAAGCAAACATGGCAGCGCTCCATCAACACACAGTAGTTTGAGGAGGACGTTAAATATGTGAGTTGTCAAACACAAGTCAAGGGCTTACTTGATTTGCTGGACAGGGAACTAAATAAACCAGATGTATTATTTCATTTAAAAACAGATTTGTTCCATAAGGCCTCCCTGTGAAATATTCGAGATCGTGAGTCCGTAGAAGTCAGCATTGATTTTCCTATCAATGAAAACCAAGTGAGAAAATATGCAGTGAAATGACAGGGATCATCCAAATGATTAATGAGTTACGCAGTGATTTCAGTTATTTATAAACTACTTCACTGCTTTTTCTGGAACGACTTTGTTCCAAGTCCTTACTCCGGGCCATCCAACTGATAGGAACGTCATGAAAAATAATTTCAGTCTAAATCACTGCTAAACTGGCAGAAGTCATGCCTGAGAACAAAAAGCACCATCATTTCACCAAGAAACTTCCTCCCATACTTTTAATGATACCCTTCTTTCATTTTCTACCCTGCTTCCATAAAGCATATATGTCTCACTCCTCTATGCCGAGCGTAGCGGACAATGGGCTGATGGCGTTCACCCTCTGAAAACTCGATTAAAAAAGCATTAGGATTGTGACACAGAACAATAAAAGCAATGGAGAGCTCAGCTCCTGCAGAAATGTACCATATGTCCTCCCACACTTACCCAACACAACAGATTATGCAGTTGGGGTGCTTAAGTATGCCGAGGTGTTGATAAATGTAGATACGCCAGGACAGACTGGGCACTCAAAGGTTAAAACAGGCATTATTCATATATTTGTTTCTATTATGTGTCAGATGAATGAATAAAGCAGGATAATCCATGATCTATTTAAAATGAAAAACATAAACTTGTCTTTTGTAATATTTAAATCGCACGTATAGCGAGACACAGCTTAACCCTATTTTGTTTACTGAGGAACAGGCTTTTTCATTCTTATTTTCCCTTTCCTCTCCACTTCCCTGCCTACCCTTGATTCATTCCACTAAAAGAGTTTATGGACAACAAAGTGCGCAACCGCCAGCAGAGGCTTTGGTGAAGTTGAGAGGAGGAGCTTTAGTGGACACTGACTCTTGAGATGACCTATTTGAAAAATGGCATCGCTCTTGAAAAATGCAAGCACCACAGCCGTTAGCAACCTACACCCTTCATCAAAATCCTGCCTTCCTGGGGCCTGCTTGCTGAGACAAGCAGCTTGGGACTGTGCTTACAGCAAGCTTTTGAGAACAACTGATCAGAAATTTGGGCTTTAATGGTCACGGTCTGAATTTCTCCCCCTTTTAGCAAAATAGTTAGCAAAGTTGGGAAAATACAGATTGTAAATAAATCCTGCAATGAAGAGAGTCCTCCCTTTGGTCCTTGAGATGGTTTTAATCTACTTTTTGATCTTAAGAAATCACTATAAACATCAGAAGATTACTGCCAAGGCTACTCGCTTGCTTCTGTTCCTGCTGAGCGCAG
Organism: Eurystomus gularis; assembly: GCA_013400335.1. NCBI lineage: Eukaryota > Metazoa > Chordata > Aves > Coraciiformes > Coraciidae > Eurystomus > Eurystomus gularis. The sequence goes on along the minus strand of VZZY01020023.1, from coordinate 16,720 downwards.
GAAGGATTGTTGAATTCCAAATGCAACAAATTGCTCAAAGCTGATTTACTGAAGTAGCAATAGACGGGGCTCAAAAGCATCACTGAAACTCATTGTCACCGACTGCAGCGGGCTGGCGGCACGCCATTAGAAAACCTCTGCTATGTAAACAGTGAAAGAAAGGTCCTTAAGTCTCAAGGGAGAGCTCAGGAGGAAAATCCACAAACCCAAGCAGTGCTAGTAAACCAAGCGGCCTCACCATATCAAGGTCCTACCTTAAATAATCCTGACCTATCATTGCTTTTCATGTGGATGAAACGAAGATTGGGGCTGGCGTTTTCTAGCTGCCAACATTTTGTCCTAATAAATGCCTTTAAAATATGCCCTATGTAAAATAATAACCTAGGAACATTTTAAAAATATACAGTATGCGGATTGATTTGTACTTGTCACATTAAGTGATGTAAATTACAGACCTATGGTTTCGGAAGAGAAAAATTACACCACCTCTCAAAGTACATTTCATCTATAGACTTCAAAGTGTTCTAAGAAGTCGTTAAGTGGGCATGTCAGCTCTGTAAAAGGGGAAGGTGGCACGGAGGCACAGGAGCCAGCCAAGACTGTGCTGGCGCCATGGCTTAGCGCAGGACCGCTGTGCACTCACAGCCTGCCTGGCCAGACCCTTTGGACCTGAGCATGCCATGGGTGCTCATCCCTGCTCCAGCCCCGGATGGCTGCAGGGGACCCGCAGCACTTCCCACCTCACGTACAGCACCAAGCTGCCGTGGCTTCTCTAAGGCTTCAAAGCAGGCCAGTAAGGCAGGTCGCTCAGAGAGCACCACAAGGAATGCAACCAGAAAAATCAGGAGCTAGAAAAGCAGGAACCGGAAGAAAAGAGTAAAGATTGGGGGATTTTTCAATTTGAAACCCTCCGTGATGACAGTTTTCAATTCTGCAAAAGGTTGCTGTCAAGGGAAAGGGACAAAACTGTTCTTCACAGCACAGGACAAGAAGGGTTAAACTGCCGCCGAGGAAACTTGGTTTAGATATTAGGGAAATCTTTCTAGCTGTCAAGCTAGTTCAGCACTGATATCAATTGCCAAGGGAGAGCGGAATCTCGATCACAGGAGGGTTTTAAGAACAGGCTAGCTAATTAACTGTCAGGCATGGTTTAGGTGTAATTGCTCCTGCTGGGTTGAGGGGCTGAACGACCTGACCTCCTGGGGCTCCATCCAGCTCTACCTGCATTGATCATAGAGTCTCCAGACTATCAGAATAATCTATGTCCCTCACAAATTATATAGAGGCAGAATATAAAAAACCTGAAACAGATGCTTAAGACATCTAATGCTATGTTGCCGCTGTCTTAATAATTACAAAATTAAATCCATTTTGGATACTGAGGTAATATTACCTCAGTAAGTATAATCTACTAGCAACATTTTAATCTTATACAACTACGGATATTTGAGTCTTACATTGTAATGTATAGCACAGACTTATTTTTCTCTTCCATACAATTAGAGTATTCAAACCTTGCATTCACAACGTATCACGACCATATTTTTGTAGAAACTCTAGCAGGCCCCGTGTGTCGTACACATTATCCACGTGTGCATATAGAATGGCATAAAAGTGCAGACCGAGAAAAGATGGTGGAAGACAGTTCTTTGGAACACACCATTACGCTAATCACACATAAAAACAACCTAGCAATAATGGGCTATCTCAGCGAGATGAAGTCCTGACCCAAGCCCTTCTGAAGAGCTTCAGCTGTTTCCAAACAGATGAAAAGAAAGAAATATTCTTGCAGGATACTTCTTCCACTAGCGCACTATTCTACAGAAGGGAAAGATTCAAATTCATGTGGTAGAGACTAAATTGACATGAATCCTTTCTCTGCATCGTCTGTAATTAGCATCGCTGTCAGGCTGCTACATTCCACTGTTCTTTTTTTCTTTAGAAAACTGTTCAAATTTGTATTTCTTTCATTCCTCATGGCTAAATGGTTAAGAGGCAGAAAGAAATTAGCTTCTTTACTTTAGGAAACCCCATTTCCTTTGTTAATTGGAATGGCAAAGGAAAAACAATTTAGGAAAACTAGTTTTAATAAACCGATTAAATTGAAATATGCAGAAAATGTCAATCTTTCTAGGAGAGCTGGAAAATATTTCTAAGAATTCTACACAGAATTCTGCAGTTAATTCTATGACCAGAGGGGGCTATATGAGTTTGACACAAATCAGTGAAAGTGTTGGAAGACTTGCCTAAACTCACTTTATAAATATAAAACATTCAATATAAGCAACAGAATTACACAAAAATCAGTTCTACAGGTGGAAATAGTGGGGAGAACTGTAACTTTATGCCACGATGCAGGTCATAGTGCAGAACATGCAGCATTTTCACTGAAAATGGAGAATTCCTTTAGTCCTGTCTAGAAAAACTACTTCCACTAATGCAGGAAAACTCACTTCATTGACAGATTACAGAGCCAACCTCCCAGGAAGACCAAGACGCTTCGGTCAAACCCCAGATTACCGTGTGTTACAGATTCAGTCAGACGTCTACCGTATTTTCTACAAAACAACCATTCTTTGCAGTCATTCCTTACACATTAAGGCGTGGTATGCCCCCCTTTTATCCCCACTACCACATACCACGGCCATCAGGGAAAGACAGGCCAACGATAGTGCAGAGCTAATTAGACATAATCTATAGGAAGGCTGACAATTTTACATACAACATAAAGTTTCTTTGAGTGTAGCTATCCATATATATTATTATTAGGTGTGTGTTGGAGTTCCTCACCAGCAGCACGCAGTCAATGGTAGCAACGCTGCTGTACTCAAACACGGAGACATTTAGGAGTGACGTTGCACACAAGCATAGACAAGCAGTAGCCAGATCTTAGTAAGCCTGAGTGTGATCATGGCAAAGACAGACACATCACAGCAGTTAAACAGTTCCTGGTGGGCTGCTAGGCCCCACACTAACAGCTACAAATATGGAGATTTTCCCTCTTCTGACAGCCAGTTTTTTTGACAGTCCCCACAGGAGAAGCTGTGCTTGTGAGCCTGAAGCTTCATTTTGTAGCGAGGCTCATGTCAAGTCAGGGTGGCAATCTCAAAACACCACCATGCTCAGTGGCACATGGGAAAGCAGAGGGGAAGAAAGTCAGGTCCCTTCTGGCAAGCCTCTATCTAAGCATCCCTGTAGAGCGGGGAGAGCCAGATGTCTCCAGGAGGTTACACACAGACCCAGAGCAAGTCTTCACTAGGCTACTAATTGCTTTTTTGAAATAATCCTTTGCAAGTGCCTCTTCCCATGCCTCACACAAGCTCCACAGACACGGCGGGCCCACAACTTAGGGTAAACAAAGTTGTGTGGCAGGAATGCCTTTCTACCCACTGAATCTCCAAGTGCATAAAGCAGTTAACCAGACTTCACATGACTCAATTTACACGCATCCTGCACTACCATTACTTCTTTGCAGTTCCTTTTTCGTTTCTCACATTATACGCTGAAACGAGTATTAACAGGTCATATTTGTTTTTATAGTTTCCATTTAGCCCTTTAATATTATAGTCATTGTGCTGGTTCCAAAATGATGTGGTTTTTTCACAAGTTTTTAATTGGAAAACACTAGATACAGGATAAATTAGTCATTTCAGCAAAGTCAGGGGGGTTTTTTGTTTTGCTTTTCAAAATAAAACAAAGTATAGAGTAATATATCAACATACACACACTGTAAAATATTTAACTATGTATTGAAACTTGTAGGAAAAATAGTAATAATATTAAGTTATAGTCAAGCCTGGGAATTTAATAAAGTAACAAGGGAAAACTGGAATCAAATTTAGCTAAATCCCAAATAACTGTAATCTTTCCTACGCGCACCGCAAACCAGTGGCTGGCTCGCTCTTGTGTTCTTTTTCTTATTTGAACTCTGGCTACCACGGCAGAATATCTGACAATCTCTGGGTGCTGTTTTCCTTTTTATTGTATCACTCTGTTCTGTATGTTTAATTTGTTAAAACTACACAATTTTTGTTTTGCATTACAACAGCAATTCTTCTGAAGGCTACTGATCCCTGCATGAATACCAAACATGAAACAGGCTGCAGTGCAACATTTGTCATGCCCATAGCCTTTTATTTATCTGAGAAAGCTTTTTGGTAAATATTTCAAAGAACAACAGTTGAATACATCTTGAATGTGGACTCCTTATGCTGTAAACAAGACATTTTTTATTTCAAAGCAAATCTTTGTTTTATGAATTAAATAAAATACCTTCAAAAGCTGCTTTTCTATCCTAGGCTATTTAAAAACAGAAAATGTAATTCATTATAAATCTCTAGCATTTCAATTAAAAGTTGTTGCCAAAACAGCAATATCAATTAAATATGCCACTAGCAGCTTCCATGTCCACATTTAGAAGCACAGTAACTGCCCGTTAATATGTAACCATTTCAGAACTTCGGCAGTACTACAAAGAAGGAAGACATGAAACCATTTGTTTGGAGCTGCAGGTTTCCAAGAACACGACAGAAACATTTTGCATTGTACAACATCACTACATGTGGACAGGACAAAAGGAACATGAGTGTTTACTACTTTTTTAATGAAGTGAAATGGACTGGCCAGTTGTTAAACCTAGGACAGCATTTATTAGATTGTTATTATGTGCTCCTATAGGAAACACAACAGTACTACTGGGATATTTTATCAAAGGCTATGCTCTGTTACCTCTGTGGGGCCTGTCCAGGATAAATGTTTGCCAGCTTAAGGTGAGAAACCATAATGATTTATTCTCTTACACTGCTTTTTAAGCTTCAGGTATATTTATCTAAGTACTACAATGGCAAGTCACTAGAAAAAGAGAATTCCAGACAGGAGAAATGCCATTTATTCTGCTTCTTTAGTGACCAGGAGGATGGATACAACGATCTGGATTAAATAAGAATCACTGTCTTCACTGGGACGTTGTACATAACTGTACTGTCTGTCTGCACTTTTCTTAGCTCTTTTAGATGTAGCTAGGTTAAACATGACAGAGAAAAAAACACCCTGCAAAAGGCCATTACAGCAGCTTCCCTTAGCCAGGAACTCCTGGCAGTCCTTACAGGAAATTCTGCTCTCACAACACAGCGCACACAGTCTGATACTACATCGCACTCAGTCAGAACCACCGAGTAACTTCTAGAAATTGGTAAATGCTGCCTTGTCATGTAGTTATGGGTTTGAAGCGCTGGCGTGATTACATGGTTTGCTCATCTCCATTTAGCTCTACAAATACTAATTTCCTCATTCTTGCTGTGCCACCAAGGTGAAGCTGAAGTGTTGGGGCCTGAGCTGTGGGACCCCGAGCTGGAGCTGACCTGTGAATGAGTTATAACCCAGCAGAATGTTTTGTTTCTGTTGGCTTCATGTTGCAGAGGCAGAACCTGGCCCACCTGTGCCAGCACCCAGGTGGCTGTGGTTGGGGGTGAGGCCAGGATTGTATCAACCTGTGCAAATAATCAGTTGGAGGAGCTTTCTGTTGGGTGTGGCCTCTGCTGGGGCTGGTTGCACCTTGCTGAGCTCTCATGGTGGTGTCCTTCCATGTGAAGGGCCACTGAGGAGCCATCTCTGTCTGTTGTGTCCAGCAGGCCAGGCTGGCACCACAGTGGGCAGTGGAGGAGCTGGGCCCACAGGAACCTCTGGCAGGACTGTCTGAAAGAAGAGTTCTGGGGGGGCTGTTGGTGAGTTCAGTGTTGGCCTGTGTGATCAGGCAGCTGATGGCAGCACAGAATGATGATTGCTGAACCAGCACAACAGATGCACAGCCTATTAGTGCTTCCTTTACGAGAAAACACGAAGCTCAGCATCTAGTTTGTTAATCCAGATTAAGTACTAAACCAACACACACTGAAGAGCAATACTTCACCAGTGGCTCAAATACCCCTCCCTGAGAGAAGAGGGCTCCAGGATGGGGCTGCAGTACATTTACTGCCTCTGCCCTTACCTATCTGCCTGAAGTCAAAGGCTGAGGACTTGCATCAAAATTAAATCAGCATTGTACGGAGCTCTCTTACTGAAGAAAGTATTAATAAAAATAATAAACACACCAATGCACTGAACATAGACATGATGAAACAGTCTCTGACCTAACTGTTGACAGACCAGTAGTTGCTGTAGTCTCACGATGTTTCTTTGAAATACAGAACACATTAACTATGTGAAATCAGTGCAGTTGGAAAAGAATTTGCTGAAGTATTATATGAACTTAGCAATAAAGAAAACTTTCTGCTGGCTTCAGTTATAGAATCAAAACCTAAAAGGAGTTTTGATTCCACACGTTCAGCTTATGAAGTCCCTGCCTTCCCCACTCATTCCAACTCTTTATTGGCAGTTAAGTGCACTCCAGCTGTGCTGAGAATTTATTACAGGTGTGTGCTATAAATCAGATAAAATAATAACTCAATTAAGAGGAGCAGATGCCATATTTTGCACAGAGTGGTAGACAGATAAGTCCAAACTAACTATATTAAGGTAGCTATCTGAGAGTCAGTCAGCACAAACCCTTGTATCTCCCATTGTAGAACACTGTCAACCAGCCACATAACATAGTAAGGAACTGTGAACCCTGCTGGTGAGATGTGTAAAGAAAATAAAAAATGGATGGGTAGTAGAGTCTTACATTGTTCTGAGATGAGCATATAGCTGAGACAGAAAGCAATCTGCAAATTACAAAGCCAAATTATCAGTTTTAGAACATATTAACTGCATAATGGCTTTTCCATACAAGGAACAACCCTGGAAATTTTATAAATCCATATTTACTCGATTTATACAGATCACATCTGGGTGATGTATTGGTACAGCTCAAGACCAACTGAATGCTTATGAGCGCAATTGGTTATAAGATCCGCAGACACACAGTCCAGAAAGGTTTGTAGAATGTGCCTCTAACCTACACAGAATGGATAAAAAACAGCTCTTCAAATCCTCACTGGGAGGCCAGGAAAGATCACAGCCATTGTCAAGTCTCAAGGCCCTGACTTAACAGGAGTTTTTCAGATGAAATTTCCAGATGCTCCTAGGAAACAGACCATTCCCCAGACTACAGAGCAAGCGAAAACCCCAAGTGGTCCTTGCCAAAGGAGATGTGAGAGACACGTAGCAGTGAGTGCAAAAAAACACATTACTTTGTTGAGACAGACCTATGGGGAATTTTGTACCAGCAAGGCACATCACAATACTGGTTCAGGTGCAGCTAAGATCAGAAAAGCCTCCAAGTTACACCTGACTACTGTCTTCAGCTGTGGAAAGTTACTAATTGCACTCCATTTCCCACGAACGATCAATCTGAATCCTGCCAGCTAAGGAGCAGCTATCAAACCACAGTTTCAAATCCACATCAAAAGGATTTTTAAATGACATCGGGTTTTTTAACATTGCTTTTTACATTTGATCAAGCACAGAAAAATCACCCTCATTTCTAAACATTTTGTGGGATGTCTTCCCTACCTTTGGCACCTTTTTTTTTTTCTTCTTCCTCTAGTATCACATCTGCCTCCCACTTGTGCTTTGCCTGCATCACTCACTCTCACTTTTGTAATTGAAGAAATAATTTTATTACTGTCACTAATTGATTACCATACGTATTTGCATTCAGATTTAACTCCTTAGCCATGTTATGACAAGTTTGATTTTCCAATTTTAGACCAAGAACATTTGAAATCTCGGCTCATTTAGTCTAGCCCATAATCTGTCAAATCTTTTGATTCCCAACCTGCAGTGAACTGTAGCGAAGGAACACAGCGCTATTGATGTTTATTTCACAATCCTGCAGACCGTTCTCTCTCTCAATTACTGCTCCTCATGCGACACAATCCTCTCTAACCACCTTAGATTTCAGCGTGCACAGGCAAGATGAAAATCCACATCCAAGCACTTTCTTCAGCATGGATGTACTCTTATCGCTCAAATCTCTGGCTATTTCACAGCATTTGACACCAACCCATTTACACTCACTTCATAAACGTCACCAGTCACTGGTGTTTGAAAGCACCGTTAAAAGGGCATCAACTGACTGATAAAAGTCCTGCTTCTGGAAAGCTGTGGGTTGCTTTTGCTTTTCTTTCCTAAGCAGCACATGTTCTCTAAGATGGACATGCTCTGCAAGCCCTGCTCAGCTGTGGCGAGCTGACCCTGGCTGGCCGGACATCTCTCCACAGGAGAGGAGAACAAGGTTAGCCCGTGGGTCAAGACAAAGACATGGAGATCGCTTACCAACTATCACAGGTAAAACTGACTTGGTGGAAATTAATTTATTTCCAGTTGATATAAAGTTCAACGGTAAGAAACAAAACCACTTTACTTACCCCTCGTCCCGAAGCTCAGCTTCGCTCCGCTGCTGGCTCCTTTCCCCACAGGAGCGGGGCAGGGGTCGGGGACACGGGGGTTACCGCCGTTCCACCGCAGCCCCTCGCCCACACCTCCCCTGCCGCCGCCGCCTCCTCCTCCCTCGGTGCTCACAGAGCTGTTCCTCACACTTTTTCTCCTCATTCCTCGCCTTTCAGCACTTCCCCCTTCCTTAAATGCCTCTCCTGAGGCGGCACCGCCACCGACGGGGCTGCCTGAGCCCGGCCACGGGGCATTAACTACCGGCCGGAACCGGCTGGAACCGGCTCTGCCTGCCCCGGCTCCGCCTCAGCTGCCAGCCCTCGCCAGGGGCACCCTGTACGACGTTATTTTAAAACGCATTTCTACAAGTTTTGTATTTATTACACAGCTCTAGGAAGCATTTGAAATACGAGAGAGAGAGGAAATGTAATGAAGCCCCGTACAGCGCTGAGATCCCAGCAGGGAACGGGGCTCCCTCCTTCCTCGGACCGAAGGGGCCAGGGAAAGCACACCGCTGTTTATCCCAGCTGATGTGCCACGGGAGTGAGGCACAAAGCACAGGGGTTTGGGAAAGGCTGCGGGTCTGCTAACGGAGAAAGCTACAGCCCTGCCGAACGCGTTTCTCACGGTAAACGCCATTACTGGGAGCACTGGGAGAAAGGCCGGACTGTCTTTGCAACAACAGCCCGTAGATACATTTTTAAGAGCTTTTTACTTTTATCTGGGATTCTCGTCAACAAAACAAAACCACCTTTCTGCTTTTATGTATAGCTTTATGTATTTCCTCATTATTTGCTTCACAGATGCCTCTAAGCATAAGAGCTCATGTCTATGCCTCAAAAAGCACATTCCGAGGCTTGTTGCTTTTGACCACCACTGATTTTAATACAGTAATGGCTTAGCATTGTTGGCTTAGCATTATAATGGGATCCAGGTAATCGCTCTGTAGTCTCAGGATGGCGCCGAACGGCTACCGAAAGGCAGCAGTGGCGGTGGAGGCCCTTTCAAAGACTTACACGCAGGACCTTCAAGCTCTGTGCTCTGTGAGACGGAGGCAGTGAAGCCACCCTGCCTTGACAACGAACAGAAATCCCAGGGACAAATGAAGAGCTCAATGTAGTAGGAAAAATCAGTGCTCTAGGCTTAGCTGGTGACAGCCACTTCTGCTCCAGGTTAACTTTAAATCTCTTCTACCTGTTTGCGCTTGGGGAAGCTTCTCTGCACACAAGGAAGAGCACCAGGCTAACAGCCTTCACGGAGCTAGGGGAATATACTGTCATTAATTTCGAAGGTATTTTCTCCTCCTGCTCACCCAAATATTTACGTACTTTGAAACCCCCATAGATTTTAACCTGTCATTAAGTCTCGGTGATTATGACAGTTACTGATTTTGTTTCTTACATCAGATCAAATTTAACCCCCAGATCTACCCCTGCTGCTAACAACGAACGTGTGCAGGTCTCAATTCAATCAATGAAAACACTTGCTTAGCTCCAAACACATCAGATCTGAAGCGAAGCACACGTACAGTCCTTTCTAAGAACAGCTGTTGTCCCCGTTCTGAAGCAGCTTTTTAAGTAGTGTCCTGGGTACTTCTGTTCCATTCCGGTGTGACCATACACAAGACCCTCTGATTTGTAAGTAACTGAACACAAGACCAAGTTTAACATTCATCTTTTATCCAGCAAAACCTAAAACCCTTCTATTTCCAGGAGCAGAGCCACAGGAAGATGCTCTGGTGGCAATCCAGGTGCATGTTCTTAGATGTACGCTGGTTAGGATGTGACCCTGAACTGGCAAAAGCTTTGACAGGAACTGAACGTTATCCTTCCAGCAAGATCCCCAGGATCTGTGCTGTAACAGACCACCCTAAAAGCCCGATTGGGCTCATCAAAACCAAGTTTCTATCCTCTCTGAGGTTTGGCTGCATGTCTGCCTCCTGCTTTTCTCCAAAGTTACCCCTTCTCTACTGCTGCCATTGGCTTCTTTCCTTCTGAGACAGCGAGCTGCCCTTCACACGCACAATCCCGGCCAGAGTCTGACAAACTTCCCTCAAGGAAGGATGCTCAAGTGCCGCCAGGGAAAGAGCACTTCCATCCGATCTGATCCCATCTTTTCCACCTGCAGTACCCAGTAGTCTTTTATTCACAGGTATTATATATAACCAAATACCAGGTTCTAAAATGCAGATTTTATTTTCATTTGAATGGATTGTCATCTATCAAATTCAATGAAAACAGTAGGCAATGCTATTTAAGAATGGCATTTAAGGAAAAAAGTATCTGCTTGCTTAACTGATTTTTTTCCCCCTAAACTGTGTTACCAAGGATGTACTGTATGCAATAATTAAATAATAACCTGTTCTAAGATAATTTTCTGCTTAAATGACCATGCATTATATATAACAGTGTTCTGTGTTTTGCTTAGAGGTGAAAAAATAAATCTAAAGGAAACAAAAAATCTTTAAAAGAACAAGATGACATAATTAGTACCATCTGTATGGATCTTGTAGCCTCATAAATGGTTTTACTGAAAAGAAATTGTCATGAAACGTTATTCTAGGATTTCATTTTTTGAAGACTGATTCAACTCGACAATGTCCCCAGCTTTCGCAGACCAGTGTTGCTCTACAGACATTAATGGGAACATATTTGCTCTGCTCTTAAACTGAGAGAAGTGAGAACTCCAATAACCTGCAAGAGCTTTTACTTGAAGTGAACGCCACCTTTTTCACTAACTTCCCAGAATGTCTTCAAAAGTTAATGCACATTTAAAGGGATTATAATACACATTTCAGGGTTCATCAAGAAAATGTCAAAAACAGTATTAGTGATACAGAGAGCTTATATTCCACTTAGTATTTTTATAGCTTAAGTCGAATTGAGGTTTGTAGTCAATTCTGGAAAGGTTTCTTATGCTTTTTATAAATACAGAAGGCCACCTAGATTTAAAACCCACTGGAAAAATAATCAGTTTTATTAAAAATACTCAGAAAGATCATCACCTTTGAATAGAATTCACTTCCTCCAAAGGCCTCAGATAGAAAGAGTCATGGAACACCTTATTTCATAGTCTATGACGTGGTACATGTCAAGTTTATTGTAGCTTAGATAGCCCTTCCTTTTCTTGTATCTATTTCACTCTAAACAATCATTCCCAGGTTATTACTTTCCTAACTTATGTACACAGAAAGAGAAATCAATAAGCAAAGTTCTTTGTTCCTAACAACAACAAAACACATTTAAAAAAGCAATTTACCACGATCTCTCAAAATATCAGAGGTAAAGTTCCAAATAGGAACTTCTTTAAATGTGCATTTCACTAGTTACTCTATATACGTGACATACTCAGTTTATAAGCATTTCTTAACCTCACTGGCTACTATGATGCTACTTTCTATTCTGTATCCCCACAGTTATATTATAACCACAAATTATCCTGCCACATCATTAACACAGCATGTTCCAGCTCAGCAAGATTACCTTGTCTTTAGCTTTACCTTTTAATCAGCAAACAAGGTCAGCTCGAACTTCTGGGGTAACCAAAACCCTTCTGAGTATCTACCAACCCATAATGTAATTCACTTGTATTGAGCAATGTTAAGTCCAAATTTTCCTTTCTGCAAATCTAAAACTCCTCCACAAGGTCACTGAGTTGGTCACTGTCCTCAGCGCAACATATGAAGCACATGAAAGCAGCAGGATTATAGTTCATTTGGGTTTTTGTTTTGTTATTCCTGTATTAAAGGCTCATGTTGTTTGCTAGAGGATACAATTCTGCTTGTGACATTAAAATCTTCTGCTGCGTTATAGGTCTATTTTCTCTTGCTGGCTGTGGGGGTAAAGGGCGGGATAATTTTGCTGCTTCAAGCGCCATGTCTTGGCTGGAAATAAAAATGGCTATGTTTGAACATGCTCAGCATCGTTGTTCTACTGCCAAATAGAAGGATTACATGCTCCTCTGAATTTTTCCTTGTGGAATGCTAATATTTTTCAGCCTCCACAAGGAAGTGGAGGTGATGCCATTGAAAAGGTGCATCTGCTGTTGGTGAGTGCAGCAAGAAGGACAAACTGTCTTTAGGTCTATTTTTGTCTATTTTCTAAGTAGATGCTTATAAACCTGGAGTTACACTGGACAATTTTTTTTGAAGATAGGAACTCTTAAATGTTGAAGTCCTTGAAAAAAAATCCCTAAACATAATAATAAAGATTTTTTTTAAAACTGCAGCACCCTCACATTTCTTAAACGTGGAAGGCATAGAAATGACTCCTTTACAGAGGTATCTGGGTTATTTACTTCTAAGCCTTGGTTTTACTGGCATAAACGTTTGCGTGCTACAAGCCAACCTTCTGAAGAGCTCAGGAAGCAGCCGTGGGCTCTGGTGGGACTGGACAAAGGGAGAAACAGCCATAGTGTCCCTGCAGAGCAACCTGACAGAAGGTGTTTAGCGCGCTCAAAGCACAGAGGGACATTTTCCAATACAAAACCCAGCTCCCCAGAAATGAGGGATCTGGAACTGAGCTGGACCCCCCCCGGCTCATTAGGGTATCTTATTGCAAGGTCACATCACACATAATTGGTACTACAGACTGAGCAACTTCACCCAGCAGAATTACTCTTCTTGTCCCGTGCTTTCTGGTTCGAAGGCTGTCCTGGGAGCCCAGAGATCCAGGTACAGAAATGGTCACACAGCTTTCTGTGACATCCAGCCTTAGTGTAGTCAACACCAGTTTGAAGCCTTTCTACTTTCACCAGCACTGGCTTTGAGCTTAAAAGGCTCTCCTCTCACCCTGCAATCATATCACTTCTCAAGCTGATGAGGTCTAACCACACATTATCACACCTTTGTTCACGTTCCGCACGGCTCCTAGGATTCATTTACATTTTTTAACTTTTGTGTCTCATTAGTGACTCACAGTCATCATGCAACAGGACTCATTCATTTGAATTATGCTGCTCCTCCTCCTCCATCACTTCTAAATTCCACCTGGAATTCTTTCTATTCCCTAAATTAATGACCTTGAATTGCATACTACTGAACTACTTCCTATTTCAATTATCCCAGTCATTCAATTTTACTAATTTTCTTCTCAGAGAAGGTGAGCAACAGTCTCACTCCCCATCACACCCAGTCATGGAACCATGACACAAGCTTGGTTAACGACAAGTTCAATCTGTGTTAACTTTTGTCTCAGTTTCTGTCTACCTCCGACTTTTTAAGTCTCCCCTCCATGCAACAGGGGCTTAGATTGTGACCTAAGTCACAATCAAATACAACTGCAAATTCCTGATGTGTCAGAAATGGTTTATTCACACTGAGAAATGGCAGAACGTGACAAATTTTAAAGCTGAGCGGAGCTTTTGGAAGAATCAAGAATTTTTGGTCATCTTTTCAACTCCTCTGGGAAAAGACTGATTGCGTTAGGACTTGCAGCACCCAAGAACAAAATAGGAGCAACTTAATGTTGACAAATTCATTTCTGTTTTGATACATCTCCATCAATGAAAACATTAACAATAAAGATGATTTCTCATTGAAAGAAAGTCCTCATACTTTGGTTCTCAGTCAGAATGGATTTGGTTCACACCCAATGAAATTTTGAAGCCAATAGACGTCCGATTTTAGCTGTGAAAAATACAGAGCTAGATCACTTAGGAATCTGAAAACAGCATTTCCTCCTTGGCTGTTGTGTTTGGAAAGGAAATTATCTACCCGTGCCAAGTTCATTGCAACACCCAAGTTATACCACTTTTATGATTGACATCACTGAGACATTCAACTGTAATGCCCAATGATTTTGTGATTTGAAGTGACGTGGTTAAGTCCTGTTCACTCTTATACTGGATTTGCTCTGTAAAGTTTCATTATTACAGGGTCACGTTTCTAGAGAAAAGCATTTTCTAAACAATTAGCTGGATGTGTTCCCAACAAGATTCATGGGCATAATCTCCAGTTTGTCATCAATTAAGGAAAAAACCCCCGCAAACAATAGATTAAAATAATATGAATTCACACTATACATTCCTAGGTTACAGTAATTGCTTTTTTTCTGTGCAGACTACCTGTAAAATACCTGTAACTCTAAAAAAAAAAATAAATATATATATATATACAGATATTTAGTAAAGCTTTAAAATTCCCCCTATAAATGATTTGGCACTTGGCTTTTTAATTGTACTTCTCTGATGCATGTATGAGTTTGTTTGCAAAAGGAATACCTGTCACAAACAACACAAATGCTAATCAGGCTTGAAACTACTCAAAAAGAGCCTCTATTGCTGAAGAAAAAGAAATATCCATTCCATTGGCAAGTGAGACTTTCTGAAGAAACTGGAATATTGAGCTGTCTGAGGAGCAGAAAGGAAGATGGATGACTCTTCTTCAGTTAGGTGCTTGAAACCTACTTCTGCTCAAAGGAGAGTATAATCAATTTGGGAAGCCCAACACTGGGAATGCTTTATCGTAAATAGTAGATTGCATTTAAACTTTATGTGAGTGTTTTAAAGGTATATTGCAGTTTAACCTTCAAAATGAATAACAGTTTATTTGTGCAGTTACTCACCGAAATGGGTTGAGATACCCAGTTTAAGAAATATTCCACCCTGTCCTTTACGTCCTACTTTTTGTATTTATTATTAGCTCTGTTTATGACTCGCTTTGTTTGTTCCCCTTCAGGTTCAGAGAGCGCAGATTTTTTTTTTGCCTTGCATCGGCATAGGAAGGGCATGTAAGCAGGTATGAGCTCAGACCATCCTCTTCAGGTAAGAAGCTACAGATGGACTCTCTTGGTTTAGCTTCTGACCTTGCTCTGTTCATATGTAACCTTCTAGAAGGAAGCACGGCACTCCAGTGAGCGCCTTTAAAGGTCACACCCTGGTAGAAAGGGCTCTATCCTATGATGGGATAATTAATTCTAACTCTCCAGGTGATGACTCCTGAAGGTTCAGAACCACTTCCACTCTTCGTAAATTAAATTAATTAAGACCTGGCACTAAGCCTTTTCAGCAAAGAAACCTGTATCCAGGATACCAGCTATGAAAGGAGATGTTTCAACAATACAGCTACCAGTAGCCCATGACACTCTGCGGCTACGTGGAAGTTGTTTTGTTGATTTTCAACAAAAGTGTAACACTGGCCAGAAGGTCACATCCCTGAACCGCAGACACTGCTGTTACAACATATTCTGGAAGAATTTACACTCTTTTGCAAGCATCCAATCTGAAAACATGGGTGCAATTTATACCCAGTATTCATACACAAATATGTATTTAATATTGCTGGGGTTTTTTATAAGAGAAAAGTTATCTAATGATTTGACAAATAAAAAAATCCATTTAAATCCTGGTGCAATTTTAATGACTCCGAATAATTCAGCTATCATACAGGCCCTGCATTGAATTCATATACAGTCTACATCTGACTTGCTAACAACATTAATTATCTGAAATAAATTTGGATAGTTGTTCTTCCAGAAACACAGATGCTCACTTCCTTTTTGAACTTGGCATGTATGCATCCACCTGCTTCAAGAACTGGCTGCACTGGCACACTGCTGGCTCATGTTGAGCTTTTCATCAACCAGCACCCCCAAGTCTTTCTCCTCAGGGCTGCTCTCTATCCACTCCTTGCCCAAGCTGTACTTGTGCCTGGGATTGCCCTGGCCCAGCTGCAGGACCTTGTACTTGGCCTCGTTAAATTTCATGAGGTTGGCATGGGCCCACCTCTCAAGACTGTCAAGGTTCCTCTGGAGGGCATCCCTTCCCTCCAGCGTATCGACCACACCACACAGCTTGGTTTTGTCCGCAAACTTGCTACGGGTGCACTCAATCCCACTGTCCATGTCACCAATAAAAGATGTTAAACAGGACGGGTCCATCACTGATCCCTGAAGGACACCACTCATCACTAATCTCCACTTGGACATTGAGCCATTGAGCGCAACTTTTTGAGTGTGACCATCCAGCCAATTCCTTATCCACTGAGTGGTCTATCCATCAAATACATGTCTCTCCAATTTAGAGACCAGGATGTTGTGTGGGACACTGTCGAAGGCTTTGCTCAAGTCCAGGGGGATGACATCAGTTGCCCTTCCCTTATCCACCNTGCTCTTCTCTTGTCCACCAATGCTGTTACTCAATCGTAAAAGGCCCCCAGATTTGCCAGGTACGATTTGCCCTTGGTGAAGCCATGCTGGTTGCCAGCAATCACCTCATAATTTTCCATGTGCCTTAGCAGAGCCTTCAAGAGGATCTGCTCCATGATTTTGCTCGGCACAGAGGTGAGACTGACTGGCACTTCACCAGACTGTTGTGACTTTTCAAATACGATGGAAACCAGCTTGGCAACACG
>VZZY01020014.1:14447-70742 GCA_013400335.1 Eurystomus gularis | reverse complement strand
CAACCAAGGGGAAGTCTTCCTTTACCCAGACCTTCCCTGTTTCCTCCAAAGTCTGGGACTCCTGAGGGCTGACCTGAGCAGTGAAGACTGAAGCAAAGAAAGCATTCAGTAACTCCACCTTCTCTGCATCCTCTGTCACCAGTTCACCTGTCTCATTCAAGAGCAAGCCCACATTTTCTCTCATTTTCCTTTTGCCTCCAATATACTTGAAGAAACCATTCCTGTTGGCTTTGACATCCCTCGCCAGGTTTAATTCCAAGGAGGCCTTGCCTTTCCTCGTTTCATCCCTGCATACTCTGACAGCATTCCTATAATTGTCCCAAGAGAACAGTCCCCTCTTCCACTTACTGTAAACTCCTTTCCTCCACTTGAGCTTTTTCAGAAGCTTCCCACTCAACCATGCAGGTCTCCTGCTTCCCTTGCCTGATTTCTTGCTCTTTGATGCCCAGGTGTTTTTTTCTCTTTGTCTCTTGAACTTCATGTTTTGATGCCTGAGTGATTATTAACAACTCTCTCAGTGCTCAGTAAATGAAATAATAAAGAAGAGAATTGAATGCCATCTGTAATTACCCATAGGGAAGAATGTTTGCAACGCCAAAGAGATCTTTAATTTAGCAAAATTGCAATGCAGGATGTTAAATTCAGCAATGTTCAAATGAGAAGTAAAGTATGAAAGCTCCCCAAAGAATATGATACATACCAAATCACTTGAAAACCCTGTGACCCAATACAATGACCAAATGACATAAATGAGCTCAGAATGTATGTTTGACATTACATCGGTGATGTCTTCAACATTTCATGTCTAAAAACATCCCAGGCTAGAAAAAGAACAAGGAGAATTCCCATCTCTCACTTCATTGCTCCACATACCATTTCAGCAACCCCAAAAGGGAAGAAAACTTTGTGCTCCTTGCTATGGTGACTTACATCTTGCACAGCTTCACTAAAGAGCGTAGAACTGCTCCATATCTGCAATACTGTAAACCAGATCTGTATAAACACTTGAGTCTCACCCTGGAGGAGGCTTCAGAATTTAGCAGAGATATGTATTCACTTCAGCAGATGAGCAGAAAATACACCATTGATCAGGAGAGCATGTGTCATGGTAGGACTCACCGCTTGGAGCATGCTGTCGTTGGCTCGGTCTGTGATTTCAGAAACAATGAATAAGGCAGCTGAGGAATGAAGAAAAACAAACACCATAAATCACATAAAAGAGTAGAAAAATAACTCCAATCTCTTCTGTTCACAAAGGCATCTTTGAAAAACAGCAAACAACATCTACAGCAGCAGGTCCTTTAACTTCTTTGGCAAAATTATAGGAAGCTCGTAGGGTTCTTGCTCTAAATTATTTGTCTATATTAGTAATCAGTTCTTACAGATCTTACATCTACCCTATTAACACAAAATCTTGAAAATAATCATCTTCCATGTACTACCAGTATAGAACCTGTACCTCTTTAGAAGCAGAATTAGCAAAGCAGAATTTTTGTTCTACCCATTTCATTTTACCTTGTGTGGCTTCATATTCTGCAGAATCAGGGCAAAGATTATTCAAGTAATCTGTAGAATATAACCAGACACAGACATCCAGTAATCAGAATACAGATCTACATAGTTCGTAGTGTTATTAGCTAAATCCTAATCATAGAACCATAGAATGGGTTGGGAGGCACCTTCAAAGACCATCTAGTTCCAACCCTCCCACCATGGGCAGGGACACCTCCCACTAGACCCTGTCAAACCTGGTCTTGAACATCTCCAGGGATGGAGCATCCACAGTAATGTCCCATATCACTTTATTCCCAAACAATTAAGTGTATATTGTCTCTTTCCAAAGCAAAATTAATCTTTGTATTCTACTTTCTACAATGCTGTGCTGCAAGAGCACTGATACAGATTTGGACTTACCATGTAACTTGGCGAGTATAAACAAATAAACAGAGGGACAAAAATATTTCCTTGTTTCTCAGCCAAGAGAATTGCCGAGTAGCACCACTTCACAAATAATTGTTCTTCTAATGAATTCTATTTCCCCATCTGAATGAATGGTGTCGGCTGTAATGACCAATTTTCTGTATTTATAGTAAGTGTATTATATGTACACAGGAAGGAGACTGGTTCTGTACATGCAGAGTTCAATGATTACTACTGAACTCAATCACATTCTGGAAATAGGTTCTGTAAAATACACACAGTAGGACTTATACTTACAGGAATTATACATGCATTTTATATACGAACCTTTAACCTGTCAGTTTACTGGGACTACTTGCCTTGGATCATCTGACTGTTCTTTGTCTGAGGCTTTATGCTTTTAATGACTGTAGGATACGAGTGCCACCATTTTAAAAGCTTAATCCTGAAGTACTTAATTCATACCTTTCTGATTAATCCAGGCTCCTAAATTCTGTATCCAAGAACTAGGCCACTGTACTGAGAATGGGGCTGTGCATGTACATCCATTCCCTTGAATGTCCTATCCATACACATTTCTCTTTCTAGTGCTGTGCCCTCCCTGGCTTTTACGTGCACTCAGGAAAGCATCTGCCTGTACTCAGGCAGGCAGGAAGGGGTTGTGTGGTGTCATTAGGCGGCATTTAGTGTTCCTTTTCACAGCTGCAAGCTCTGTCCTTGGCTATGAACATTTAACTGAGTGGGCAATTTCTTTTGGCTGTAGCGCAGTAACTGGCAACCAATATCCTCCTAAAATACCCTTATCTGCTAGGAACAGCCAGTTATGAACACACAAGTCCACCTGCTTTTTTTTTTCATGCTGTCTGGAGAATGTGAAGGAATGCACTGTTTCAGACTGCCTTCTTAGCAGGCAAAGAGGGGCTTGGTTTCTTGAGGTGAAGAACTGAAGCAGTAAACTTATTTTCTGGAATATTTGAATCCAGCAGACTTTATCTCACAACACGTGAAAGCTTTCATTTTCCCAGTTAGTGCCAGTACCTGGGACAAGGAGGAGCTCAGGTTGCTTCAGGCATAGACAGAATCCAGTCACTGGAGCTTCACTGAAACCCTTACAGCTCTCTCACAAAATACCATGCTTCATGTTTGCAACTTACCTTGTAGACCACAGAAATAGGCAGAGAAAAAGGAGCATAGTGGGAAATTTCTGACAGGGACGTGCCAAGTCCTTTTTCTTGCATGCAGTAAAAACACTGTAAACATTGTGTGAGACTACTAAGGACTGCAACCTGCAAGTCTGGAAAGTTGCCCTGAATGTAAACACACCCAGAGAGGAAAGCAAGTCAGACAAAAAAAAAGTCCTACTATTGGCATCCGGTGTTCATTTTTATTGCTCATACTAAAAAAGCAAAACCAGCTGTGAATAACAAGTTGCATCCCTGATCAAAGTGTCTGGATCAAGATGAAACTGCTGGTAATCTGTGCTGTGAATAAAAGTTTCATATGGTCACTTTGTTCTGCTGCATTATAAGAGAACCTTCTGATACGCTGTACCCTTCATTGGTGGTTGAGTATGGGCAGGGTTTTATGGCTTCCTTTTTACTGTCCCACATAAAACTCATCTTGCATCCCTCTCCACCCACACATACATGTACTCCTAAAGCATTTATCCATCTTTATGTCTATGGATCCTTGCTCTTTAGTGTTCTCATCTAAGTTACTTGACACCACTGAGATTCATTGTTACATTTCACCATTTCCTTCTCCAACTAGTTGGGTAGTTCCAAACCTGAACTTCACAGTTCTTTCTAGGGGCTGCATCCTGCTTCAGAAAGCTTGCCCCTCGCACAGGCATAGACTTGGAGAATTGCTGAGCCACCAGAAGGAACACAACCCACCCTGGAGAGACTCCAGGTGGGAGTGATGTATATGGTCCTGAATGTGTGAAGGTGTTACTGTAAATGTAAAATCTGTAAATGTACTATTAATGTAAATTTGGATCTCTGACTTCTACAAGGCAGAGAAGAAATTGGACTGGGATTTTGACTTAACCTTATCAGTAGCCTTAGGCGTACTGTACACCGGGCTCGGGGTGCAGTACTGGATACAGCTGTTTTGTGGTGGAGTAGAAGGAGGTGGTGCTTGCCCCTGCCATACAGGATGCAGTGCAGAGTCCCCTTGCTGAGGATTACTGTCCCCTACTCTCCCTGCTAATTGCCCTTGACGGAAATAACATCAAACCTGTTTGCTGGCAGTGAGGCTGAACTCTGCCTCTCCTAATTCACAGAAGGAAAAAGCCATAAAGGAATGGCTAAAAGCACCTGACTTGACCCTTTTTGTGACCTTTCAGCATGGTTGTGCTAGCTCCTTCCCAGGCTCCCTGACTGTTCCTGAATCCTGTACTATGCATATTGAAGTTTCCAGGAAATCCCACAGTGGTTCAGCGCTACTTTAACTGTCTTGGCACCAACGTGTGGCACAGTGGAGACACAGAATATCACAGAAGGATTTCCGCTGAGTACCTTTGAGAGTGATTTTACTGACCTGTGAGCAGCACACGATACTGGAAGACACGCTGCGCCACTTTCAAAAGTTGGTGTTTCACACTCTGAGGGCTGCTGCCAGAGCTCTGCTGTCCTCAATGGAAGGGAAAGGAAACACAAAGATCAGGGATGTGTGAGCTCAGCAGCAAACTGCTGTCTCCACCTGATGCGTATTATGAAAGTTTACTACCAGTTGCATGCACAAATTCCACTGAACCATTCCCAATTTACCCAGCTCACTAGAGGGTGTTGTCTTTGTGACTATGAAGAAGTACTGTAAACAGTTTATTTCTTATGGCATTGTTCACAAACAGCTTGCACTCAGAGGGAAAAGGGAGGAAAGCAAATACCATTTAGAAAGTAAAGGCTGGACAAAGATTTTAGGGTGGCATCTGAAGACAGAGGTATCAGATCTCAATGAAGCTTGTCATCGTTGCTCCTTTTTTGACTGAAAATTTCTTTTGCCTGCAACTTTTTATTATCTTATTTCAAGTCATGGAATTGAGCAAAATACAGCAAAGCATCTCCCTGTGATTGAGTTGGAACTGAACGTCCAGAGTGTAACACATCCTCAAAGAGCTTGATAAATTAATATATGACTGATAAACTACTCCACTATTCTCCCATTCTACCCTGTGTGAACAGTGGTGGAGCTGCAGAAAACGTATCTTTGAGTAAGCCCTGTGGCACAACCATGCATAAGTGCAAGTGAAAAAACATGGGACCCTTACCTCAAACTCCTGAATTACAGTAGCCAGTTGGGAGTATTTAAGGCAGATTTCATCTAGCAAAGCCAAATTTCTATCAAACTGCATAATGTATGCTGTGTGGTGATTCAGCCTTGATTTTCTGGAGAGAAAAACATCAGCAACTTTCTGGTGTTCCTCCCTAAGGCCACACAAAGAAAAGAAGCAGCAAATAAATAAATAAATAAAAATTAAAGAAGAGCCATACTTCTTTCTCACTGTATTAGACCCACCGTGGCAATGGTCATTGTGCAGCTAAAGCCTAGGTTAAATGACAGGAAAGAGGGAGTGCTTCACTAACATACTGGACAACGAAACGGGTTGCTGTAGAAAGGGCACCCTGAGGGACTGATCCTTTGGCTGTGCCTTTGCCACGGCAGCACTGTGTGTCTGTAGTGGGTAGAATGTCTCCTTTCTGGGCACAGCTTCTGCTGCAGCGCTTTGAGCACTGGTTGGGGGTGATAATACAACATCTTCAGTTGTAATATCATATCTTCAGCTCTCCCGCATTGCCCCCTTCTCAGCACTGCCTCACCATCATCTGTCTCAGCACCCAGTTGCTCCGTATTGAAATATTTACAAAGCATGTACAAGTAGAGAACAGGACAAAATCTGAGCTTGCCAAAGAGTAATCAGTTAAGAGTTCCTGGGGGTGTCAGAGCAACTGAGTGTCTAGGGGAGTGCAGGCAAAGGGAAGGGCTTACTGGGAGGCTCAAAGGTGGTGGTGACCTGGGAACCTGTATGAGTGCAGCCCTATGCTCTGTTGTGTTGGCACCATTTGCAATACAGTCTTTCTTTTTCCAGTGCTACAGAGTAGTTCTGGACCGAATCTGGGGGCATTTCCAGTTGCAGCCCTTTTGTCTTAGGGAACAGGCATCACACTGCTCGAGTAGGGCTGTGACTTCTTTAGGACACAAGTCATTTTAGATCTCAGCTGGGAGTACCACTTCTGTGTCATGAGTGTATAAATCATAAATCACTGATGAACTTTTTGAAGTCTTTCTGCCATTTGTAAAAGTCCCTTGGTGAACATGACTTAATACACAGTTCCCTTTAACCTTTTCTTTGTGTTGTGTGCTTTGATTTGAAAGTGCAGGGCTGACAGGGAGAGCTGTGCCTTGCATTTAGGACTCTTGCTGAGAAGTTCTCCTGATCTAATTGACTTCCTTAACTGCTCAGTGGCAGTGCTGGGATGAGGACAGCTTCTGCTAGTGACCACTACCTCCTGGAGTTCAGCATGTGGAGGTGTGGGGCTGCATGCTCCATCATAAGCTGTCAGACCCAGAGTAGTGCAGTCTAGGCCAGGAGCTGCACTGGTTGCTGTGGGTTTAGTCAGCTTGGGTCTGCAGAAGTAATTCCTCATAGACGTTCTCATCCCAGCAACTTGACAGACTAGGGCTTGGCAGCCTGGCTTAGGCCAGAGGTCTCCTTAACTGAATTAATTTTGGAGTTTTGTCTGTCCTAGGCATGGTCTTATTCTCTCCTGGAAACACTTTGCCTTGTAAGTACGTCTGGTTTAGGTGGAGTCCCTCAGCAGGCTGACAGCGTCTGTTTGGCTTGGAAGCCTCGCCTGTGCAGAGCCCTGCATGATGGGAGCGAGGGGCTGTCCCTTACCTGAAAGCCATGCAGTTGCTAGATAGGTTTCTCTAAATGGGTGATCTTCTTTAGGATCAATTCTGATGTCTGCTGTTCCAGCCTCCCATGGCATGAGCAGATGACCTTCAGGCCACGAGTGTGAAGCTACTTGGTGATGGCTATGAACTGGCACCAGAGGATATGCAATGAGCAGCAGACGGGGCAGTTTCAGAGATATGGGCTGTGCACTGCACAGAAGTTTCAGTATTTGGTTTCTTAGCCTGACAGCTGCTACATTTATTTCCTTCCTGCCTGTATGCAAAATCTGCCAAGGTAGTTCAGGTTCTACTCCACTCATCTCTGCTGGAATCCCAGACTCCCTGCTAGTGGTGTCAAGGGAACGCTAACAAATTCAGGCCATCAAACCATGCCATTCCATACTTACCATTTAAGGACTCTTTCTTCTAGTTCTCCCAGGATGTCTTGGTGCAATTCATAAATTTCAGGGAGTTCACTTAAGCCCTGTTTGAGTTTAACTTCTTCCTGTTCATTTTCATCTTCTTCTCCAAGCACTTTCAAGATACCTTCATAGAAATCCTGTGAACAACAATACAGAAATTAGGCAAACAGACTGTTCTTGACTCCTGAACTATGCTTTCTAAGATTTATTAGATATGCCATCAATAGTGATAGTGTGCTCACTATAGCAAGGAGATTATAGCGTATGTTCTCCTCCATCCATTAGTTCATACACATTTTCAGCTGAATTCCACAATGCTGTCAACCCAAAACTGAACATTTCACCTAACCAAGTCATCAGACCCTTACGCATAAAATGAATTTGGTATCTTTTTATTTACCTTGCCTTTTTTTCCTGCTTTTCTGGGTATAACTGGTCTCATTTTTATAGTGTTTCTTAACTAGAAATGCAATTTTTTACAATGGAGGATGAGATGCTCCCATCACTTCATTAGGTCCAACAGCTTCACATGAAAAACATCATCAGCTACATGTCTTGTACAAACATATGTAACACTTATCTCCTTATCTAAACTTGAAGAGAGGAAGAAGCTATAATTTCAAGCTATGGAACAAATATTTTCCTTATGAAACCTAACTGAGACCTTTTTTCCTCATCTTAGAAATGGTTTTGACCCTAGAGTGGTTTACAAATTACGTGGGCACTGGGGTAATTTCCTCTATATTAAAATATAGCCAGCTCTGGTATGTAATAGGGCACCTGTTTCAGAGTGCATAGCAAAATATTTCCCCAGCTTTGACATGGAAGTGGGGAATAAGGCCTCCACCTGAAACTGCAGTGATAATTTGTATTAGATTTCCGGGCTTTAGAAAGTCTTCCCAACAGCAGCCAGCAAGTATTTTGTGTGCAAAAAAACATTGCTTTAAGTCTCCTACATCCAGAGCTCTGGATGCTGAAATGTTTTCAGGTCAAAGCCTGATTCCGAACGAATCCATCTTCTCTGCTTCAGACCCATAAAGGAGCTTTGCTGGCACCTGGATACACTCAAGAGACTTTGGCCCCTGTGGTGCCCTGGCCCTTTCCAGGTTCCTTCCACTGCTGTTTCCCTCTCCTGCTGCTGCCAGACACAACCCCTCTTCACAGGCAGTGGCTAGAGAAGATCAGGCATTTAAAGGTGCCTGGGCTTTATGGAGGTCTGAACACAAACTGTGGCCAGGGGGTGCAAGGCAATGCCCGACCCACCAAGGCAGGAAAGCTGCTGCTGGGCAGAGGCATAACTGATGTGTTGCTGCAGAGTGGTGTGAGGCAGGTTCCTGACCCAGGGATTCTGGCTGCCTTTCCCAGGAGCTATGTCACTATAACTGAATGGTTTATCTTCATAGCAGCATCTGGTGTTCAAAAGCAGCAGCCTTCATTCAACTAAATTAAAAGGGTGTGATTTCAGCACCCGCTTTTTCAGTACTGCTATAAAGTACAAGTAATTGAAAAGCGTTAGAGTAGTACTCAGTGTTTGCTCAAGGATGGTCCTGCAGAACTGTTACAGGTTTATTCTCCTCTACATTCCCTGTAAGGAGGTGACTCTGTGCCTCCATCAGGGTAAGGTTGGGTTCTTACTATCAAATTTCCCATTTCTGCTAGTCAGGTCTTCATGGGCAAAGAATCTGAATCTCAGTTTTTCTATGAAAATAAGCGAACAATTAAAAACCTAAATGCAACCCGGTTTGTGATGAGAACAGAAACTGGGCATTCATATACAATTGCTTAGAATTTAACTCTGTGAGAGCCTGCTCCAGTATTTTTCTGCCTCCCAATAAGCCATGAAGTGCACGGAGTTGTTATTGTGCAAGATGAGGATAAAATCAGTGAGAGTGAAAACGAGAGTAAATAATCAAAGCTCAGTACAGAGGCTACATTAAGTGTGAGGTTTGAAAGCTCCTGATGACTCGTTTTGGCGCAGCAGCTGCAGAGTAGGAGATTGCAAATCTTCCTTCCTTAAGAAAATATTACCTGTTCTCATCTGACCTTCCTTCCATTTTTTTTGTGTGAAGGTAGGGCTCAGGGATTACAGCATTCTGTCTTATTGCTAGCCAGCCTACACGTGCTGGGTCGGGGTACCACAAATAATCCCAATGTTGTAGTATTTATTCCAGTTCCCATTTTTTCCAGTGTGTGAGTGAGCCTATCAAACTACATGTTTCAGTCAGCAGACTTTCCAACCAACTAAACCAGTCAATCTGTTTTCTGGATGCTTTTCCTAACTCAGAGGAATCTGCAACCTTTCAAAGTCCTCAGTCATCATAATTAATCCAGACTGGGGAAAGAATCCAAAGGGTTCTTTCAGCTTATTGTGCCTGGGGAAGTGAATAGCTGTAGTAAATTCACCTCTGATGTGCTTAAGTAACCTATTATGTTACAGAAATGTCTTATTTTACAAATTAACATTGAACAGCTCTGAATCTGTCCACTTTCCAGCATAGGTGAGCAACAAGATTAACACTCCTTTCCCACAACATCTCAGTGGATTTAATTACTCATTAATTGCCTGCCCCTTTGATTATAATGAATTCTTGAATTATTTCATTCCAGTTGCCCGGATAGCCAGTTTTCTAATGATTAATAAAAAACCTGAAGCATAACAGTAATCACTATCAACATCCATTAATTAAAAAAAAAAAATTGTGTCACTATGGAAAATGCTGAACACATGGGAAGCCATTAATCAAATGCAAAATTCTTTTGCAGTCTCACTAACTCTAATCAATCATGGCATCTGAAGGTCTCCAAGTCTGTCACCCATGCCCGCTGTCTAAACATAGAAGGTTCCAAACACCGACTCCATATAATTCCCTGCTGGGTCAAAACTTTCTTAGAACAGAAGCACGAACTGCAGTCATTCGGTTCAAGGCTCTGGCGTGATGGCCACGGAGCTCAGTCTCATCCAGGGGTATACGAGCTTACAGATCTCACTCCTGTCTTTTGCCTACACCTGCACCAGTGTTTGTGTGTGCGTGTGAAAGCATAACCCAAGATGGCTTAGGTGTTAGCAACTGCACTATAAAAATACATTTTTGAAATATAAAACTTGCCATTACATTTTGAGCACCCATAAATAAGCCCTTTACAGCCTTCCAATGGCCAAATCCCTAACGTCCCTGAAATAAACCCTCCAAATAATTAAGTGAAACAAAGAGGATCAAAACCCACAGCCACTAAGGTTGTTTAGTTGTTTCTTCTTTTGTTTGTACACTAGCAGACACAAGTTACATTTTTTCCCCTGAGAATGCCTCTGAAGAACTTGTATTCCCTGCTGGAAATGTGGGCTGTAACCTGGAGCCTGTTATAAGGGCATGAGACAAGGAGGAATGTGGGGACAAGGGGGAATGTGTGATTGCATAAAATCGTGTAGGCTTTTACAACCACTTCACTTCTAAAATGAGGGTGGATTCCACAGATACCGCTTATTGCAGGATCCAAGGCCCTTTTGGACGTCTATGCATTACACCTGAGGGGAGGGTGAAGAGTTCAAAGGGGGAGAAGAGAGTCTCCACGTCAAAGCTGAATGCAGGCGTCTGACTGATGGGTGGTTCTTGGAGGTATCTTCATTATGGGCAGCAGCCTCTCTCCTAATGATGAAAGTGGCACATCTCTTGTAGCAGAGTGAGTGACCCTTGAGCTGCACACAGCAGTGATCTTCCCAAATTTCTCACTACTGACCTCAGCAGAAACAATGCCAGATGAACATCAGAAAATACTATCACAGCAGACCCAATTAGTCTCTTGTCCTGCCATTGCAGGGTACAATCTAGGTCAGGAACCCTGGCCTCAACACACACTCACATGCAGTCAAACATACGCATTCATCCAAAACACGGCAAATGAGTTTCAGAACTGGCAAGCTGTAAAGTATACTTTGTGAATACTGTATCTCTGGGGCTTCTTACCAGGGAATTGTCCTGATGCCAAATGTGCTAATGTGAGTTGCCTTGCCTTTAAAACATACACAGTTTATCTGAAAACTATTTTGGCTCAACATTCCCACTGCATAAGCTCCCTGGCCGATGCATAGCTATTTTCCCACTGCTGATGCAGACAACAATGAATGAATTAATAAATGAGAAAAAAACCAGCCTACTGTCAGTGAGGGCAGGCTATTCTTTTATAACAGTGCATCTTTAGGCTTTTATAAGAGATTCAGAGGGCCTGACAGACAGCAAGCTCTTCATTTAGCCAGCATGTTCCATTCACTAAAGCACTTAATTAGGAAAGTAATGACTTGAGTGGTGCAGCAGAACTTTGAACATTGTCCAAGAAATTCACATAGTAAAAAAGGCTCAGCCAATCATTCACTGGAAGTGTAAATAATTAGAAAGATGGAGTTCTGTTTTGTTCATGTAATAGTGGCTCCTAAATCAGAAGTTTATTTTTTGTTCTTGAGAACATGCTGCCTGCAACAATTCTGAAAGTAGAGTTTAACCAGGAAGCCTGACTTCATGATAATCTGCATTTAGGTACCTTTGAGTTAGTGACTTGAGCACTAAGATGATTTTGTTCTTTTTTATTTCCCAAAAGTTATTTTGTAGTCAGAAGCTTTGGGATGCCATCCCTGCCTATGCGCAGGTTGGATTGCAAACTGCTCCAAAGGCTGGAGAACCAGCACATGTTTTATATCTTCAGATGCTGAGGAAGCATAAACTTGGGTATTGGTGTTTCTAAGAATTGTGGCTCATTGTTAGGAAGAAAATGTGAACCAGGAAACAGGATCAACTTTCTTTGAACAAGGAGGATTTGGGGCTGGTGTTTTGTCAGTGCAGAGCTGTCCTTCTAGGTTCCTTAGTTCAGTAAATGCCTCAGAGAGAAGTAATAATGACTTCAAAGGGGTTTATGCACAAAAAAAGGTGATTTTATCTACTAAAGCCAAAAGAAATGTGAACATGGTACACTACCAAGCAAATGCTTGGTCCCATATAGACAGGGATCCTAAGGCACTATGAGTCACTCTAGGTTTGATTTGTGTACATCTAGTAAAGTCATTTGGAACAGACTGGCTGAAGGGAAGCAAATAAACTAGACTTTTGGTCCTCTAAGGTGATGTGTGAAACAATAGTCTGAGGAAGGAACCTACAGCATTTTTGTTCAGGAGCAAGCACTAAGAAAAATATGGCAAGTGCAGCCTGCATTGGTCAGAATGGTTAAATGATCCTGAAGGAAATGCAAAATTTAGAAAACTAAATTGTGAGCACAAAGAGATCAGCGACTTGGCCCTGCCAGTCCCATCTGCTCAGTCCAGAATGAGATCCTGCTCCACAGAATTGTGTTACCTTTGAGCAGGGCAAATAACAGCTAACCCTTTAGATTGTTATCACTACCACCACACCAACTGATACCGAGTTTGTGAGCTAACACAATGTTTCCCCTTTTCCACTTCAATAGCAGAGTGGGTGTATGGAAATGTCATCGTTTTGGCAATCAATCAATTTATTAAAGTCTCCACTGAAAGGCCAAACAGATTCTGTTATGCTGAATGAATAGCAGCTCCAGCCAAGCCTGGAAATACTCCTGCTGCAGGCTTAAGAAAAGCCTTTTTTTTCCCCTTTCTGAAAGCAGCTAGGGTGTGGTTTAGTTCCTTGCCTTTCTTACCAACATCTGGGTTTATACAAGATTATGTGACTTGAGGATGAGCATTTAGAAACTGTTTTCTTGACAAAGTTGGTGATGGGGAACAGAGAGAAATATTTGCCTGAGCTGAAATACCCTGTTGAGGAAGCCTTTGGTCCTAACTAGCCATGAATGGGGTGTTGTACCTTGATGGCAGTTTGGTGACTCTGTGGTCACTGGTGCTTGCTTTTGACATCTGCCAGTGGGACCTGTGTCAAGAATGAGTGGACAGTGAAGCACAATTTATTACTGTTGTGACTATTCCTAATGTTATTCAAATATGCAAAAAGGAGTAATCAGTTAATTGCAACTTTTTGCACGATGACAGCATTGGAAAGCCTCAATTAGGCAATAATACCACTGTAGTCTGAAGGACTTACATGTTGTAAAATCGGTGATGCTTTCTCTAGATTTCCAGAACACTGGGCAACAGGTGAATATAAAGCTCCAACAGTAGTTGCTCCTTAGAAAGTGTCTGAGTTCCCCAACAGGAGAGCAGGGAGTAGTTACATTTTTTAGTCAAACCAAGAAAACGCTCTGTTTTCATTCTCTCGTGTCTTTGAACCAACTCTGGAGCACTGCAGCATATAAAATTAGCAATCAAGCAGAGTTTTTCCCTAACCTACGAGCTATAATTTTTATGAAGATTCTTTTTGTTAGGGATTACCAACAGTTTGGAGGCCATCCAGCTGGAGGGGAGCAACATGTACTTGCATCCCTAAGTGTTTCTAAACTAAAAAAAACTAGCAAAGTTATAAACCAAAATCCTTGTCCCATACTAAAGTTGTCAATTTGGAAAGGGGAGCAAAAATGACATTTTCCTGTTCTTCCAGATGGTTTCCATAGGCAGAAAACAGGATTATTGTGAAAAAGCATAAATGACTCATTTGCACACATAGCCTCAGAGCCAAATTTGCCGCACAGGGATTCACCAGAGGAAGGGGAAAAGGGCAAAGTTAAGTCCTGAAGGGACTGGGAAAGTCCTGAAGCATCCCTTTCCTGGCCCAGCAACAGCATAGGCAAGGCAGCCTGACAGTAACTTGATGCTACAGCAGCCATGAAGGTGTGCAGCCGTTTGTGCTGTAGTTAAAGGCACCAAAGTGCATTGCAAGATTTGGATCTATATATTGAAGATTTTTCAGGCCATGTTAGCGAGCCATTTCTATCTCCTAGTGCTATATTGAAATGCCAGGATATCATGCAAAGGAGAGGCCGCTCCTAGACTCCTCCGCTAAATACAGTGCACTGTACACACATGATAGTTCAGCCTTGCATTTACCTGCTGTCCATAGTGTATCAAAGTACAAATGTACTTGGAAATGGAAAATTAAATACATTAAGAATGTTTTAACCAGATGCATCTAATGATGACACAGAGGGGCTAATACTCTCTGTGTCTGGTAATTTCCTGTGTGTATATTTATCTTTTATTTTTATTTAGAAGCTGGCAGAGGCTTTTCTCTGGTTTTTTTTTTCCTTGGTGATACTTTTGGAAATGTTAATTTCAGTAAGGAGTCCTCCTGGTATTCTTAATGCACAGAACCCTTGCAGTCCACAGGTGAAGAACCCGCCCTGACTTCCTCCGGGGACAACGAACAACTACAACTATGTCTCACTAGTATCAAATAACATATTTGGCTGTGCAGAAATCAGAGGAAAGCCAAGATAGAGGAGACAAATGGCTAGGCAGGTTGTCACCAGTTTATCAAAATATTGGTAGACTCCAGCTAAGTCCCTTAAAATGTTTGGTTCCCAGCTGACCAGCTTCACAGTTTCTGATTTGTTGAAATGCAATCATCTGCAAGGTGTTTGTTGCATTTAAGGCTGCTCTCCTGCCTCTGCTGCCCAAGCCTGAAAAGGCTTTTAAGCTTCGGCAGTTTGCTTGAGAGGCGCAACGAGCAGGCAGCAGTACAATGCTGACCTCTTTACTTTTCTTTCCATCAGAGTTCCTGTCCCCTGGTAGGGTTTGGGGCTACTTTTTGCCTTCTCGGGGAATTTCTTCCCAAGCAGCAGTGGGCATGCTTTGTGTGGTGGCTGTTATTCCCTACTGCCTTGTAACTAACAGCCAATAAAGATGGTGAGAGAGAGGCTACTTAAGCCATGTGCCAGTCTCCAGGAAAGCAGTGGCAGCTCTGTTAACAGCACATAAAGTCTTCCACGACAATGCCACCGAGGGGTTTATACCATGCAAGAGCTCTCTATCAGGCACTACAAGTGATTTTTTGTGTGTGCTCCCTCTTGAGTTTCTGACACCAGAATCTGTATTTTGCCCACAATGACTACCTGTGTCACAGTGTGGATATCCAGGCCACGATGGATATTACTGATATTGCCTTATCAGGAAAAAAAAAAAAGCTTAAAACAAAGCAGAATGAATCCATTCCAACCACACTTTATAGCTATACTCCTATCAGTCTCTCTCTGAAGAAAGAGCATTCACCCCTCTTTCTCACCATCTCCTCCTCTGCACTAGGCTTATTCTGCACCTTACACCAGTCTCAGAGCCCCAGCAAGCACTGTTGGCCAACGCTTTTCCCTGTGAATGGCAAGTGCTAGATCTGAGAATCTGTAACAAGAGCAGATTAGTGGCAGACATATTCTTTTGCAACGGTGCAAAGTAAGCCATTCCTTCTCAAGTTCACCTCAGTCCTTTCAATGCTTTTATGTCTTCTAAATGGCAGATAAATAGAAGGGCAATTATATTTCAGAGAGTAAAATTATTCACTTACCATACGTAACAGCTGGAGCATCTCCACATATCTGGTGAAGAGACAAACATTTATTAATTGCTGACAAACCAATGCTGAAGAGTATATTGCATAGCTTCGGTTTTAGGAGAGCAACAGATAGGTTGTAACAATGAACTCACACTTTTTCTGAAGACATCAGCTCTTGGGCAATGAGGTAAGCTCTGGACTGGCCTTCTTTCTGTCAACAGCAAAAAACTGAGACAATTAAGAGATGTCTCATTCCAAGAAGTAAAGCAGTGTTAGAGAGTACTTTGAACTGACATACTCCTTCAATATCAATTGTGACCAGGCTTTTATTCTTTGTTGTTTAGTGTCTGGCATCCTGGAGTCCTTTCCATGACAGGATGTTTCTGCAATTCAAATACTAGTAATATAGTACAATATAATGGCTGCTAAGGCAGATGTCAAGTTTAAAAAACATGGTCTTATTGAAGAAAGAGCTAAATTATCTGTTGATCTTTACAGGTCCAAAATTTGTCAGAGAAGCAGAAAGTGCTTCGCTTAGAATAGTCTAGGTGTGTCCCCTAGTGCTTAGCTCCTTTTAGCTGACAGTGAGAGTGTTAACTAGTTTAGGAGCTGCTGCAGTTGCTACAGCTCAGCTGATCAGCGTTAACTTGCAAACCAAAGGTGATACTACGCAATCATCTCTCCACTGGCTAACAAACTAAACCGTATAGCCCTCCTCCAAATAGATACCAAGTTTACTGATGGAAAACTAAGACCTAGAGAAGATTAGTGACTTGCTCAGCCTCCTTCTCCAACAGCCGATGTTTCCTAATGTATAATGAAGCATACCACCACCAGAAAGACTTGTTTAGAGCAATAAAGACCTGAAAGCCTGAAGTCTTTATGGAGCACACGTGGGAGCACAGCTGAAGTTAAGTACAAGTCTCAAGTAGCTCAAACGGAGAAACTTTAGGTTTCATCTCCCTTTCGTGCCTTCTGATAGAACAAACGTTTTGCTGAGAAGGGGCAAGTTAACAGTGGAGAAAGGTGGCTAGTGGCCCATGCTGAGTGTGCTAATGTGGCACCTAACTGTTGCAGGATTCCCTCTCTGTGTCTAGTGATCCCATTAATGCAGGGATGACATCTCCACACTGAGTCATTCATATGCTCTGGCTTTGTGCTGAGCAATGCCAAGGCATCTGACATGGGCCCTAACAGGCCACAGTTTGATTGGGTGGTACTTTGGTGACAGTGCCAGTCACTCCCTTCTGAGTCCAGTGCCAGCTCTCAGTTGTGCAGACCTAGCTGTTTGCAGGACCTTGATCAGAACCATATTGGTGTCTTGATCCAGCTTCAAAAAGTTATGGGGCTAGGGGTGAATCTGCCTCCATGGGGCTGGCATGGGGCTGTATGGCCCAAGAGCAGCACAAGTAGGTCACTAAAACTGAATCATTAGCACTGTGCAAGCCACTCATCTGGAGGAACCTTTGCATTTCAAAAGCAGGGTAAATAGTCGAGCCATAGAAGCAGCAGCTCCATTCTTGTATGTGCCACTGTCTTTCCACGCTAACACAGACAAACTGCTCTCTTCGTGCATTTTCCTATGTGTGTGTCTTATTTCACAGACTGTCACAATCAGAGGCTGACAGCAGTTTGCAGGCTTCAGCTTCTGAGCTGAGTGATTTCATAATGCCCTTTTTGTAATTATTATTAACTGTGTAGCAGTTCACAGTGATGTCACAGTAGCGCCAACAGCAAAATGAGGCATTACAAGAACAAGTGGTTTTTTCAGGCTGGCTCTGTGAATCATTGAGAGAGAAGGAAAAGCAGTCCACATCTCCTGTCTCCCAGGCCCCATCCTTGAAGAGCTAGATTGCAGCTCTACTGAGGAATCCGTGTAATTATATAAATCAAGAGCTGTCTCTTGAAAGGCTTCTGAATTAGGTGCTTCCTCAAGGGACACAAATCTGTCATTCCCAGCAATTTTCAGTTTTGAGTGTGTGTGTATGCATGTGTGTGCCTGTGTGTGTACTTTAATATGTGAAGGTTAAAGGAGTGCAAAACAGAATGTTTAATGAGGTCTGGAAAACAAGCCCACCAGGTGGAAATGGATAAGGAGCGGCAAAGGCATTTTTATGTACTGCTGCCATGAGACAGTAGTTGCCCTGCTTGTTGTGAGACCTTTGTGGCTCAGCTTAGTGTTCCCTGGTTAGGAACCACCTGTGTGGGGTGCAGGTCCCCTCCATCTATTAGCTCAGTGGGTCCAAGGTGGATTTATCTGTTTCTAGCAATAAAAAACAATCACAAAGTTCAGGTTTGAATCCAGTTCAGTGATGACAGGAAAAATCTGGCATTCTACATCCTGGACTTTGAGCATTTCTCTAGTGAGTGAAGGTTCAGAGGTAGAAGAGAAAGTTTGTTCCTAACTGGAATCCCTAATTCCATTTTGTTTTCTTGTAGGCATCTTAGATGCCACCATATAACCTTGAGAGCCCAGAACAGAAAAGCCACGTGTCACCTTCTGATAAATTGGGAGGAATTTAATTAAATGAACATATATAAAAGATACATGAATGAGAGATGGCCCAGGAGCTCTTCTAAATTAGCGTAGCAGGAGGAAAAAAAAAGTGAATCTCCATCAGCAGTGTAAGTGAAGGGCATTGCTTCTTCTAATATAAATGCGTAGAATCACAAAGGTTAAGAAAATGTACAACTTTCCCTGCCCCTGAGTTCTCTAGGTTGTTATCATATGCCAGTGAATGGAAGAGAAGGAAATAAAGTGCTTATTTAACCAGAAAGAATGATTTTCACTGTTAGTCTTACACAAAAGAATCAAAACTACCAGGTGACTTCTGATGACAAATGGTCAGCTTCTCAGGGCCTGAGGTAATCCCAGTGGAATAAAGGCAAAAATTCAAAACCTACCTCCTGCTTTACATTTTTATATCTGCCCCATTCCAAATAGGTTTTTAGTAATAAAATTTCCTCTAACACAATAGAGGTGAAAGCCCCTCTTTGTTTGCTCTTTAAAATAAAGCTGATAATGTGAAAAATATCTCAGCATATATTATTGGCTATGATTCAAATTGTTTACAGAACAGGGGTTCCAGCAGGCCCTAAAAATTTCTTCACGCATGTGTGAGTCTTGTCCCCGAGAGAGCAGGGATTCAAAGGAGACAAGCTGTTGAAACAATATCAGGAAATGTGTGTAGAAAGCTAATTTTTAAAATTGTATTTACTTATAAAAATGAGCCTTAAAAAGAACTATCAGAGGAAAAAATCCTGCTGCAAACTGGAAGTCTTGCGATTCTCCAGCAAGCTGGCTAGCAGAAAGCAGGTGAGAAAAAACTAAAGCATGCTGCTTGCATTTTGGTACTGGAATTCACTCATGACACTGAAAGGCAGCAGGTAGAATCCAACTCAGTGCAAATGAAAATCACGTATGTGAACACAGGGAGGAGACTTTATCATCTAGACCATTTCACGCTTTTATTTAAACCAAGTTTCCCTGAGGAGGAGAAAAACAGAAATCAAACCAACAAACCCCAGGTTTGTGTGTGCATGTGTTTTTTAAAATCCAAATTCGGCTCTGTAGGCCAGCCCCAAACAGTTGTTTTAACAAGATTAGCTCATTTCAAAACCCTTGGTACTATTTTTGGCATCCAGACCAACATGTCTGTGCCAGTTCTCCCCAAGTGACAGTGCTTCTGAACTTTTCAGTGCTGTACAGTCACTCTGTTGTCCTGCGCATTTTCCTCCAAGGGACACATCACTTCATCGGGGAGCTGGACAAGCTCTTTGCTCTTTGTCATTGCAGAGACAGGTTTTGACAGGGCAGCTGATGTTCCCTTGGCACCCAGAAGATTTGCGTGAGAAGAGAAGAAAAGGAGGCAGGAGCAGTAGGGTAGGAGAAACAGTCCTCTATCAGTTTTCTGTAAAGACACCAGTACTTTCTGAGACAAGTGCTGTGGACAGATGGAATTTATCCCATTCACTCTTAATTACAGGGAACTGGAAGCCCTTGTCTCTGACAGAGAATCTGCAGTGTGGGCTGCATAAGACCTCGGAAGATTCCTGTATCACTATTATTCTGTGGCTGGCATGGGCGAAAGACAACAGTTAAATATATTGCGTCCTTCATTTCAGAACCCTGCACGGACTGTTATCCCCAGGAAACTGGGTGTTCCTTGGCCACCTTTTGATTACTGCCTCACTGCAGCAGTGATGCTGAGGCTGTTACAGAGTAGCAAGAGTCCTGATGCTTGCTGCCCTCTGACTGCCCAGATCAGGTGTCTCCTTCAACAGACTGGGCCCCAGGGACAGCTGGAACACACAGGGTTCGACATGATGGTTCCCAGGACCACCTCAGTCTGTCCAGAGTGATGCTTGCCCTAGTGAGGCTGCAAAACCAAACACACTTAAAGACGTCTCAGTACCACTTCTCATCTCTAGCTCTTTTCTTGATCCCGCATACCAGCACAGCCCCCTGACTTGGCTTATTACACAAATGGCTTATCCCAGGATAAAATTACTGCTGCTCCATCCTCTTTGTAGAGTCTGTAGCTAGAGCCCAGTAGATTGCAGAGTGGCTAATCTTTCTACAGCCAAAATTACAACAGGCAGATCAGATTACGTCTACTTTCCTGGCCTGCTTCTTGGCAGGATAAATAGCCACACGCACTAATTCATCACCCAGCTTGGAAATACGGCCTGTACTCAGATGGAGCTGCCGAGGTGCCAAGAGAACAGTAGCTGCCCTGTTTTGAAACAGCTCCCCAGGAGCTTGTGGAAGTCTGCTCCTGTGTACTGTGATCCTTGCTGACAATTAGCTTGGGAAGCAAAGGCCAACCAACCAACCAGACCTGTTCTGAGGTTCTCTATCAGGCATGTGCAGACATTTAGTTTGTGCTCACCTGAAGAGTAGAAGAGATTGCTCCAGTTAGACTCTGAAGCACATGCTTGTTCTCGAAGTGCTGCTGCCTTCTGTGACAGCTACACAGTGTATGTAGTTACCCCAGCACAAGAGAACAATTAAAATGCATGAGATGCAATAAGGGAGATATTTAGAAAACCATCATTTCCTAATGTGTTGAGTGAAACCCTACAAAAATGGCAGTGAGATTTGTTTTAGCAGCCTTGAATTTGCTTCCAAGTGCATAGTGCTTGCATGCATTTCCCTTGTGAACTGAAGTCACAATTTTGTTGTCACTTCTCCGCTGGCATCACCACTAAGGGATGCTGAGAAACCTGACCAGCCTAGATAACACAGTAGTATATGCTCCACAAATGCTGGTGGTTTGCCAGCTAACTAATAGAGCTGAAAGGAAAAATATTTTTCATTTAACAGGGAATGTCAGAAATTTAAATACTTTTCCCTTTCCAAAACAGGGTTTTCCAAACAACTGAAAAAAAATCATGAATCTCAGAGGAAAAAAGATAAAGTTGCTTGCAAATGTTTCATTTGTTTCATGTCAGCAAGGAGATCAAACCACAGCCTTTCCACTGGTACAAGAGGCCGCTCAGCACCCTTCAGGGTAGACCTAAAAGTGATACAGCATACAGGGAAATCAAAGGAAGCTCTTCTCCCTAGAGCAACAGCAATTTCATTTGCCCTTCACTGCCAAGAAAGAAACTGCCCTTGCAGTTTCTTTTTCTGTTTCTCAAGAACTGATGTCCTGGTAACGGGAAAATTCTGCTCCCCTCTCTCTACACTTGACCCTAAACAAAGCTTCACACTCTGGAAATGGCTGAAGAGGTCTGATCTGGGCTATGCAGTGGGTGCTTGTTGTAGATTGTTGGGCTCCTATTAGGTTTTAAGAACACACACAAATTCTGAGAAAAACAAAGACAAATTTGTGCCTAAAACTGTGTGATGCCATTTCTTTAACAATTGCACTGTTAGTCAGCTTAATGGAGGTTAAAAAAGCCTTGTGTGGTTTTAAGCTGTGGTCACACTTCTCCGTAATTTTTTTAAGAACTGTTTTATTCATCAGAAGTCAGTAAAATAAACCCAAACATGAGTACGTTTTCCCATGATGTAAGAACTTTGAGATAGTAGAGACCTATTAGGTATTTTACTCCATCTCCCAGCCAATGCCGAACTGGTCCAAATAATGTATTGTCATTGTTTTATACAATGTAGTTTTAAAATTCTCGAGATTGCAGCTAAATCCCTCTTCTGAGTGAGACATTTTTCCTGAAGTTCAAGTCAGACCTTTCCTTCTGGCTGTGTTGCCTCCATGGTCCATCTTAGGACAGCAGTTTTTTGCCTTTGCTATAGGGGTAGATTGTTGCTAACACATTGGGAGAGTAAAGGATTGATGGCTCTGATGTATCTAAATGAGCACCAGACAAAGAGCAGAGAGAGCTGAGAATCCAGGTTCTTCTGCAAATTGTTTTTCCTTCTCATGGTTTCATACGTTCCCCATTTTCAGCTCTTTTACCTTGTTGGTGAGACTGGGATCACCCGGGCTGCTCTCGTCTTCTGAACTCTTCTGTTCCTCATCTGATGTGACGACCTCCATCGGTACCACAGAGACTGGACACACCTTGTAGGGCTCAGTGTAGGCACTGCAGAGAGAAAGAACAGACTAGCTCACTGGTGTTATTCCCAGATACTCCTATTGCTCAGACTAACAAATCTGTTACTTTGCCCAGAGACAGCCGGGGGGAGACCCCCTGCCCAGAGGCAGGGGGTAGGGAATCACTGCAGACCTGCTCGGCTCAGAAAGCCAGATTTTTCCAGCTTTGGGTTTTTTGCTGCCAGGTTCAACAGCAATCATTTAGGAAGATAGAAGGATCTGAAAGGAGCAGTGGGAAGTTAACTTAGCTTGTTCAAGCTTCCTCACAGGAGCTGGCTCAGTTTAGATAAAAAAGCTTACATTTGCAACCAGAATTGCTTTTTTTCTCAACCTGTCAAAACAGATGTAATAAAATCATACTAATGTCTCAGTGCTCATTAAAGTAGATTTTGTAACAATGAGTTCTCTGGGAAAACTTCAAAAGGATGTGAAAAGTGTAATTGTAATACCAATGGCCTCAATTAAAGCACAAGGCCTTCAGATGCCAGAATCCTCGATTTGTTTCAAGGAAATCTGTAATGTCAGTCTGTAATGTGGGCCTGGCTTACTCAGTATATGTGATTTCTTTAGTTTTCATTTACCCTGAAACATTATTAATTTGCTTTCTCAGTTCTGCCGCATCTCTTTATTTTTCTTTGATCTTTCACTTGGGGATGCCAGATGTGAACAAACCCAAAGCTTCAAAGACAATGTAAGAGTGACAAGGGGCTGGGCAAAGACGGGATGATGTGAGTGGGAGGGCAATGAAGAAAGAGACTCCTGAGGCCACTGACCAGACTCGTATATCCGTTCAGAAAGGAAACTCCCTATATATCTGCGTTCACTTCCAAGCTGCAAACAGGGCTCTGTGTCTCCCATGCAGGTGCAGCTGCCAGCCTTTCTGTTATGTCGCCAGCTTTTCCCTCATGTGCAGAGTCAAGGAGCTCTTGCAAGCTGCCTGATTCATTTGCCATGGCTGGGCGAAGGGCCAAGTGGTAGCACTGTTCCTCACCATTGTCTTCTCTTGTTTATTGTAAGCGTCTGTAGCTTTTCGGTGTGGGCGGCATCACGGCGCTTCCGAAAACCTGCCTAGCTACAACAACAAAGGGGCCTCAGCACGAGTGAAAGCAAGGGCAAGGCAGATACAGGAAAGAGCTCCAGAGGCTTATTAATAGTTTAGCCAGTCTCTTATTACTCGCACAGCCTTTCTGCAATTTGTAATTGTTTGCCCCAGCAGGTGTGAAATTAAGTCCCTCCCTCTCTCTGATAAATGACTGCATTATGTTAATATAAAAACACATTATAATTTTGGAAGAATGCCTCAGTATATTAGTCTGGTAATCATTATGAATGGCATTATTAAAGGCTCATACAGTAACAAAACTTGCAATATTGCTGACTGTCACATGGGTTTCATTTATAGCGGGCCTGCTGTCCAGTGGCACTGGCTTATGACTTGTGTTTAAAGAGAAGTCCCCAAATGGTATGGGTCTCATTTGCACGTGGGATGGGCACAGGCATGTTTGTGCCACCCACTCCATCCTGCCCATCTCCAGCCACTCCAGCAACACCAGGTCTTCACTTCTGAGACTCTTTTATATTATCATATTGCTCCTGGACAGTGCACTTTTCCTGATACCCAGCATTCTTTTTACTCCCATGAATTCACATCCTTTCATCCAAGAGTGTATGTCTCTACTCTTGTGATCTCCTAGCAATCCTAGCTCCTGAAGACTTAAACTGTGCCCAGGAACTGGTCACCAGGTGAAAGTGCTCATTAAAAGCACTGTTAAATGAATTGTAATGCAATGGAAGATGTTAATAAAAGTGTTGAGAATAAGGGGAGAAATAGTCCCAGAGCTGGTAGTATATCAGCAGACACAGTAATCCCCAAGTAATGCTCTTCCTTGTAGCAATGATATGGCTGAATGAGAGCACACTGCAGACACATTATCTGCTGCTGCTCCAACAATTGTCTGTAATCCTTCCAAGAGTTCGCCAGCACAACAAAGGAAGCAATGGGCCTTCTGGGACAGTCTAACCTTAAATTGACTAAATAAATGCAGGAGGAAGCAGCACAACAACAGTCTTCTATTTAGCACCAGTTACATTATAATTAGCAGAGCTCCTGATGGGTACAGAGCAGGGAGAAGCTGTATAGATGGACTCTACTAGTTATCTATGTACCTTCACCTGTGAAGACATAGTGGTACATCTGGAAAAAGGTGTTCTAGAGTCTACAGACTGGTTATCCTGCTCCTGTAATGATGATGTTTACATTCCACCTCACAGGAAAAGGCTCTGTCGACTCAGCAAAGGATGAAGCCATGAAGGAGAGGGAAGCTGAACTGATCATTGTAATAGCACTAGCTCCTTTGCTAATAAAGTCAAGACACAAGTCTCTACTACCTATAATCCCTCCATATCACAGGCTGGGACAAGCCTGAGCACAGATGGTGTGTGCACAGGAAGTGAGGGAGCACTGTGGACATACAGAATGGGTGTGAGAGCTCATAGAACATGATCACAGACTGACAAATACTGTGCTTTGTCTAGGTGGAATGTGCAATTCTCAAACAGATACTTGCCCTTCTTTTAATTCCTCACTTATCCTTCAGATGACCTTGCAAGTTCTACCTCATTCCTCAGCAATGATCACATCATTCTTTAGGATTTTTAGAAGTTATTCAGTCAGCATTAGTGAGATGTAGGGATTTAACTGGGGGATTTAACAAATCAAATATCCAGCCAAGGTTATTATAATAAACGTGTAGAAAGACCATGTTTTTTTTTTTTTGCATAACAACACAGATGCCCTTGGCTGTATGCTCATCTCTTGGCCACACCTACAAGCAATATCTTGTTTCCTCCTTTAGAATCACCAACTGTCTCAAAAAAAAAAAAAGAAGCAAAAAGCTGAGTTGGTGGATATCTAAACTTAAGGCCTGTCACTTGCACTAGGTGATGTAAGTCCTCTGTACCAGTAAGGATTAGATCGCCTGCAGTTTGCTTTCAATGAATCTGTACACCAAGTGATGCACCCTAAAGAAAAGCTCATAAATCTCACTTGCCTTCTGCTCCGTGGTCTATACTCCAGCAGTGATCAGGAGGGAAGAAGGGGAGTGCTCTTTCCTGTAAGGTATTTATGTTACTAATGTACCCCTGGAGCTCTCCGTTATGCTTTATGATACCTGCAGAGTATCCTTCCTTCCCATCAAGTGGCTCTTTATACATCTGACATGCAGCTGGTTAGTCTGTTAAGATGTGCTGGCAATGTCCCTTCAAATGCCAGTGCAGTAGATCCATCACAGTGTCTATAAGGTATGATCATGTGTGTTGGGACAGACTTACAATGTATTTCTGCCTTGCAACTGAATCTGCTTAGACAGTGTAAGTGTGCTAGAAATTTGTTGGCCCGTCAAGAGCAATTCAGCATCTCCCCGAAGCAGCGAACATTTGTTCTATTCGTTTAGATGCGGTGTTGGGGAATATGGTTTAGGGGAAACTTGTAGAGTAGGGTTGATGGTTGGACTCGATGATCCCAAGGGTCTTTTCCAACTTGAATGATGATATGATTCTATGATGTTGCACAGTTTTAGTGCCACAGTTATTCCCCCCATGTTAATTATATGGGAGGGAGCAGGTTAGTGGGAGACTTCTGTGACTGGACCCATCTCCAGGGCAAAGCAAGTGTGATGTGGCCAGTGAGGACATCCAGATTCCCCCATCCCAGCTCCTAAGCGCCTCCTTCATTCTCACGTGTCCCTTCAGGGACAGGGGACTTCTAAAATTGGATTTTGGTATTCTCAAATGCAGTTTCTGGAGAAGGAGGCTGAGTGGCTTACCATTAATCACAGGAGTGTAACATGCCATCACCAGCAAGCCTGAGTTAGCTTCCTTGGAGTAAATTGTTTTCCTTTGGAAGTAGATTTCAACATACTTTCAGTCTAAAGAACAGTATGAACAAGTGTAGCACTTAAGGAACCTCTGCTGTGTTCATATTTGAACTGAACCCATCATTTGTCTCCACAAGGTATATACAGTGTAAAGGATGATCCAAGCTAATAATACTCAGAGGTCAGGCAAAGGATTCCTTGCTTAATGATTTCCAGAAACGAGTCCAGGGTTGTGCTCAGGTTTTCAGGTTTTAACCCCTGTGGCAGAATTCAGTTAATGACAATTGGATTACCTCCCTGCCACCCCCTTGTTCTCCTTCACTCTACATCCCCAGCCAGTGCTAGGACAGAGAAAGAGAGAAGGATATTTGACATTATCTTTAACAGGGTTTGAAAAATATTTTCTAAGTACAGAACCCTTTTTTCTAGAGATCCTGCTAATTTATTTTCTTTGCATCTGTTGCAAACTGCAAATTAGATGATGCAATTTAATTATCACCAACATACTTGAAGGGCCAAAGAGCTCCCTGATTTATTTCTTGAATAATTCTTACGGTTTCAAAAGAGCCTGCAAGTAAAGATCAAAGCAGTATTTGGTCCAGAATGTCACCACAAGATGAAGAAAGCAGCTAAATGATGAAGGAGAGGCTAGAAACCACATCCTTGGTCCCATCCCTACAATGGAAAAACTGCTATTAACCGCTGGTTTTGTCAGTAATTATCAACACATGGCTCACCATAGTCACTGCTTCCACATAGTGGGAACAGGTAGTAAGTGAATTCTCTGGGTTTCTCGGGTAGATGCTGACTTCTGCTCTGCCTTTTGTAGGGGACTTAATGTGTTTTTGCCTAGGATGTTTCATCCACTCATTAGCGAAACCACTGTTATGGATTGCTAAAAGACAATTCTTTACATTCTTTGCTAAAGAGAGGCAGTCCTGGTGAGTTCAGTTAGGCCTCGATCCA
This sequence comes from Eurystomus gularis, assembly GCA_013400335.1. Lineage (NCBI taxonomy): Eukaryota > Metazoa > Chordata > Aves > Coraciiformes > Coraciidae > Eurystomus > Eurystomus gularis. The sequence continues at coordinate 43,707 of VZZY01020014.1, read as the reverse complement.
TCAAAGCTTGGAATGAATGAAAGTTATGACCCTAAATATTTTTCTGGGTGTATCAGTGATTGTATTGGCAATTATTTGCCCTGAGTCAGCAAAGCAGGTTTGTAGGAACTACCTAGGAAGGTACAGTTTCTCTCTCTCTGTGGGATACATCCTCTACAAGTATGACCTCCCTGAAGCCGAATGAGTGGTGATGAGCTTGACACATCAACTCAGAATCCGATGCACTCAGTTTACAAATGACTAGTCAATTGCTGCTATAACCTTTCTACCCACAGACCCCAGCCCATTCTGACTCCTCTGTCATAGGAATCTCAGCGCATAACTGGATATAATGTACTGGATGCAAGAGGGAACCAGGACCCAGTTAGTTATGAAAAGGCCACATATATAAAATCCCGTCCATCTAGTGGGGAGGGGAAGAAAAAAACACCACCAAAAAACTCCAACCCTCCTCTATTATGGGACCGAATGGATTGAATGCACCTTTTTTCTACATGCAGTATCCCTATCCCTGGCTTTATTTCAAGTCATATACCCAGCAGTTACTTGTTCAAACTCTGTCTTTCTCAGACAGTGACGTCCCTACTACAAAAAATTAACATAATTATGAACTCAATGCGGTGATGGTAATTGGGAGAGGCAATGGGGTGCTGAATGACCCTGTTTTATTAAAATGGATTAGTTATTTTCTTGTATTCATTTGTAAATGATTTTTAAAAATTTGTTCTGCAAAAGGAAAGCTCATTACTGAGGGAAATTAAAGTCCAAATGCATTTAAAGCAAATAAAAGGAAATGCCTATTAGTGCAGCATGTGTTTAGCCAGTCAGTTCCCTGTTACAGCAGATCATCAAGGCAAATACTGCAGCTGAAGTCTGAAAAGGGCAGGAAAGACATGATGTCTGCTAATAACATACGTAGCCTGACAAGGCAAGGTTACACGGGGATAATCACATTTCACACTCTGAGGCACAAGCTGTCTGCTTGCCAAGGCCAGAAAGGAGTTCTTCCACATGCCACCAGTGTTTCAGTTTGAATTCTGCTCTTTCTCACACTGGTGTGGTGCAGGATATAGAAGAGGGGAAGAGGATTTTTGGTCAGGTGTGTAAGGGTTTGCTGTCCTGAATGACTTTAGGGACAAAACTCTCCCACCTTCAACCACTGCTCCAGGAGGTGCTCACAGAACAATGGTGCTGGTGCAGGTCTAGTTCTGGAAGAGAGTGCAGGCAGTGAGGAGCACACAGGGGTCTGGGTTCCCGTTCAGGGAATGTCCTCTGGCCTGGCCTGGGGCAGCATAAGTAGAGGAGGGATAAGACAAGATCTGACAGTGAGGTTTCACTGACCATATCCCAGATGTGCTGGGATGGACGGGCTGCTCTTGCTTAGAGGCACCTGCACAAACCTGCACACCTAATCCATATCTCAGGCTCAGCCACATGTACCCTGGGGTGCTCCACTGTCTGTGGGCGTCATTCCCCTGCCTGATCCTGCAGCTTTAAACTACCAGAAAAAGCAAAGCAACAGTAAAAGCTGGACATGCCTGAAAACAAAACACGGTGTCCTTGGGCCTTGGACAAGTGGCACACCCACCTCCCCGCTCTCCCCAGCATGCTGGAGAGGCGGCAAGCTGTGGTGGCCTCAGCTTGTGCTCAGACTGGCCCTCCCGCCCTTGTCCTGCATTTCCTGTAAACAGGGAGCACATCCTCCCCAGAGATGACCTGGCAATGAACTAGTGAGGGCGGACGCTCAGCTGCGCCGCACCCAATGGCCCACCATGCCAGAAGGCACAATGGGGCAGCTGATAATGCATAATAGGTTATTAAAGGCAGCTCTGCCCTTTATAGACTCCTTCAAGCACATTATTTACATTGCATGTCAGCCACCACAGAGCTTTTACTTTCATTATATCATTAGCTTCACAGGTACCCAGAACTTTTCTTTCCAATAGCATCAGCAGAGATTTTCCTTAAGGCATCAGCACAGCTCTTATGCTTCTCTTTTTCTTCTTCCCTTTGCTAAATCACAGCCCTGTTGTTCTCCAGCACCCTCTTGTTCCCTGTATCTGGTAGCCTTTTGTTATGTTGAATCCTTGCAGTGCTTGGAAACCTGAACTGAGACAGGCAAAATAAGGACCCGAGTGCTTGGTAGTGACAAAAGTCTCCATTTTGTGCTGTGAAACCCGTCCTTCCCAGGCTGTGCAAGCCATACATCTGTATCATGCTGAAGCTTTCCATACTGCACTTCTGTCAAGGGACAGAAGATAACATGGAAAATATCCATTAATTATCAGGATGGGTTTTAAGTAATTTGCTGAGACACCCCTGGCCACAGGACAAATGGCCTCTGACAATTAAACCACTCAGCACTTTTGCCCTATTCTCCTCTGTAAAAATTACTTACCTTAGTGACAGTCTGACTCTGGATATGGTGGTGTAAAACTAGGAGGAATTCACCGCAGGTTCAATGGAGTCACTTTATACTTGTGATCTTTGAGCGGAATAAGACCCTCTAATTTCACCCTGAGCCCTCTGTAAGAATTATTCCTCTCATAAATCAGTGACAGAATAAGCCAACCACCTCGAACTGCATTAATAAGAAGGAAAAGATATCTCCTGTAAGAAGTGACCTTCAGCTAGTAACTTGATGGTCATCTCAGAGTGTAAGAAGTACAATTCTGTGGGGAGACCACTATCTGCTGAAACCCCTGGCCTACTACAAATTCTTTGTTACTATCTTCAGCATGTTTCTTAACTTCTTTGTGCTTTGGCTGTCATTTGTGTGAAGTGGTTAATCCTGGAGCAATGTCATGTTTAAAATACAGGTAAGACTGAAGGCTTTGGACACTGTAGAACCCTACCCATGTCTAAAACAGAACTGCTCTCTCCGTCTCCCTTTGGGCATAGTTTTGCTTCTGTTCTTCCTGTTGACAGCAAACCAAAAGGGATTTTACTATCAGGGTCTAGTACTTAAGTCAAAGAGGGATGGGTACCTCCAGGATCATGCCCATGCTTAAGTAAAGGCACAGAGTAATGTTTACATTCTTGTAGCCAAGCTGACATAACAGCAATTACCAGTCATGGTTGCTAGCGTTGCTGTTTTCTGCTGGGGGTGCAGGCTCTTGAGTTATAGGCTCTCCGTTGCTTTCAAGTTGCCAGGCTGGCACGATTTCTGCACAAATGCACTCACTGAAGAAGAACACCAAGTATAGAAGATTTAGGCAATGCTACTTGCACAAGGAATCCCAACATTTGTTTGAAAAGTGCAGATAGGCATTGCAGAAAAAGGTCTGCACCGGTCATTCTGTGGGAGTTTCGCAAATGGAACTAGGCAGAACAAAGGCATCTTTAACACACAGTGGGCTCTCCTGGACAGGTTCAGTGTTGGTGGAATGGTTCTGCTGTCTTACAAGCATAATAAAGAGTTTAAGTTTTATATAGGTATAAATCATGGCTGCACAATAAGGTTATTGACTCCACTGAGCTACACAGAACTAGAATATCTTCACAAGTCCTGTTCCTTAGTGTCTTTAGGTTTGCACAATACAGCAGCAGCTCCTTACTTACTTTTGCACATACAGTCCTGAAACTGAGAATACAGCTGGGACTACAATATTGATTCTGAAATCTAGCCTGGACTGAGATGTGATTAGGTGTCAAGTAGGCAAATGTGATCATTACAGCAGCGAATGGATCCAACTAATTGTAATCCTTTCAGAAGATCCAGTTTAGCAAAATTCGTAAGTGATAACTGATGGGAAAACTCAAAGGAGAATGCCAGCTTGGAAAGGGTCTCAGTGAAATGCAAACACAAAACTGAACTTTAACCAATCATAATGTGCTGCAGCCAGAAAGTTTAGTGATCCACTTATTAATAGAAATCTGAATTCTTGGCACCTGATTCCAAAAGACGAAGGAATTGGTGGAAGACAGGGGCTTGGTTTTGTGGTGGAAAACATTCTTGGATTTTTTTAAAGTTGTTTGGAGTTGTGTTAGGAAAAGGCTTAATATTAGTATTCCTAAAGCCTTTTAGATATCAGAGAAAATTATTCTTCCAAAGCAGGTAATGGTAGTTTTCCATTTTTCTTTTCTTGCTTTTGAAAAAGCAGATTTTATTCTCTAATTAGGAGAAGTAGCAGTAACATGCCACTAATGCTTTTACAAAGTCTGAATCTGCTGTGATACTCAGACAATATATGAATTTCTTGCAAGTACTGCCTTGCTTAGAAGTGAAGTTATAAAAACCTTGCATGATAATGAGTCCAAAGAGAATTATCTCTTAGCATTGTTACAGCATTACTGATTTCAATCTCATTCATGCATAAGCACAGTAACAGTTGGTTATGCACATGAGGGAATAAGGGCAGAACATGGAATTTCAGAAGTGGCAGTAGGACACCTGTGATTTGTAATTGTCATTTCCAAAGTGGAAATGACACTTGTCATGTACGGCTTTAAGGTGTCCCTTCCAGTGCAGTGACAACATGAGACTTTCAGATCCAGCAGTGCAGAGTGCCAGGTGTGCAGTGTGAGTGCCTTCAGCAGCCTCTGGCAAGGGGATCTCACGGTGCTTTAAATATTTCTGTCCTGCAATCAAAGAATTAACCTTGCACTAACTCAGCATAAACCCTTCATTTGATGCATGTCTCAGGCTGAGAAGAGTACTGAGGTTAGAGGGGAGTTAAGGAAGCTTTAGGAACAGCGAATGTTGATGAGATGTCAAACTGCATCCCTGGCTACCAGCTCTGCAGAAAATAAAAAGAACGAACCAGCAGCTCCCATGCAGGATTGTATACATGTATATGAGACTATCCACTTATGCCAAATCAAAACAATGATTTGGTTGGACTCTGTCAGGCTGATGAATGATTTTAAGGTTCTGAATTATTAATGCACCCCAAAAGTAAACTTTATGGGACAAAAGCCATAATGAGGTGGATTTATAGGATGAAGTTCAGGTGCTAATTTTAAACCCAAGAATTTTTATTATGTGGGGCCTTACAGTGATACTTAACATTTCGAGGACAAAATATTGTAAACCTATGGGCCTATCCTTTCAAATTCAAGCCATAAGATCCATATCCTACATTTGCCTCGAAACAACCAAGTCTATCAAAGTTGCTAGAGCAATCTGAGAAGGTAAAAAAAAACCTATCTATTTTGATCTGGATGCTTGCTTGACATCAGATTTTAGAGGAAAGTGAAAAGATAATTTTTCATGACACCCAAATGGCTGGTAGATTAGAACGATACAGATACTCAAAAACTTGTTGCTTGAAATCAGAGGTTTAGCACTCCTATATCTTCATTGTTCAGCTGCAGAACTGGAATACTGACCAAAAAAAGTCCCAAAGCTTGAAACCTTAATGCTTATATATTAAAGGTATCAGGAAACCTCTTTAAGTGGGGGCTAGAACTTTCCTCTGCTCTATATATTAAGGCAACAAACAAGTCTAAATGCCTAGGCAGACAATTTGTAGCAGACTTCCTGACCTAGGAGTAAGAGGAGTAACATCTACCTTACAAAACTTGAAGGAACAAGAAAAGATGAGGAATGAGCTCTGTTATGAAACAGCACCCCATGCAATAAGGGTAGAGGAATGAGCCTCAGAAGTATTTTAAATACAGCCTCCCTAATTCCTCAAGAGAGTTCAGGAGTATTTCTCTGTCCACCCCATGATCAAATGACTCGGTGCTTATGCCCCTCAGGCAGGCTGAACTAGCCCTGATTCTTGCCATCATTCAGTTGTCACCCTCACTGACCTCGCTGATGCGTCAGAGAGCTCGGCAAACAGAGCAGTGTGGGAAAGGCAGCCCAGCTTTCTGCTCTGGGGGCAAGCAAAAGCAGCCAGCAATATAACCGGCATCAGAACTGTCAGCTGGGGAGTTTGTGTAATGATGTGGCCAGAAGCCACGGCCCAGTTACGAAAGCTTGAAGCATGAACGCAAAAGACAAGAGCTGGCCCTCACCAAGCAGTTTTCTGTGGCTTAATCTTGCTACTATCTCTGCAATAAAGTGTTCTATGTGCAAGCAGATTTAGAATTTGCTCCACATTTATTGGCTCAAAACTCTTTGTATATCACAGTCAAGAGATCTGGTAGCATAGCTGAGTATGGAGAGTCAGCCTGTGCCTCAGTTACCATGGAGTGTTCATGGCCAGGGTCCTCAACCTGAAACTAGCTCAGCATCAGAAAAGTGAATAGGTTTTATGCATTTAGCTATCTGAATGGGGTCAAACAAGCCTCTGGAACAATGTGGAGGGAGAGGACATGGCCGACGTCAAGGAGGAGAATGGGACTAGGCAGTAGTGGAATAGATCAGCTTAAACTGTTCAGTCTGGGCTTTAATGTGGGCTGCCCAAGGCCATGGGACCATGTGGGGTACACACATACCACTGTGTCCCAGTGTGTGCACAGTCCTGCTTATCTCTGCACTGTATTCTGCAACCCCTTTGTGCTGTTTACTTTTCAGAGGACACCATGGACAGGAAGACCAGTGTATCATACAGTGGATCGGAAAGGAGACTGGTGCATATAAGCCATGGAGAATGCAGTGAAGCTGCTTACTCTGTAGATTTGAAAGTATCCAGGTATGTCCTGCAACCATCTTGTGGTGTGATTCTCTGTAGCTGCCCTCTGCATCAATGCATGGCTGTTAGTTCTCTCCCTGCTCTGCGAATGAGTGCACGCTGCTAGAATTAGAGATGTGGTAACCTGAGTGATTCACACACATACTGCTAGACGGTTGGCTACATAACTGACGTGGGGAAGTAGCTGGCTGACATGGGGAAATCACTGATGCTCAACAACCCCTTTGAAGTTAGGCAGTGCTTTTCAAATTATGGTGTTGAAGCCACTGGCAAAAAAGGTTGTGAAATGTCAAGAGATAATTCTAACCACTCTGAAAAGATCTAGTCTGGCCCTATTCCATATGGTCTATCATGAGGTTTTGCAGCAGGTACACTGTTTTCTGCCTTAAATAATCTGTTCACTTATCACTGAAATCAAAGTCTGTATCTTTAAGTAGGAGGTTCTCCAAGACTTTCCAACAAATATTCCCAGCTTCCCATCATGATCCCACTCTTTCAAGTCCCTAGCCTGTCACACAGATTTCATGGTTCAAGTGGTGCCCTGTTTATCTATGTGAAAAGTCCTCAGATATCTTTTAAAATAGCATCCTGCTAGAGTATTGTTCCCCTTTATGCCTTGAAGCCTTTTGATTCAATTGTCATCCCATTCACCCAGCTCTTCATCTGAGACACTTGCTTTTACACAGACTCTGAAAGTCAAACACTCTGAACACCTTCACAGCCTAAAGCAGTGATGAAAAAGGTACTTTCATCTGCTACGTGTAGAATGGCAGACCCTGATTACTGCAGAATCTGGACTGTTAGTTCAGTTTCTAGAGGACTTTACCAGGAGACAACTGTTTTTCTTTGCTGCAACATCTGAAGCTTAGAAATTTATTTGTGCACCTCAGAAAACTGAAAATAAGTTATTTCAGATCTTCTAGAAATAAAGCAGAACTGTGTCCATTTTTGGTTGCCCTTAGACCAAAACCTGTCGGTATTTCTTTCTCCCTGTCACTGCTGTTTCAGGCACTGGGTTATGAGAAACTCAGAATCTAACTCCTAGTGCTGACTGATTCAAAGTGATCTAGGATGAAAACCAGACCCGGGAGAAGCAGAGACTGAGTTTTCTATATCTTAGGCTGCAGCATATAGGAATTTTCCTTAAACTTTGTCAAACCAGATGTATTGTTCACATAGAATGCTTTTGTGAATTTTTCCCTTTTGGAAAATGTTTCAGCTCACTCTATTTTCAGGTGCCAGCCTGAATTATCAGGGCATTCAAATCACAAACGGCTGCTCAGATCCTCGGAGGTACAAATCAATGGAGCATACCAACATATTCCAAATAAGCATCTGGCACAGTATTGTTTTCTTGTTCAGATTCCATGTACATAGTCACTTTTTCAACAATGACACATTTACCAATGCTTTTCTGACTATGAATTGTGGATCCATTTAGAAAAAGATGCTACATTTCACAAAAAGAAACTGATGACATGGCATATAGCGTAGATCGGAGATCAGGGGTATGTTCCTGATTATTCTTTTATTTATTTATTTTTGGCAGCGTAACCCAGTCACTAAAACTTGGAACCAGAATCTTTATGTTCTATTTTCATTCTATTGCCAACTCACTATTCCATACTTTCCACGGAAAATACTCGCAGTAAGCTCAACATAATGAACACCATGCTGCCCTGCAGGACTCTTAAGATGGAAGGAGAGTTGTCATTTCCCTGTACTAGCAGGTTCAGTCCCTTCATCAACACCATGCAGTCAGATCTGGGAACAAACCAGGGCAAAAATACAGTGAAGGTAGGATCGGAAGGAAGGAAACCTGTCTAGATGGCAATAGCAATATTAAGAAAAAAAAAAACAACCCCAAACTCCAAAAATAGAACAAACTATTTTTGACTGGAGTGAGACTTAACAAACTCCTTTCTTACTGCTGTCTGCATGACTCTAACTATTCGTGTTGCCAGAGCCACAAAGGATTTTGTACAGATTATACAACCTTTCTTGTTATTGACCAAAATGTCCTTCACTCCTCAGGGCCATTTTCATAGACGGTCAGCGCTGGCTTAATTATCTTCCACAGAGGATTTCTGAAGCAGTAGTCCTTTATGCTAAATATGTCTTAGCCTCATGCCAAGATTCCCAATGTAATTTTGCTACTAGGGAAGAGCTGGGGAGTTTTAGATAGCAGATCACTCATCACAGAAGCTGAAAACTGAGCTGTCTGTTGCTCTCAAGCCAGCATATGCTTGTCCTGTCGTTTGGTAGTGGAGTATCAAAACATTGAAAAATGCAGTCATCTTTTTCCTCCATCATTCTAATAGTGCTTCTTATTGCTGGTGCAGCAAGGCTGTGTGATGGAGATTGTGTCTGGAATGCTTCTCTTCCCCTCACAAAGACTGGTCCCAAACAAAACCATGCCCCATCTCTTGGGTTTTAAAGTTCCTGAGCTCCTGCAAGTTGGGTGTGCATAAATACCTCCCTATCAGAAGGGCAGGGAGGTTTGGCAGCTTTTTCTATGAGTTTTTCCAAGAGATCTGAGGACATATGTAAGGAACTGACACTACTAGGAAACCTCTTATCTCATGGTTGTCCTTCCAGCAAGGATTCCCTTTGGACTTGAAAGCACATATAGGATTTGACACTCAGCCACCCTGCAGCCTTACCAGGAAAACAAACAGAGCTCCTAGAACTCTAAACTAACCAAGACCTTGTATCTGGCTTTTCTTTCCTGACGTTTGGGGGAAACATCAAGTGAACTGAATTTTCTTGTGTTTCAGAGATTCACCCCGTTGTTAAAGCAGAATATTTCAGGAAGGAGAGAAACAGAGCTTAAGTGCTACTATGGAGGGCAGAATGAAAGTGCTTGCTTGGTGACTCTCCTTTGTCTCCTAAAATGTCACTTCCAGTTCCAAGATTAAAATTAGAGCTGGCTGCAGTTTTGCTTGGCTAAAGCTTTTTAGCTGAAAAATTAGGCTTGGCATGATTAAAAATTGCATAGATTTGTGACATTTGTCTGGAATTAATCTATTAACTGTTTCTGGCTCCCCCTCAATTATTCTGGAAAATCAAAACCATCTTAGTTCTGCAATTCAAAAGTGTATTTTAGTTCCGAATTTACTTCAGTATCTTTTTTTCTTACTTGCAAATGAAACAATCAGAAAAAAATGTTACTTTGTTTCTTTGTTTGTTTGTTTTCCTTGGACTGCCCAGTTACTCAGGCTGAATACTTATCTCTCAGAACTAAGAATGCAGCCTGATGAAATGTAAGAGGGTCAACAAGCCTCACTGAGAAACTTTTGTCAGAAACACCAAACTATTCTTGAATAGGTACACCTGCCTAGAGGGCCCATCAAGGAGATGTCGTGGGTTATTATCTGAGGTTTGGGCCCAAATTTCCTAAATGTCTGCAAGACAAGAACAAACTGCCACAGACTGAAGAGGTGTTTGAGACTGCTCAGAATGTCTGGATGGAGACTGCTGAACACACAGCCACTATTGCGTGTCCCAGTTCATTAGTACCTAGCTGTATTTATTGAGAAAAAGAAGTCTGAGGACATTTGTGTGATACTGATAAAGCTGGCGTAGTGTGAGTCAGACAGAGCACCAAAAGGTGTTCTCTCATGATAGGTCTAAATCTGCTTGCTCTTGGACTTTGAAGGATAGCATCTAATTAATCCAGCCAATTATTCAAGTGAAAGGGTCCTTTTATAAGCTCTTTAAGTGGGGTCTTGGCAAAACAGACAGTGCCTCTTAAATATGTTCTTCCATCCATTAACTCTAATTGGTCGATTAAGATAAAATTAATTGTTGTATGCCAGTGAACAGCAAATCCTTAAGGCAGTTTTTATATTAACCCCCTTTGGGTCCTGTAAAAGAAGAATTCTTGTAGGATAATTAAAAATGCACTGTACATTATAAATAACTTCACTGGGCAGCACAACACACCATAAACTACTAGATTAGATTTGCATTTAAAATGTGATAGTATTCTGTTGTCTTTTGTCACAAATCAGATCCAGAGGTACACCCCAGTCCTTTGAGCAGTAGATTCTGGAAAGGCTGCAGAATCGTCATGTGCAATCTCTCCTTCAGTAAATCTTATCAGTGAGGGTGGGGGTGGGAGAGGAGAAAGGCGTGCATAAAACACTCATTGACCGTGAGAGACCTGGCCATTTCAAACAGGCTGCATCGTGCCAAGCTGCAGTCTCATCACCCTCTTGCAGGACATGTTTTGTTCTGTGCGGTGCTAGGAATGCTTAAATCACACCAATATCACCTCTATGCTCCATAAACGTCATCCGGGGTAAATCCGCAATACACAGCAGTCTGTCCTCTTGTGTAAGCCCCTGAAATATATTTGTGGTTCATATAATGGAAACAGAGAAGACAAAGAAGTCTACCCAGGCTTAAAAGCCCTCAGGATAGGAAGATGGCCACGCTTTCCTCCTCTGCACTGTAATTTGATCAGAAAAGTAGCCATCAGAACAGAGTCCAGCTGCAAATGAAGCCAACATCTGCTGAGGACTTGGGACCATTTCCTGGGAGGTATATGGGACTGTGACTCCTCATAAACAAAGCCAGGGTTAGGTCAGCATGTTGTGGCTGAGCAGTGGCAGCCCTCTGAGGCTACACTGGGACCCATCCGCTGTGTGTGCAGGATGGTGAGGTGCAGTGCAGAGCTGCACTGAGGGAGCACATTGCCTTCCTGACTACCTATACTGTCCCTCCACACCTGCATCCCCGGTGTGATCCAGGACAAACAGCTCCATGGATATGAGGAAACAGGCAAGAGGTCATGGAGCTGCTGGAAGATTGATACCTAAATCTAGACAATGTATTAAAATCTCCCCTTCTTCAGCATCAATTTGATATTATTGTTACTGTCCAGAGACACTCCTCAAAGGTGTGTCTTTGAAAAGCTCTTCTATCAAAGAACATTTAATAGCTGTCTTTCTGTCCTTGCTGTCTTGGAAAGACAATTCCCCACCCCTCTAGTCCCTGATAGTACAAGGTGAAGCATGCCTTGTGCCCAGACCTGAGCTGCAAGGGGTTATCTCCCGCAGACTGCTGCCTGTCTCTGAGCAGCTGGAAGTCCTGCATTAACCGCTATCACCTTCTAACTCCCTGTGGCAATTCAGACAAAACTAAAGTAAACAGAAATAAAGACATGACTCATGTCAGAGCTGGCTGTGGCTATTGTCAAGAATTTCAATGGGCTGTGCACAGCCTGAACGATACCGTACTGGGATCCCTTGCTCTGCAATGAACGTACAAAACTGTCTTTCAAATTTATGCTTCAAAGTGCAACAAGTGATGAAGGCTGCTGAGATTTTATTTTCCATCACGTTCACCAAATTGCAGGTGAAAATGTCTCTTTTCCCTTGTCCCTAGTCTCAATCCCTGATCTTCCTTCCCTCTGTTACATCATTTTGTGGGACTTTCTCCCATCTACAGATTCAGAGTGCAGCATGTGTCTCATATTCAGATAAAGAAAAGCTACGTATAGATTGATATAAGTTTTTTTTTAAATTTGTTTCTTTCAGAAACCTCTCACAGAGTCTGATTTATTCAACTAATTTGAAGAAATGAAGGGGTAGCATCTTCATTAAAGCTTTCCCCTGCTTTAATGTGTGGAAATGCATATAGGTTTAATTCAGCTCACTCTGAACGTTTGCTTCTGCCCTTGTATGCATCAGACTTTCAAGTTGTGCCTCTGTGCTCTGAGCATTAAGTAACAGCCCTGTAGGTTAATTGTCACTCTTACTGAGCCTCAGTTCAACAAGTATTTCTCTGATTTATAAACATATTAGAGATACAGCTAAATTCCACATCAGCCTTTGACAAAGAGTGGATTGATTCTTTCAATAGTTATTTTCAAATCATATCAGGCACATTTATTAACCTCATGAGAGTTTCTCCCCAGATAAGCACCTCTTTGCCTGCTTGCCTATCTGTCCTTCACTACAGTATCTGAGCACCTCTGACATGCTGCCACTTTGACAAACCTAGCAATATTGCTGTACAAGTTTTTCTAAGAACCTTCTTTTTATTTGGAAACTTACTGGCCTTTTATGTGAATTAAAGCACTGTGGATTTCCTTGAGGTTATATAAATGACACTGATTCACAATTATAACAAAAGATATATACTATTCCTGTATAATTTTTTTACTGTTTTACTATTTTAAATATGACAACAGTGATTGTCCTTTCTTGGTCATCTCTATTTTGGTGTGTGAACTATTTATACTGAAGCTTCTATTACATAATTATCTCTAGACTTTACCTTTATCCTTCATGTGCTGTGCTTCAATACCACACTGTGCCTCTCTAAGAGTTGATGAATTAATCTTATATAACATATGTGCTTTGCATTTGAAGGAGCAGAGAGAGCTAGGAATATGGTATCTTGATTATATTGGTTAAAAATGTGCTATGTTGGAGGAAATTCACTCTAATGGTTTAAATATTGCCTTATGCTTAAAGGCATAGGAAGGCCTGAGTAGCATGTTATTTAGACCATTTTTAGGCAGAGAATTCATGTTCTAAGATGTTTACTTTGCTCAGCTTTTGTTAGGCTTTTTTTTTGTGTATGTTACAGAGAGGTAGGGAATAGGCAGTCATAGAGACTGTCCCTGGCTACAGTCTTGGAACCAATCAGTGACCGATGAGCTGCAGGGAGCAGAGAGGGTATAATCACTTAAGTGGCATAATTTAATAGAACATAGGTTGATGAATCCAGTGGTGAGGCAAGGGGACAGCTAAATACTCATTGGAGGGGAAGTAACTGCTCATCCACTGGATTTTTCTTCTTTTAAAGGAGGGGGATTGGCATTCTCTATGGCACATCAACAACAGGCAGTGGATCTATCACTGTCTAACTATAAGGTGATTTTGGTATACATTTCAGAATTCGTCTGCGCTAACTTAGTCCTTGTGGTCTTGCACATAGACCTGGCAGAACCCCAGACTGACTATGGCTATGTGCAAAGAGGATTGTTTACAAAGCTTTTAATATAGCTGCTTACCCATGAAACATCCTCTCCAATACCAGCACTTCAGATGCTGGCACTGTTGTATCAGTCCCTAAGCACCCGTGTGCTCCTGCTTCAGTCTGGCCAAATTAAAGGAAAGGTAGCACTTGCATGACACACATGAACCATGTTTTTTTCCTGACCTTCTACTAAAGACAATTTTTTCTCCATCTTCTTGGAGAAGCACATGCCTTGGGAATAAAACACATCACACATCTACAAAGGAATAGGATACTGAAGAGATGATCAGCTTCCTTGATTGTACTAAACTGAGACACATCGTATAGGTGCCGTTTGTCGAGCAGTGGAAAGTCAGAGCCTTGGGAGTAATTTACAGGCATAAGACTGCAATTCTAGAGACTTATTAGGAATTACCATGAGCCTTGGTGTAATTGCACTGGAATTCTCACACTGGCCCCCAAGAATTCACTTGAGAGTCAAAGTCTGAGCAAGTCCTGCTGTTGGTTAAGTACAATATTCAGACTGAGGTTCTTCTAGTTTCTACAGATGACTATTTTAAGTAGAAGGAGATAGGAATGTGCAGTTAACTGCAACACGGGCTTTTAGCTCATTTCTTAAGAATATTCAGTGTCACAGCAGGATTAGCTGTGGACCAGCAGGTGTACTGCTTTTATTCCTCTCTTCTCCCTATTTTCTTTCCTCTCTGGATATTGAGCATCTTAGCAGAAAGAATGATTGTGACTTAGCAAACCTGGTAAATCCGTATTACGGACTCTTAAATAGAAAGCAAAAAAGGGGAAATGAAATTCTGAAAAATCCAACCTATGCCATCTACCTGACCTTATCTAAACACTGATAAAAGACTCTCCATCTCTCCTAAAAGCACTGGAAGTGATGCTGTGGTAGACTATGAAATGAGAGTTTGAGGAATCTCTTTCCCATCCCTTTGATGTTTATCACACTGCCATATGCACAGCTGATGCTCTGAAGGTCAAGCTGGGTTAGTGAAGCTATTCTTTAAGACATGTGCCAGAATTCTTAAATTCTAACAGATTTTCATCTGATGAAAGTTTAGCCAGTACCTTTGGTGAAACTGCTCTGATTTACAGTTGTTGAGGGTCAGGGCAATGCTATAGGTTACGGTGTACTGTCCCAGAGGTGGGGTGCAGCTGCCTTTTGCTTTCAACCTGAAAAACTTGTTTGTGTTGCTTTGCACTTTGCAGTGGAGCTCTTCAGAGAAAAGGGGCTAGAAAGTGACTTTTCAAAAGCAAATGAGAATTGAGTCTGATTCAGGCTGTATGGGCTGGGGAAAGATCAGGGGAATTTTGTCCACTTCCACTTATGTCCCATTATTTCTGCACTGTACAGAAGGCTAATGGCCATCTATATTGTCATACACCAAAATCAGAGTTTAATTATTAATACCAGATAGCTAAATTTTGGGCATACGCATTAACAGCCCTTCAGGGAGCAATATTCCCAGTTCTATTCTGGCAATGGTAATTCTAAGTTAAGATATATTTCTAGAACACTTTCATTATTGGATTTTTCTATAAACGTGATTGCTTCTAATTAGAAATTATTGGTTTAAGTCTACTTCACATGGTCTTTCCTTTTAAGCAAGAAAATTAAACAGTGAATCTTCTCATCTGTCAATTTCTGCAAGGCCCCCTCCCACCCGCTTTTCCCCAGCCACACACAGGTTCCCAGATTATTATAATCTTTTATAGCACTCTCCGACTCTGTTCTCTGAAATGTAATAAAAGAGTTGTACTCAGCCATTCATCAGAAATGTAGCAATTCCGTAAGGTATCAGCAGATGCTAAATACCAGTGCTCTGCAGGTGAGTGTGCCAAAGAGAGTGCATGGGCTTGAATCTCACGTATTGCAAGGGTTTAATCCAACACACTTGTACTCTCAAATAGTTGAAATAAGCATCGGGACATGAGCAGGCTGGAGTTCAAAGTAATTGTTATCCCTGGGTGGTTGTGGTAGAGCTGTGTTTGATAGGTATTCATACTAGAAAGCTTAAATCCATTGAGAGATATTTTAGGCAGAACTGCTTTAGCAGGAAATAAATCATCCTTGTCCACACACCGTGTATGGATGTGTAAATAGGTTCTTGTACGTGGACTTGTATGATTTGCTTTGCTTTACGATTAGACCATATACTGTCTCTCCAAGCATATTATGCCATTGGATGTGTATCACTCATTTACATTTCATAAAAGCTTTTCAGGCTTGTCTCTGTCCAAAACATCCTGACAAATACAGCAAATAACAGCTATCTCAGCAGCAACGTATGTATATTGCTGTCTGCCTGGTGCTCTTCCCCTCCACCCCGGTTATCTTGATAAAGGGGTTGTTCAGGAGCCTAGCCTTCGTTTTTGCCCCAGCAGCAAAAACTGCATGCATAACAAGCGGCAGACTGAAAAATTATGTTCACGCCTTGACCTTGAGACTTCCTGAACCAGTTTGAATTGGCTCTCCCTTTGAAACAACAGGCTTCCACAGGAAGTTCATAAATGGGCCCAAGTCACAGCAATTGACGTAGTTTTAATATTTTTAACTTGGTTCTTCAAGAACTACCTAAAATGGGCGGCGTTTCACGGACACAAAGACCTGGGCAGCTTTTCCAAGAGCAAACATCAGTGTGCTGGGTGCAGTGCAAGCCGCTGAAAGCAGCGTGACAAATGGGCTGTCAGGCCCTGCTAACGCAGCTTCTGCGGAGCACCGCGCCGGGACGCGGCTGTGCGCGTTGTGAAGCTGCGCTGCGTGCCACCACGTCCCAGAGTCAGCACCACTGCGGCTCCCAACACGGCCAACAGCCAATGTCTCCAAAGAGTTAAACCACAGGCCCATGTCCCAGAACCCTCAGCTTTAGACACACTTGATCCACACCTTAAGCACTGATGCAAGCTCTTTCCCCATGTCACACTCACCTCCCCCAGCCCCACCAATTCATGCCTCTCTCAGAAAGACAAACCACTGTACATAGTTCTTGTCTTAGAAATGGTTTGCAAGACTCATTCAGAGGTGTTAAATATTGAAAGAGGGCTGCGTGAAATGCCCGTGGTTTGTTCCATTCACAATGACAGGTGAGAAGACCAGAAAAAATAAATGTTGCAAATAAATCAAAGTATTAAAACTTTAGACGAATGATGGATGAAAATGGACGTGAAAACCTTGCTTTTAAGTTGCTTATCTCTTTCACACAGCTCTAACAAAATACATCTGCATTAAAGACACTCCTTTTCATTAATTTGCTTTGTACCTTGTCTTCTCATTATCTGTTTAACATGAACTTAATGGAAAACACTCTTGTTATTTAGATCTCTGCACTCCACTGATTGTACATTACAATCTGATGACAGATTCAAATTCAAAGGTCTCGAGTGCATTGCTCCTAGGTAACTATGAAAGGGACATTTTCTTGTTTGCAAATAATCTAATGGAATGGAATGAAAGACTGTTATTAATGTTGGCAATGCACACCATTTCAGACAGAGCTATTTAATTCATTTATAAATCAGCAGCTCTGTCAAAGGGCCATCATGACAGGCTTTAAAGCAACTTTTAAAATTAATTGTCTAGTCTGATTAGTTCATTATTTGGGATATTCTAGTCTATACCTAACGGATGTACTTTGAAAGATATATTATATATGTATTGTTGCTTTGAGAAAGTGAAAGGAATCAAAAAATAAAGCAGGACCTCTTCCAGCAAATAGGCTCTCTATTCATTCAGTCAAGAAGTCAGAAACCTTCCTTACTGAAGAACAAAGCAAGATCTCCTTGTTCCCCTCAAGCCACAAAAATTAGATCCATTGGATAAACCAAATAGTTTTAAATGTTCTTTGGTTTGTATCTGTAAACCGTAGGATACAGATCCACTGGACTTGCAAGTATACATATACAAGGTAAAGAGTTAATTTGGGGTCTTTTTGTTTTTCACTGAAAAATGCTTATCTTGTATTCTTCCAATCTTTCTTGTAAGCATTTCCTGAGAGAGGGTATAAGCTAAGCAATATGGAGGATCTGCCTACAATACCTAGTAGGAGAGGCCCTGTCTGTTTGGCCAAGGCTAGCAGGTCTTACATAATAATTTATTACAGTACCTTTCTGTTTCCTGGTCTGTGGTTTGCTGCTTGTTCTCAAAGCCAGTGAAGCTGCTCATATCCACATAGCCGTCATTCTCATTAGCAGCAGATAACGCCCTGCTGGGATCTTCAAAAAACTCAGTAAAAGTTCCTGCTCTGGTGGATCTTCGAGGAGGAATTTGTATGTTTTCATAGTCAGAGCTCATAGCAGGAATATTCTCATAGTCAGATGTGTCGGCATTGGGAAAAGAAATGGACCTAGGTTTCGTTAATGGGAGTGGCATGAAAGGAGGTCTGGACCGATCCTCGAAGGACTCCACCCTTGACACACTCCTGCTGAAGGACTTGGGTGTTCCTTTTCTTTTACCATCCTTATAGAAAAGAACAGCTGAGGGCGACTCAGATGCACGGAACTTCCCCACATGTGATTTTAGTTGAGGTGAGCTACTGAGGCTCCTCCTGTCCAGCTCCATCAGCCTCGGAGGCCCATGATAGCTAGACTCTGATGAGGACCTTGAAGACGAAACATTAACATCTACATGGACTTTATTTTCAGTTTTCTTCTTGAATTTTAGAGTGAGGAACCTCTTAAAGGAAGATTTCTTTTTCTTGGAATACTTATCAGGTGAGTCATTCTCTATCAAAAGTGAAGGGGAACTTTTAGTGATTGGCTTTTTGGTAATGTAGGCAAGTTCAAAAGGAGGTGGTATATCAACAACTGAGGATGGAGTAGATATGCCACATGATGAAAGATGATTTCTCTGGGAAAAACTACCTGAGGAACCATTGACACAAGGTAAAGACAATTTATCCTCTGTTCTTTTTATTCTACCATCATCCAGTACACAGCCATCACTCTCTCTGTAAACAGAGACAGGCATCTCTCTCCCTTCAACAGAATATGATCGAGGGTATAAAATGAAACGTCTTGACTTGGTTGGTCCGGCCCTGTTGGCTTCCATTGGTTTTCCTTCCACTGAAAATGAAATATTGCTTAAATCTTCTGTTCCAGAGTCATTGCGGGAAGATGGTAAATCAGTTTCAGGTCCACTTTCTTCTGGAACTGTTTCTGGGACATAGCCCGGCATTTTCCCAGAGAGAGACCGTGTTCTAGTGACAATGCTTTTACGATCAATGGGCAGCAAGTTGTTTTCACCATCCATGCCTAATTCACCCCTTTTACTGTGATTGGCTCCTAAATCAGTCTGCCCATCATGAGCAATTTCGTTTTCTGCAGGAAGCACATAAGGGTCATCTAGGGAATCACTGCTAGTTTCTCTTTCCTCTAGTTCTTCAGGCACAATGACCACTTCAGGGACTGCTAGATTTTCACGCTCACAGAATTCTAACTCTTCCTCAAGTGGGACCTGTTGAGGTGGACCTAGGACACTTTTGCTGAGGCTGTTTGCTTCCACCTCATTGTCTTCAAGTTGCAGCTCATCTGACTTAGAGGTTTGCACAATACTTTCACCATGCTCTTCAACAGTCACATCTTCCAGCTCTGGTACCATCGCTGAACTGTTAGGTAGACTATCAGAGATCAAACCATCTTGATCCAGAGAGGTCCCTTCTATTTGAAGATTCTCATCTGAATGTTCCATGAGTATTTCCTCACCACGTTCATTCTCACAAGGCACAATTTGACAGCCGTCATCCATATTCTCTGCATTCACAGTTTCCTCTTCCCCTTTCCCAAAGTCTTTGCTTACATCACATGCTACCTCTAATGTCTTCTCCTCCCCTCTCCTCTCTTGGCAGCCATCACTGGCGTTTTCTGTGTTTGTATTATTGTGCTCCTCTGTGTCTGCTTCCTCCTCTTCAGCTGCTGCTTGATGGATGGACTCTCCTAAACCATTTTCAGCACCGAGTTCATTTTCACATGGTTCTAAGCCAGGAGCTGTTTCTTCACTGGCTTCATCAGGCAGCACGTCAGGGCTTGCACAGTTGTAATTTTCTAACTGCCCTTCCATATTCAAATCAAGCTCTGCATGTGCACTGTGGTCACCATCATGTGTTAGACAACCATCTCCCTTTTCTAAAATCTCAGGCAGTTCCTCCTTCTTCTGTCCTGCCTTCTCACAATCTGTGATTGATTTATCTTTGGGTAATGGCATTGCAATGGTGTGTTTACAGATATCACCCATTAGTTCCTCAGCTCTATTCAAAATGTTATCACTGTCAGTCTTACAATCACTATTGTCATTAAAAAGTTCCAGGTTGTTAGAAGTTTCCTCCTTGTTTTTGGTTTCACTACAATGACCTACAACATCCTCATCTTCATCTACATTCTTGGAAGCATCATTATCCCCATCAGGGGCATCTGAGGACTCCTCACAAAGTGCTTCAGACTGGTTGCAGTCTCTGACTGAGTCTTCAGAGTCTAGATCGACTGGTTCAGCAATATCTGAAAAGTTATGGTGCTCACCGTCAGTGACTTCTCGATTACCAGTATCCTCATCATGAGCAATGTTATCCTCTTCCTTCTCCACGTCTTCTGGAGTTTCCAAGACTTCGTTTTCCACCAAGGAATTTAGGTTCTGATCATGCTCATGTTCCAAGTCGTTACAGTCTCTGGTGGTCAGCTGAGCTTCAGGAACTACAATGTATTCATTGCCCGCCTCAGATTCTGGGCAATCAGCATTGCGTTGGTTTCCTTCATACAGCTCTCCATCAAGACATACCAATTTCCCATTTGAGCATTTATTTAAGTTATTGTTGGTATAAACACTGGATTTGCCCTCAGTGTCAGCTGACAATTTTGGCTTGGGAGCTATAGGTGGTTTGGGACCCCTAGACATAGAGTTCGGGTTATGAAGAATATCCGCCCTTGGCAGTGAAGGAGAAAATTTGGAGACAGCTACTGGAGAAAGATGATCAGTAATCTTTGGTTTTGGTGCTAGTGGCGGCTTTGTGATTTCTGGAGAAAAGAGAGAAAAGCCATGTTAGTCATCTTGGTTTCTTATTAAAGCCAGCAGAATACATCCTACAGTAGACTTTATCTTTTACCAGTGACTTCTAATGCAGAGAGGGCTTAGCTCTGAAAAGAGAACTGAAGGAGCAAAGCTTTTACTGTGCTTCCATGTGGCACTGTAGCTATTCCAGGGAGCACAGTTCAAGGTCAGAACTGAACTAGATGCAGCCCCAGCACACTTGGGGAGAGAAGGCTGTACAGCTGCAGAGCCAAGGTATACATCATACACAGATACCCAGCGATGGGTGGCACCTCCTGCGCTCAGAAGTACTAATGACGTTAGAGACTTTTTGACTCTGCCCGAGAAAGACTCTGCCCTAGAAACCTGCTCCTAAGTATGAACACTTTGATGCAATGATGCTAAAGTGTTCCGCTGCAACAGAAGACATGCCTTTCGGGCATCATAACTGCTCTTATAACATGGTATGAACACTTTGTAGCAACAATTTTAATTTCAATACTTAGTTTGAAGAAATTCAGCACTGAACCAAAACATTTCTACCAACAGATCAAGGTTTACCTCAACCCAGCTAAAATGAACACTTGGTGCCCAGACACACCGTCTTCCCATCTGCCATCACGGTGGTAACTAAATACGGAGTTACTTTTGTTTGTCAAACAACATAATCACGAGGGACAAGATGGTTTGCTAAAAGCTTGGCTAATACTTTACATAGATTATGCAGCTGAGCTATAATGCACTCAATGAAATGCTTCGACCCAAAACGTGTTTAAACACTGGTTTAAACTTAAGTTCAGTTTTCAATGTACTTCTTCCATTTGTGCTTTGGCCAAAAGATCCTCCTTCCTCCTGTGAATGCTAAGACCCCTTGCAGGTACAATGTTTTCTGAACATCAAAATATACTTTAAAAAAGTTAATTATCTTGCAAAATAAGGCCAGCCTGGGTCTCTAAACTATTTCTAGTGGAAGTGCTGACACACATGTAGGGGAATTCAAGCAGATTTACACTAAGAGATTGAAGCTAGATGAATTAAGTCATATATGGCCATTTTACTCACAGTACAGTTTACATGCCACAGTCATTTCCAGCTGCTTTGGTCCTGAAATTAATATTCTTTAAATAACTAAATGAAATGCTGAAAAGCTGCATAAATAGGCAACAATAGAGATCCTCCCTCATGAGATTTTAGATGAGATGAAGTATGTGGTATGAAGAAGACAGCGCACCAAATGGTTACAGATGGTAATAAGAGAAGGGTTTTGCTCTTAGTAATGCTTCCTAACCATCAACAGGCAATTACATGGTTATCAATCAGAAATCTATATTTTAAAAATATAATCTTAATTAATACATTTTAGTGGAAAAAGGGGAGTTCTGCAATGTAAGGAAAAGCACAGGACAAACTGTTTCACCATGAGGGAGACAGGAATAATTATTTGTGCAAAATCTTAATGCCCTATACACAAGAAATAAGGGAACAGCATCACGAGAGACATCATTTGGGATGTGGTTCCTATGTGAAATCCTAACCTAAATCATGGTATAAGTTTCAGGAAGTGTAGCTACTGTGCTGTTACATTTTGAGTATTTTGGAACGCAGACTTTTGACATCTGGAAGTTAAGACAATTAAAATTCAGCTGTGCACCATACTGAGAATAAAGTAATACTGAATGCAAAAGGCATTAAAATATTTTTTATTTCTGATTGTTCTGATATTTGGTGTCATGGTACTTTTCTTGCTATCTTAGTCCAACTGGAGTAATTTGTATTGAACTAATACTGGCATATTTGTTTGGTTAGACTCCGGGAGATAGAAGAGGCTGGTTCTTCTGATCTTCTGAACCTTGCTGAAATTTCTTCCAATACTCAGCAAGATGCTGACAATTTGGCATTCTGATGTAGTCAGAAAACAGACTTTCTAGAATTATGAGACACCAGAGAGATTTCATCTAATTTAAAAACTGAGTCAGTGATCTCAGCTCAGCCCAAAAAGAGTGAAAAGTCTGTTCTAACCAGGCGCCTTATCATGTATACTGATTAAGAATTATTCTGTATCCGGGGTTTTCTCCAATGCAGCTTCATCTGTGAGAGGCTTAAAACAACTTGTGGAAAATGGGGGAGAGAGAACTGCACATCAGCCAGCCTCCAGTGCTGCAGTGTGTACTCGCTTCACAGTATCCACTGCTGCTTTGAGCTGATTGCAATCACAGAATGGGTAGCTAATCTTTCCCTCCAGATTATTGTGGAAACGTTATGTGCCAAACACTTCACGGTTGCTGAAGTGCCATTGCTTCTGTTGCAGCCAGTGGCAAGTCTCCAGCAGCTGTAGAGTGCTGAAAACTGTTGCCAGTTAAAAACAAGGAGGGAACAGAGGTGGCTTAAGCATCTTGTAAGCTTGACTCCTCACCTAGATCTAGCTTTCAGACTTTTAAATCAGTTATTGCAATGACTGAACATCCTAAACTAACTTTCTGGTAGCAAAATGCATGAAATTTTTATTAGCTAAAATTGAATCCTTACACCGTTCCTACCAGAAATCAGCAATGGAACCCTTACCACCATAATGAGGCATTTTTAGGACTAACTCCAAGGAAGAAACATCACTTTGGAGGTATTATACCACTTCCTGTGGTGTGTGGCTTTTCCTAGGAATGTTTCTCCAAGAGAAACATACATATATGCCTATTCCATTCCTAGGATGTGACAAGGCTTGAACACGGTCTCCGCATTCACATCCTTGTTCTTGTCAGACCAGGTGTCTGTACTGAAACACTAAGTACTGGGGAAAAGACTGGACTGTAGAGAATGCCAGGATGTCCCAAGCTTTGTCTTACAAACAAATCTGAAATAACGTAATGAGCTCATTTGCATCAAGCAAAATAACCATGCAGATATCCACTTAAAAAAAAAAAAAAGCTTAAACACAGTTACCCGCTTTCCCTTCAGTGATACTTTTCTGCAGCAAAAGGAATCAAGTAATATTCAGTTTTTCCTTCTGCTACCTTCAGTAACATTGCTAGTGGAAGAGAACTTATGGTATTGGCCCCTGTTCATAGTACGGTAACCACAGGCATTGTGATGTCCTACTCTTACTCACTTGTGCCAGCTGCTGGTCAGTACTGATTATTCTTGCCATAGTTTTTTCCTAACTGCTTGGTGTGTTTATCCTGCCTTTCATGGGGCTCCTTAAACAATTTTCCTTTTTTCTTTTTTTTTTTTTCTTTTTTTTTTGTGTTGGGGTGGGGAAGGCAGCAGGAGGAGTACAAGTGTTTGTTTAAAAAATAACCCAAACAATTACTGAAAAGAAAGCACATCTATTTGCCTTTTATCACAACAATTTCATTCTGCTTCAATTTCTGCTTCCTTTGCTGTCTGAGCCACTTGAAAGGTTCTGGCTGTAACTTCCAAATGGATACAAAACAACATTGCACCATAAGGAATGTGTATGTTCACAAATAATTGTGCATGTTTATTTTAGGATGTGTTTTATGTTGGAGGGAGACACACCCACCTTGTGCTTAAAAGGAAACTCGTGAGGAATAGGAATTTCTTTAGCCTGCTCCTCCCCTTATTGTTCCATGCTTCCTTGTACTGACAAGGACCACTTCCTCTTCTTACCCACCTTCCTCAGGCAAACCCACAGTTCACTATGGTTTCATTCCTGCCATGGCCCATATGAAACCACTTTGAAACCACTGGGTCAAAGACCCTTATATTATGCTGTATTTCTCTAGGGAAGACACATACTTCCCTATAGCTGTGTCTTGGTACATTGTTCTTTTTGGTAAACTGAAGAGATGAACTCATTAAATCTTTGCCATTGGACAATTTTGCCTTTTCTGAAGTCTTCTGGATTTTTTCTGAACCTTCCAGTTTTCCAATATCCCCTATAAAATACATGGGGCAGGCCAATGGGAAGAATTCCACAGTCAGTACCGATGATGCTGCCTACAGCCTTCAGTACTTCTCAGATCCAGTTCTCACTATTCTCCGTTAGCTTGTTACTGTATTGGGTTGACTTGCTTGTCCATTATGACCTCCAAATGGTTCCCAAGGCTGTGTTGCCTGTTCATTGTCTCTAAACTGATAACTTTATAATATGCATTAAGAGGAATTTGTTTGAATGGATTCAACTTAATGAGCCAGATCCGTTTATAGAACTGCCCTGCCTACTTTGTTAATTACACTTTCACCAATCTTTACATCATAAAGTGAACTTTGTCATCTGATACTTTTCTATTTGCTTTCCTACCGAGGAAGATGTTGGACAGGATCAACATAATCCTGGACCTAGTACTATGCATGCCACCAGCTGATAACGTTAACAGAGGTAACTACTACAAAGATTCGCTACTGCCAGTTAGCCAGTCCTCAGTCTAATTAACCCAGACTTTATTTCTGTTATATAAATGCTTCTCTCTTAGATCACAAAGCACTACTAAAATACTACACAGGCATCAACATGTCTTTGCATCTGAACAGTTGCCTTTATCAAGCAAATCTGTAACTTCTTCCAAAGACTGGGATTAAATTCGCCATCTGAAGCAAGCAAAGTCCTGCTCTCGAGGAAATGAGAATAAACAGCCTCAAGAATAGCAGTAAATACAGGAATTCATTTACATGACACTTGCTGAAACACTGTTACACACATTAAAAACAGTTGGACCAGGAGGGATAGAAGTTACTTCATGGTAGCATTTCTATTTTATGAACTAGGCAATGAATTGAAACAACGAAGAATCTATCCTATACCAGCCATCATGCTCACACTCCCTTTCACATCAGAGCGTGACAGTGCTGTCTGAGAGCTCATACCACTGGCAAAGGCCACATGCGCCGAACACTGCCCATATCCAGAACTTCATGGAAACAGTGTGACTGTGTTGTACAGTCATAGGTGTAAGTTTCCACACGGAAGCTACCAAAACAACACCAAATTCTAACAAAGCAGGACAGAGAAGAAATTCTGTATCTGTGTCTATTTCAGCTTGTCTAATACATGGGTTTATACTCTGACCATGGTGCTTGTTCCCTAGAGAATAAATTGTTCTGAGAGAATGGTAGACAGAGCTTCCTATCAAAATAGCACATGGAGCCTCACTGTAAGTGAAATGGACAGCTCTTCTTTGCAGATGAAGAACTGATTTTGGACCTGGCCAGGACACAGGCACCAACCCCTTCAGTAATGCAGCCGGAAACATAAGGCAAGCTAAGCATAGAGTCTCCTAAAACTCATTTATTATATTTCCAGTACAGGAAGCTGTAGGTTCCAACCTGTAATTACAATTCTGCAGCTATCCAAGTCAGACAGTGAGGGTGTGTTTAAGCTGCCTGTGTAGATAAGGCATTTTAATGTCATTCTGTGACAGAAGCTGTGTAACCTGGTTCAATATGTTGGAGATTAAATAGATGAAGTAGCATGATTTACAAGGAAAGAATAAACCCTTTCAGGGGTTCAACTCATAAAACACCAATGTTGTCACTGGTAGGACCTCAGGTTGTACTATAAATAACCAAGATGTCATTAATTTTGCAATATTCACTGCAAAAGTAGTTCTCTTTTGTTTTACAGCATGTAAATGCATCACTTATTTCACACTATTAGGTAAAAGTTTGAAATGACAACAGTTCCATAAGAAATGAAGGCAGTGCACAGGAGTCGCTTGAAATGGAGAGGATATTTAGACTAGGATTTTCTAATGACATAGGAGTGCAAGTCTTCTGTTCAAATGAGACCTCAGTCCATGTTTAGGTATCAGCTCCCACTTGAAGAGGAATCGGATACTTAAGCGTCTTCTGAGAACTGGGGCTTTAGGCACTTGAGATCTGAGGTCCTGTTCAAAGCCAGCAGGTCATTGGCTCCTAAATGCCTCAAACATTTATGAAAATGGTATTTCAGCTTCTGTGTAAGTCTGATACTTCTGAAAATCATCTGTCCTCTCTTATTAGTGTATGTTCTTCAAATACGTGATCAAAACTACTCTGTATATAGCAAGAAGGCTCCACTAGTATGAAGACAGACCTAAAATCAGTAGCAACTATCCCATAGGAATTGTGTCTTCTTACAAATCTTAATTGAAATATTAACAGCTGGGCTGTCAGAGCACGTGCCACTCTGCAGAAATAAAAAGCTGTTCTGTACTGTTACTGGAATCCATCCTCTATGCTTAGATCAATGCATTATGACTCTGGGATATCAGATCAATGGCTTACAAATTTCTCTTGCTATACAACTTCATTGCAGCCATTTGTAAATATAATACAACAGCATAACATCCCACCGAGAAACAATGCTGGAGAAGTGGAAAGATCTAAAGACAATATAATCAGAAAAGGATGAATTTCAACATTAAAAAGTCTTGATCCTGAAAATTCTCCAGCATTTTCACTGTCTTTAACAGGCCATACATACAAGTCTTGGTAGGGCTGAGGGGCCAGACTATGAAAACACGCATGTACATGTTACATTAAATAACCTTGGTTCTAAACTGCTGGCATATATTTCTTTTTAATGTAACTGTGTTTGCGGTGTTTCCAGTTTGACTGTGATTTCACAACAGGAAGTTCACACTGCAGCAGTCAGCTTATGTCCACCTGTTGTTTCACATATTGCTTTGTAGGAGCCAAAGAAGATGTTGGTTAAAATTCTCTGACAGGTACATATGGCAACTTTTCAGTAGCAGCTGAAAGAACATGCAGTCTCCTTACACCTCTGAACAATCTGGAGTTTAACATCTCTACGTTCTTTCTATGGGCAGCATCCTTTCACCACCTGGCAAACCAGTCGGTACGTAAGAGGCTGGAAGGTCCTGTGTGTGAAGCTAGGAGGCGGGGGTCTGCCTCTTGTCTCTTACCACAGATTTCCTGTGACCTTGGGTGGATTGCTTCATCTTTCTTCTCATATCAGCTTTGCATCTCTGAGGATAATCCCTATCTCCCTTCCTGTTTTCTGCCCGTTGTTATTGTCACTTCTGTGGGATCGAGGCTGCCATATATGCCTGCATATATGAACTGCTTACTGGTGCTACGGACTGCTGCAATACAAAGATTGCTAATCCTGGTCCCTGAGTTGTGCCAGTTAATAAATGCCCCTCTCCTTCGGACCCAGTAGGAAGTTCTGCTTTGCACTGATGGGAGAGACATTCCTTGCATTGTGTGAATGTACAAAACAAAGGCTGAGAAGGGATATGAGCACTCTATAAATACAACCTGGAGGTAAACAGCAGAGGAGGAAAAGAACTATTTTTAAGCAAAAGGACAATGTAATCAGAAGAATAAATGGTGATGAATCTGGTCTGGAAACTAGAAGAACTAGCAATGGTAAGAAGCTCTCAGTTTTGTGAGAGAACTAGCAGGAGGGCTACCTAAAAAGTTTCAGTTTAAGATATAATTTGATGACATTGTGTTCTGTAACAATGGGTACTGCTCTTGGTAGTGAAGAGTCCTATGCAGTCCTACACTCCTGAAAAATAAAAACTGCTAATAAAATGTAAGGCTACATCTGATATTCCTTACACTGCACTTCCACTGACAACAGGATCAGATTAGAGCCAGTCTGTTTTAAATAACGGAGGGACGAAGGAAGAGAGGTTGGAGCATCATGGCTAAAGAAATATTTGGCAGGCTCACTTAACTTTCAAGAGTTTGTCTCCTGGAAGGGACAGGGAGCCTGGTCCAGACAGGTTCAGAAAATAAAATGGAGAGGTCATGACGTTTTAGGTAGGAGAGTGTCTCACTTCCCCCTCCAAGGAGAAAGAGAACCTTTTGCTTTAAACTCAGAGGACTGGTGTGACATGCTGATACAACAGCAGAGGGCTGGGTTTGACCTAAAAGATCCTTTCCAATCCTATGTTCCTGTGCTTTGGCAAACAATGATTCACAGTTTCCCAGCACATGACAGTTGTAGGGCAACGTATCTAGCGGTGAAATCTCTGGGCTTCAGGATGTACCCATACAAGTGATGCACCCAGCAACATTCGCCTTCTGGGACAACGAAACACAGTGGAAAATTTTAGGGCCACCACAAAGGGACTCTTTCTCTTCCTCTTTGAATATAGATGCAGGGTTAGATTTTTCTAAATAATTCTCGAGTTAGCAATAATCGTTTCCTGCATTGTTACAGCTTCTATACACGTGCCTTGCCCCTGAAAATCAGAAAGTGTTGGTGGAGAATTTAAAGTTTTCCAGTGACTTCTTTTAATGTTTAGCTGTTAAAGGTCTTGCCTTTAGTATCCATTCCCTTCTCATCCTGTCTCTTTCACCTTCCCAGTCAGTTTCCATCAAGGAAAGATTCTGGGAAGTTAAAAGAAGAAGGAAGGGTTTGGGTTTGCCTTGGAGAGAAAATCCGGCAAAAAACCATCACCTCCCCCAGAAAGAGACTTTCGGAGGTAAATCACAGCAGATTTCCCAGGGGCTTTGTGAAGGGCTGCGTGGGTCCGAGGGCAGGGTGGGTGCAGAGCTGCATCCCTCGGCAGGCGCAGCCCTCCCCATCTGCCAGTCCCGCCGTCCCCGGAACCCGCCCGCCTCTCCCGGGCCTGCTGCTTGTCCCGGTCCCGGGATGGGGCAGGCGCAGCCCCGGGGTGCGCGGTGTCCCGCGGGGAGCACCTGCCGGGGTCGTGGGGAGAGGAGCGCGCCTGCCCGAGAGGTG
>VZZY01020014.1:0-13715 GCA_013400335.1 Eurystomus gularis | reverse complement strand
ATTCGCCCCCTGCTCCAGCCGCTCGTAGGACGCGGCTGCCCTAGCCTCCGGGGAAGGCGGCTCGGGGAAGCCCCCTCCCCTCCCTGCCCCCCAGCCCCGCCCCGGCCGTTCTCCCCGGGCCCGGAGCATCCCTGCGGAGCCGAGAGCACCTGCTGCTGGAAGCGGTGTCTGAGCGCAGGGCAGCCGCGAGCGGCCCCTCGCATGCGAACCACGCTTGCTCAGAGCAGCTTCAGACAGCTCGGCTGCCGCCTCTTCCCCTCGCCCCTCAGCCAGCTCCTGGCTCAGTGAAGCTAGCGCAGGCCTCCTGCGCCTGGGCCCTTCTCCCTGTTTTGGGGCTGGCAGCAGCACTAACGCCCAGACGAGGCTGGGTCGCTCCCTTCCGCCCAAGGGAGACGCAGCACAGCCCTGCTGCCTTTCCCAGTGGAGCTAGCGTTGCTCACACAGGAAGGCGCGACTTAACAAATTTCCCTCCTCTGGCAAAGACACCCCAGGAGGGCTGGGCTGATCCCGAGGGTCGCATCCCCAGGCGCGGAGGGGCCGCTCCTCCCCAGGGCAGGACAGTTGCTCGAAGCCATCCCAGAGGCCTGCGTGCCAGCAGGCTGGGGAAGGGGCAGAGAAGCACATTGCACCTCCCCAGTGTCCTGACCGGGGTGTGTGTGAAGCAGTCAGGTCCTGCTTCGGCAGATGGAATCCCACAGAAATCAGGACTGTTGCTAACCCCTACCAACATCATTTTAGATGCTGTTAGTTCTGCTTTTGCAAAGTACCCAGTAACTAACACCATCCTGCTGGCAGATGCTCTGCAGTATAGTCAGGGCTCTGTTTCCTGACGTTTCAGTGCAGTCTCACTGTGACTGACGGGGTGCAGAGGGCCTTGCACATTAGCACAGAGACCTCTGACAAGAGAAAGCAAGCAGCGAGGGAGATGGGAATTAAGCCCCTCTTTCTGTGGGCTTGAGTCTCTCCCACTGAGGCCGGTGTCCAGGAATGCTGGGTTCTGGTTCTCTAGGGGACCCTGGTTTTATCACTACACCTCTAAGTAAGCATTTGCAATCCTGGTATTGTTTTGGAGACACATAAATTCACAGTAGTGGCTCTGTTCATTACTTCTCTGACTGACATAGATGAGGCGATGGAAAGGCCTATATGTTCCCTTGTAGCATAATGTGCCTGGTGTGAGCCCTCATGCATAGAATGGAATGGGTTTCCCTAGCCCACCTGTGACCAGCAGTCATCTGGCCTTCCCCCTTCTTCATGTACTGGTCTCTAATTTATTCTTGCCACCTCCAGCCTTGATGTCTGTGTAAATCAACACAAATACCTCAGGTCAATAGAAAGCATCATCTGAAGCAGCTCCAGGAATACAGATTTAGGGTCTTACAAAGAGTGGGAAAAAGTTTATGCGACATAATTGAAAAGGAAGCACAAGTGAAAAATTGAAGCACAATACGGCTGATTTGGAAAAATTTATTTAAATATGTTTTCCAGGACAATAGATTTTTTTGTTAAGCAGCTGCAAAATGCTAACGCACTAGGGGAGGGGGCAGCAGGAAGGAAAGAAACGTGTTTTCATAGAAGAACTGAGAATGTGGGCTGCAGAGTTCGGGGGCATTTTCCTAATAAGCTGGAAACCATAGTCTAGATAGCAAAGTAAAATGTATCTAGGAAGCTAGATACATAATGGAAAAATGTTGGTTACGTATGCTACTAGCAAAACAGAGCCTTTGTAAAAGAGTTTCTGCAGATTGATCAGGTGGTCTTGTAGTTGCTGTGCTATTTCTAATGTGTGTTTGACTCAAAATCTTTTTTTGGTCTGTCTGCTGTAGGGCAAAGAACTATGATACTACACAGATTTTGATTCCAACAACCAATCTGTGAAAATTTAACGGAGGAAAGAATGGCTCTTTTCTCTTTTCTGTGAAAGGAGCTAAACACTTTGTCAGAACCCTATACTTAACACCAAGGGGGTGGCTCCTGCTTGGAGCATCGCGCCAGTAGCTCAGAGCCTGGCCGAGGGGCAGGCGTGTTTTGTGGCAGGCTAGTTTTGTGACTGAGCTCTGGAAAGGGCGAGTGCTTCTCACAAGTTCCTGTCTGCCTGTTCTCAAATCTGCTTCCTGACGCAAAGGGCAGGGTGCCAGGGCACCTCCAGGAGTTGCTGACTCCCGTCGTTCATCAGATTTGATTGGTTTGAACTTTGAACTGATTTGTGTTGGTTAAAATTGCAGCACATGCTCTGCTACAAGATACTGCACTGTCCACTGAGGAATGTACTGTTGAGCAGTTCAGGCTAATTTTGGACCCCAAAGACTCTGCTGTGTGGGCAATTAAGCTACAATCTGGGTGCAATAGGAGAAAAAGAAACAAGCATCTGTGCAGTGATCACTATCTTAAAAAAATCAAAAGTACATTTAGTTAGCAAAAGGCTTATATTCTTTTTATTGTCAGTCTTGCAGCCAAAAGAGGAATCTCCACTTTTACAAGGATTTAAGGATGGAGCCCATACCACATAAACCATTCCTTGAAGCAGGCAGAGTTCAGCACAGAGAAATTATCTTCCCCAGGGAGAATCCATGAGTTAATTGACTAGAAAGAAAATCAACACATCTATTTTCATTACTCAATTACTGAAATAAATGAAGCATATATTTTTTAAATAATTCCAACTATTTTTTTTAAGAATAAGATTACTTTTAACAAAGGATTTCCCTCAGAACATAATGCAACTGTCCACATAATAAGACTGATGAATTTTAAAAAATTCTAGGCTTATAGATCCCCATCCAGCAGATGTTTTAAGTAGACAGACTCATAGAATTGTTTTGGTTGGAAGAGACCTTTAAGATCCTCGAGTCCAACCGTTCCCCCAGCACTGCCAAGGCACCACTAACCCATGTCTCTAAGCACCACATCTCCACAGCTTGGAAACCCCTCCAGGGATGGGGACACTGCCCTACCCAGCCTGGAACAGCCCTTCACAACCCTTGCGGGGAAGAAATTTTTCTAATGTCCAACCTAAACCTCCCCTGCCACAACTTGAGGCCGTTTCCTCTTGTCTTCCTCTTAAATCTAAGCAAGTGCATAATCTGTTTCAAGTAGGGCTTCTCCATATATTTAAGTGCCCTATTAGATCAGAGCTATCTGGCATGCTGGAGTCTTATTTTTTATCATTGTAACATAAACTAGCTCTCTGCCATTTTAATGAAGCTCTAGAGACTCCGTCTATCATATTACACTACCTGTGCATCCTAATTGTTATTTCTAAGCCTATTTATTTTGTTACATAGAGGTGTTCTTCAAGATGAGATCTGCTTCATTGTAAGCAGTCTTTCAGGGCATTTTTCTTGATCTTTCACCCTTGCTTCTTCATTAGGGTCTATAAGTTCGGGATTCGGGGGTTTCTGTTTTTACTCTTTTGATGTCAGTGGCCTTACTAAAAGAAATTTCCTGGCATCAGACTAAGAATACAGCACTGGGGAGGGAGAGGTGTTTGGCTCCCCAAATGACATTGAATTAAACTTCCTACTTCCTAGCAGGTACAATTTCAGAAACCAGCATTGCCTTATAAATCTTTACGTGCATCTGGTCTTAGTTGCCTGAGAAATTACCTATTTCCCTGCTATTTTGATATTCCCTGTTGCATTCTAGCTGGTAGTACTCCACCCAGGAAACCACGGGACAGGCAGAGGTGGTTCAACAGCACTCATCCCTGTTGGTGATCTGGCAAAGCCCAGGCACGTAGATCCATAGAACAGAATACATAGGGCAGCTAATCCCTTGTGTTTATCTCTGTAAGGGTGCCTAGGACATCTGAAAGTCTTAATATATGGAGGAAAGTCTGTTAGGTTGACATGGATTAATGCTGGTCAGGTCTGCTTTAACATTATCATACATAAACTTTTCAGTTATTCATGGCTAAGCTGATGCTGCGTGTCACAAAAAGTGAAATCATTACTAAAGCAGGATGGAAAAAAGTGAATACATGTTAATAACCACATGCATTCCTTGGGTTGGTGGAGAAGATTAAATGTAAAATGTGGACAGCTGAGATGAGCTAAGTGTAGTAATAGCCACCTGCGGTAAATACTGATAGGTAAACACTGATATCATTGCTGCCTGATGACAAAGTCCTGTGTCTGTGGAACTTTATATATCCCTACAGTGACTGGTATGTCACTTTCTTGGTTTCTTTCTCCTTTCTGCTCAAAAGCCTGCCTGACAGCAAGAGGCACAGAGCCAGAGCTGTAGGGAGTGCTGTATGTGACAGCTTGTCACTGGCCAGTTGCCTGGGGAGCCACAAGAGCCGTTGCCCGAGAGTTGCTGGATTAGGATTTAAGGTGCATTGGCAAGGTTGTGTCCTATGTCTGTAGCACTCCAGGATCCTACGGTTTGAAGTTAATGCTCTCTTGAGAGCTGTTGGTAGAAAAGGAAGCTGAAGGACCATCCCTTGGATGAGATCTCAAAGATTAGTGGTGAACCCTTCTTTGGAAGAGATAAATCCAAACAAATGTTGCCAAGTCTTTCCGGGATTGAGATGAAATGCTTGCCCATCCAGGAGCCCATCAACTAGCTAAACTGAAAGTATCCTTCAGTGAAGCTTGCTCATGTCAAACTTGACAGCATTATCTTTTCATCTCGGTACAATTCAGTACAAGACTCTCTGGCATATAAAGATCATTTCTTCCTATTTTTGAGCACCAAAGTACCTCTTACGATAGATGGTTTGCTCACTGCCTTCACTCTGTGTTTGTGCTCTTATTTACATCAAAGCTGGTAACAAAGGACCTGTCAAACATGTGTCACAGTCTTGCCCCTGAAGAGTTTACATCCTAATCAAAGGCAAAAGAAAACAAATGAAGACAAGTGCAAGGGGACTGGAGAGGGAGAGAAGAATAGGATAGTTATAGCTACAAGATGATAAATATTCCTTCCTCTACCAGCAGTTTGTTACTTTGTAGCATGTCACTTTTGCAGTACCTGTTTTTTTGCAGTGAGGAAAGAGATTACAATTACCAGTTATTCATCAGTGACACTGAAAACATGCTGCCCATTATCTAGTTATGAGATTTCATCATAGACTGCAGGAGATACTAGATTTTGAAGGATGGTTGATGTGTACAGACCCTGGAATGCTTTAGGAGAGGGAGGCTAGAAAGATAGTGGAGTCAGTTCCCAGGACACCAGTCTGTGTGTGCATTCTTTTCAAAGGAATACAGCTGTGAAATACTCTAAATTTAGTCTGATTGTTTCACTCGCCATTTTTAGTAAAGGGCCCCTAGCAAGACCACCAGTCCCTCCAGGAAGGAGGTTTATGTGCTTCCATTCAGGTTCACGGTGCCATCAAGGTTCTTCTGATGCATAAAGTTTCTGAGATTTCTATTGCTTAGTATTTTTGTAAAAAAAAAAAAAAAAAAGTATGTAGGCAATGGTACAAAATCTGAGAGCTTATACAATGTCACAGCTGAGTCCAGTCATTCCTCGCTGCCGTGGAGATTTTCTTTCCTTCTCAGTTGCCCAGATGCCTAATTCTCAAGCCCGTGTTCAATTTTCTGTCTTACTCAGGGAAAGCTTCACTTAGTGTAACTTAGCTTGGGGCAAGAATGTGTCCAGAAACACATTTATCTTTATTCAATGGGTTATGACAATCCTGCACTCCAAAGCACTTAGTGCCCATACTTGCAATATGTCAGTAGAGCTCTACTGACAACAAACAGAGAAGTAGCTGAAAATACACTTCTGTGGATTTACCTACTGCAGTTGGTCTTGTTTTTCTCCAGCCTTTCACACTCTCTGAGATGCTGCCTGTTGCATAAAGCACCAGAGGAAATAACATCACAGAGAATCAGATTGTGAGCTGGGAGCTGAAGGATAGCAGATGGGCACTGCAGACATCACTCAAAGTGAGCAAGTGCAAGTGAGGAGCAATACCATTGAGGTTCAAATGTTATGCAGGTGTCAAAGCGATGTCAGTGAAAGGAAAATCGGCCACTGAGTCCAAAAGGCTAAGACCTGGCATAAAGAAAGTCAACAGCAGTTCTAGCTTCACCGGGGCCAGAGCCGGATTTCACTCCTGGAGGTCAGCAAACAGTCTTACTAAATTGCATCTGAAAGGGGGAAAAAAGCCACTCCTAGCTGGAGAAATTTTGTCTGCTTTCCTGCATTTGATGGGACCATGCATTTGACACCCCCAACACATGCAAGTCTCCTCGGCAGTGAATCATCAACGAGAGGAAAGGTTATGGCAACAATGATCATTGCTACCTCTGAGCATTGTTTTGAACCACAACAATTAATTCCACGCCTCATTTTTATCAGGGCCATATACTGGGTGCAATGTGCTGTGTGAGAGGTACATACAGGGAGGAAGCCAAACGCCCATTTCCTCTCCGTATTTGGATTTGTTTTGGTCTCACTCCAGTGTTGGTCTCACTCCAGGCACCTTCCACCACAAATTCTCCCCTTAACTCTGCAACTCACTTATCACTGGGGCCTTCCTGGCTCTGGTAAACCTTGGCTTCATCGATTAGCGCAGCCAGTGACCACGAGTGGGGCTGGCAGCTGCCTTCTCCATTTCCTGCTCGGGCATCTGCTGCCTGATTGGAGGAAAATAGTCCTCAAATCTTCTTCAAAACAGGAAACTTCTCTTCTCCCTGCTTCCTGAGGTACAGGAACCGTCCCCGCAGCAACCTCTGGACAAAGACTGCTCCTATTAACCACTGGGGTGCCATAACGGGTACAGCGGGAGGTCATAATTCAAGCCGTAACCTACCCTGAAAGCTGGAAAGTGCCTCTCTAGTGCACCACTGCTCCCACCCCTCTGTGCCCATGCTGCTGCCTCATTAAACAGTCTGGAGGTTAATTAGCAGGCCATAATCCTATCCACTGGAAGCACTTGTAAATGCTTTTCATCTTCATGACTAAATATTGATCCTGTGTCAGCAACCTCTGGAACATAATTTTGTGATGTTGTCCCTCCACCTTTGCATCGGAGAGGTGACTGAACATGGCAAAATTGTCACCCTTTCAGGTTTTTTGCATGATGTGTTGTAATATTATGCTGTCTCCCTCTTTTTTTTTTAATGACCACTTCTTTTATTGTATGACTAAAAAGTATTGACATCTCATGCTTTGCTCATTGAGTAGCTTCTCACTTATGATCAGGCTTCCTGGAGAACTCTGAAGTGGACCTTTCAGTAAATCGCTTGGAGTTTGAATGCAGTCCATTTTACTCTTGGAGAAAATGCTTATAATTGGCAAGTTGCATCATTGAAGAACCACTGCTAGCAGAGCCAGTGCTGAAATGAGTATTAACTTCTGTAATTCTGTATTTGCACAGACAGTAAAAAACTTGGCTTTGAAGTTAAAATTTAGTGAGTTCTTTTAAAAAAGCATACAGGTCAGCTGTATCTGATAGGGTGTGAAAGTGCACCTCACAGAATAAAAGCAAACCTAAACATAAGGAAAAACTTTGCTGTGAGGGTGTCCGAGCCTGGCCCAGGCTGCCCAGAGAGGTTGTGGAGTCTCCTTCTCTGGAGAGATTCCAAACCTGCCTGGACACGATCCTGGGCACCCTCCTCTGGGTGAGCTGCTGGAGCAGGGGGGTTGGATGAGATGATCTCCAGAGGTCCCTTCCAACCCCCCCCCCCCGCACTGATTCTATGAAATGAAATAGATGAAAATGGTAAACTTGTTCTTCTTCTGGTTTTGGACATAAATTCTGCCTACCTCACCACAAATGCAAAGCCACAGAGCTGTCCCTGTCTGCTCCACTCCTTCACCCATGAAACTGAGCCATTTGGATGTCTCAGTGTTTTTCCCAGTGTTCAAGTTTAAGGAAATAGAGCTGTAGCTCACAGAAAGATTCAAAAGTTATCCTTTCCTTTGCATTCAGCTCCTTTCTGACCAAATACTTCCTGAGAGTCGAGTGCTGCGGGGGAGGATGCCCTTAGACTATCTGATTTCCTGCCAGCCAGCTATGCTGCTGATCCTAGAATAGCTGCCTTCAAAATCCAGGCTAATTATTTTGCATGTCTGTACCTCCAGCAATCTGCAATGTATTAGTGATCACAGGGGGAAGCTGTCATGTCCCTGTGGCTTGTGTCTGCTGTAGCCCAGGCCACCTGAATGCCTTTGCCAGTAGTGGACAGAGAGACCTTACAAGAGGAGGGTTTCTCATGAAGTTTCCTGTGATTTTCAAACACAGGAAAGGTGTCCTATCACTGCAAGTGACTTAAAGGGAGAACCAAAGTTTGCTGAGAGAAGCAATTTATTTGGATAAATTGACCGATCTGGGTCATAAAGCAGACAAGCTCACTTTCATTCCCCTCACCAGATTAGGTGAAAGAACAATGGGTTTTAAGCTAAATACAAGCTGTGTGTGCTTTTCTTGTTTTGCCTAGTTATAAATGTAATAACTAGAATGTAATGAGGCACAAGATTGCTGCTGAAGTGTTTTCAGTTCATCACTTTGTTCTTTGGGGGAAAAAACCCCTAAACCTAGCTCTTGAAAGCTGATGTTACACTGCACGAGGAGAAGTAATGTAAGTGTTGTGATCAGAATATGGAAACACTTGTCACAGTGGCACTGAGATCTTTCTCTTCTGCCTCGCAGGGCTTTGCTATTAGCAAGCATTTCTACATCATTGCAGCTGTTCATCTAAAGATCCCTTTCATTCCTCATTTTGATGTTAGGTTCAGACTTCCCCAGGATTTCTCTGTGGAAGGTATCTACGTGGTTTGCTTCTTTGGAGCCCTTCTTTGTTGTTCTGTAGATACAACTGCCACATTAATACTGTTCCTGAATGAAGCAGTCCCCAGTGACACATTTTGACCATGTTTAGACATCACTGGGGGAAGAAGGCGTACACAAAACAGCACAGTGTCTGTACAAACACTTTGTCAAAGTAGAGCAAGAGTATCTTCCGCTCACTTTCTGGTAGTACTTTCTTTCAGAAGTATTTAGCCCTGGCATTACTAAAATTTGGCTTCTCATAAATTTGTGTCACGGTTGCTTTTCAAGTAAAACATAATGTGAAGTCTGATTTAAAGACCTTCCCTGCAGCTGGACTGTTAAATAAAAAACTTTCTGAATTCCTTGCCATCTGATAAAGAGTGGACTTGTACTGCAACATCTCCCACACATTGTTTTCTTCTCTCTTTGTCCATATGCCAATGGCATATGCCCAGACTCCGATCTTCAGTGATTTGGTATGAAGAAAAGAGGAAACAGTTCAGCCGAAGGGATTTTAATATAGAGGACTGAAGTGACAGGACACAATAACTGTATAGGCTGGGTGGCAGTATTTATGATACCTCTAAAGCTGGGTTAGAGATCCCAGAGTCCACTTTTGATCCAAGCAGAGAAAAAGAGGTACACATTATTAGAAGCTATTTAATTTTCTTAAGTGTTTTGATTTATAAGGACAGATATGACACAATAACACCTCATTATTCATTTGCCTATGAAGCAGTTAGCCTCTCCCTACTCCCTGTTCTCATATATCCATTAATGTAATTGATTCCAATAATGGAAACTGTGTCATCATTGTCTCTATCCCGTCTCAGTGCCTGTAACCAGGAGACTCTGTTGTGTTCCCAGATGTTCCTGCCCTGCACCATTTTTCAAACTGTTTCTTCAGAGCTATGGAGCACCCACTTAGCTCATATATTCTCCATGTGATTAAAAGTACGTTGCATTCCTAAAGTTAGGATATGGGATTTTATTTTTTTCAGTAAGATAGACAATATTTTACCTGGGTTTCCATCACTCCAGAACACTTTTGGTTTCCTCCAGCTGTGGCTGAAACAGACCTTTTTATGGTCAGTCTGAGGATGTTTTTTGTATGCCTTAGTCAAGGCAACAGTAATTGAACCAGTTGTGTATCAGGGTGGTTCTAGCCCACAACTTCCCTATCATGACAAAACAGATAGAGTGGCCTCTTTACATCTCTTGCAGTGCTCTGCACACATCTTTGCTGAAACCATTAGAATTCAAGTCATGCCAGTTCTGGGACATTTTCGCATCTGCCCACATTTTCTAAGTGTTCTTCCTCCTGCCATGTTGAAGGTTTCTTCACAGTCTTGTGAAGTGCTGTGATTTCAGCATAATGGACATTGAGGTAATGAAATGAGAAAATAAAGAAAAGGACTTTGTTGTATTTTTTCCCCCCTTTCTTGGGCACCTGTTTGTGGGAGAAGAGTTTAAGACCATTTTTGGCAGATCCTATTGAGCACTGGTGTGGAAGGACTCAGAAAGCAAGTGCATTTCCTTTGGGAGCAACTTTTCCTGCTGCAGGCTGGAGAGAGAAGGGAGCCAGAGAGGGTGGGAAGAGAGATGTCCGTTTCTAACATCACTATGAACTGTGAGAGGGATTTAGCTCCTAGTTTATGATGTGCTTATACACCCACAAGACCATCTGGGCTTCTTATATTAAATGAGGGAAAGGTTTGGGGGCTGGCTTT
This sequence comes from Eurystomus gularis, assembly GCA_013400335.1. Taxonomy (NCBI): domain Eukaryota; kingdom Metazoa; phylum Chordata; class Aves; order Coraciiformes; family Coraciidae; genus Eurystomus; species Eurystomus gularis. The sequence goes on along the minus strand of VZZY01020014.1, from coordinate 3,257 downwards.
GGCTGGACTGTGGACTTGGCGTATTCTCCAAAGACCACCCCCATTGTGGCTCCTTCATCCTCCAAAAGAGGGACCTTTCTGAGGGCAGTCGGCCAGGAGTCATATTGCTCCAGCTAGTCTGAATGGTGGGGAAACAGCCTGTCTCTGCTCATGTACCCATCCTTGGCTGATCATTCTACTAGTCAATTATATACAGCAACTGGATAAATGGGAGGGATTTTAGATTCTTTTCTCCATGAATAGCTTTGGTGACAACCATTCATGAAGAAGGAATACTATAGCTGACTTGGAGGCAAAAATACGCTGTATACTAGTGCAGATCTGAGTGGTAGAAGACCTAAGTGACTTCTAGTGAGCAGTAAAAAAAAAAAAGCAGCAAATAAAAAACATGTTTTTTTCACAGCAGTGACTTCAAACATCCTCCATTTTTCCATGAAAAAGGGACCTATTTGTTTCTGGCTTAAAAAAAATGAATATTATTTTTTGTGTCTTTTGCCAACAGCTGACAAATATTTCTGCGGATGGACTTTCAAAGAAAAACATGTTTTTCAGTCCCTACTAGCCTTTTACTTCCTTGCTTTACACAATTGCAGGAGAGAGTGAGCAGCGAGGAAGGCGGGGGTAGTTGTGCCTTTTACTATATGTCTTTTTTTCCCCAGATCCAGTTTTGCTTACAGATATAAGACAAGGCAAAATATGTTTTCTTTCACCAGGAGAGGAAACTACAGCTATTTTTTCTGCCAGCTTAAATATATATATTCTTCTGCTCCAAAGGTCAAGCTGATGACCTCCATTTCATTTGTAAATAACTTTTTGAGACATGCTGGCATTTTCCAGATTGACAGCTGAGTGCTTGTGAGGGCTTGTGGTTTTGAAGAATAAGTGCCAAAAATATTAAGAATGGTTATCATTTGGCTTCTGATTAAGTATATAAACACAATGTTCTTACAGGTATGGGTATGTCTGTACAAATCCATAATCTGATTCTAAATTCAGAAATGGACCTAAAGTTACCAGCATCGTAAAAGCTGAAAAACTGTGTGGTATTAGTTCATTTATATTGCATTTATTGTAGTTCGTACTTCTAGCAGAATAATTTCTAACAAACATCTTGGGTCTTATTTAGACACATGCGTGGCATCAAGGCGAACTTTTTCTTCGTATATATGGTATGGATACACTAAATGGAACTACATGTACAGATGCTAATTACAGTGGTGTAAGATCTTAGTAGGTCTTCGTACTGCTCATGACTGTGTGTGCAATGCACAAGCCTGCATTACTGTGTATGAAATTGCCAGATGCAGTCAGTGGGCCTGAATCTTTCAATTTTGTTGGGTCGCCTCAGCTCATTTGAACTTGATCTGCAGAAATGCTGTCGACAGCTGTAGGGGCAGCTCTAGGTGCTGTGGATGTTAATGGGCTAAAAATTTTTAGCTGGCCTTGCAAAGAGCTGAAGAATCTGAATTTTAGTTTCCACTTTGAAGGCTTTTTGTGTGTGTTTTCTGATTTAAATTCTTACTTGCAGCTTGACTTTACACATTCTATGTAATTAAAATACTTTGCCTTCCTGGTGAAGTGAGTGAATAGAAAATTATACGACTTTAGACAAAGCTATATGCCCAATTAAGTGATCTTGTGCAGATAAAACATGGCTATTTTGAATATTAACAGAGGTAAAAGTGAAATAATATCTGGGGGCTTAACAAATCAGATCATAGTGCAGCAGGTGTTGGTAAAATAAAAATACTTGGTCTTGCTGGACAGTTTATCTGATGAAACAGATATACAAAACAACAGCAGTTCTAACATGTTAAACATCGGGTACTATGTCAAATAGTATTCCTTGTTACCTGAAGGGCAGCTGTCCCTCATCTGTCTTCTTCAGTTGACTGTTCGTGGCAACAATGACAAAATTTAAGGGTTGTTAGTGACATTATGCTGGCCAGGGTGTTATATACAAAGGGAAAGCTTGCTTTTTAGCTGGGTATTGGCAGAACCAAAATTTGCATGGGGACTGTTAACCTGGAAGCTGCTGCAAGTTGCTTCCCATCTAGCTCCACGGCATGCAACGTGTCCCTCCACAGCATGCAAAATATATTGCTTCCCTGCTGCCAGGGGTATCTCTTGGGATACTGCAAAGCTCTGTGTGCTGCGGCCAACTGGGCTGGGTGCAGTTTGTAACAGACAGCAGATGAATGCCTGCATAGGCCAGCTAGCTCACGACCATCACACTTACTGTACTTTTCCTAAGGACCCTGGTGAGATTGTTGTGTTGGGAATATTATTTTCATGGACAGGTAAACATATTGTCCCACTCAGGCAGTGTGTGGCTGAGCAGGTCATCGGTCATATTACTTAATCCTACAAATCGTACCCATCACCACCGACTTTAGTTTCTGAGCGGTTCACAGAGCTCATTTCCGTTTCTCCAGGGGAAGGTCTGCTGTCAACTTTAATGTGCCCATTTTCCCTGGGAAACCTTAATCTTTTTGCTTATTTTTATACCTCTTGAATTCCTCCTGCTCAGGTGCTTTTGGGAAGGCTGGTGGGGTCTGTACCTATTTCCTAGAGCGTGACTTGCATGAAATGCAAGTAATGAGCATTTTGGCAGAGCTTTTTCCACGCAAGAAGTCACCGGGAAGAGGCAGAGAGGGATGCCTATATTTCCCTAACTTTCAGACACATGCTACTATTAAATAGCTGCTAGTGAGCACCACAGGAAAATTGTCGTGTTGCTTTTGAACACTGAGTTAATGTTGTACTTTTTTACCTCTGGGAGAGTTCTGGGAAAGCAACAAAAGTCTCCTTCCTCAAAAACCCAGCACTTCTGTATAATTATTTCCTTGGGAAAATCAGCTTCCTGTTTTCAGCCCCTCTCCAGAAGAGCTTCCTCATCCCCCTGTGAAGCTTTTACTTTGACAGCCTCCTCGGGAGATGGCAGCATCTCTTTCCCCCGGGACTGTGGGACACAGACAGCCCTGGGCTGCCCGTGGGCACTTTCCCCCCTTCAGCCTGGTGTCCCAGCAGGACGAGCCCTGCAGCTCCCGGCACTGGGCAGCTGTGGAGCGAAGGGTTGCAACTGTGTCCTGGGCTGTCTGCAGGGCAGCCTTCCCCTCTGCACTGCTGGGGGAGACAATGCCTGTGTTAGCTTGAATGTGCAAATACAACTGCTGTTTATTGCCTTGTTTTTCAAGGAAAGCCTTCAGTACATTCAGAGACTCAGGGAATTTCCACTATTTTTCTCAACGTCGTGG
>VZZY01020013.1:184-31418 GCA_013400335.1 Eurystomus gularis | reverse complement strand
CACCCTCAGAGTGAAGAATTTCACTGGTTCCAGCTGCAGTCTCCAGCACCACGCACGGGGATTGAGATGAGAAGGTTCCTGCTGCAGGGAGACCTGGCAGGGCAAGCTGGGGATGGAGGTGTTTTTATTCCATGATAGGGATGTCCATGGCCATCTAGTAGCCTCTGGCATAACTCCGCCATGGAAAGGATAGATGCATGAGGAGAACATCAGCAAGGATGCAGGGGAGCAGCCTGCTCCAGATCCCAACAGGTGGGCCGTTAAAAAGGAAGATGGAATCAGCGTGAAAGCAGCCTGGAGAACAAGACAGGGTTGTGCAGGCAAGCAGAAGGATCACTTTGCTGTCCCATCCCTCTCTATCCCTTGGTGCCAAGCACAGGTCTCTGCATCCCATCCCCTGCCCATCCTGCTTGCAAAACAAACAGCAAAACCAGAAAGGCAAAGTCCCAAAGGTCTGTTTGCCTTTCACCACAGTGGGACAGCTTTGGGAAGCCCAAACCCCTGTTCTCAGCAGCAGCCCCAGAGCCCTGTGTGCTGCAAGGACAAGGGGAGAGGACAAGGTGGGCAGAAGACTGGCCTTGGAAGGATGGAGCGATGCAAATGATGATGGCAGCGTGCAAGAGTAACAGAGACCCAGGGTGCATCCTGGAGATGCTGCATCTGGCTGCGTTGGAAAGCTCAGGACACAGCCAGGGTCAGCAATGTGGCAGGGGCTGGAATTTGTTTTCTCCTGGAAAACACACTTAAACCAAAGCCATATCGCAGGAAAAGCGCTGATTATTTCGATGATATTTTCTACGGGATATTTTCAACTAATCATGCCTTGAAAGCATTTTTCTGGTGGTTTATACAGAAAACCTTAATAACTCATCCCAACATGTGATTTAGTGATACTATAAACAGTTGAAATAATATCAACTCGCACATAAAGCTGGAAGGAAAACATTGTTTCTGAACCTTAAAGATCCCACAATTCTTTTCCTACTACAACAAGAAAAAAAAATCACTGAATTTCCACTCTTTGATCCAAGGCTGCACGTTAAAAATAAACCTGCTGGAAAGCAGCTCCAGACAGCATCTGAGTGACGCCAGGACCTGCTGCTCCGGGAAAAGAGCTCAATGTCCCGGCATGGTCAGCCCCAGCCAAGATTTTACCAGAGGACCAATGCCAGAGACCACCAAGGCTGCTTGAGGTGGAGATGCCCACGGCAAAGCCAAGGAGGCCGGGCTAGAAGGCAGTGCCAAGGCATGGATGGAGTTTGGGGGTGCAGGATGCTGGTGGAAAATGAGGGGCTGATGCTCACAACCGGTGGAGATCCCACTCACAAGACATAGTGTGAGCCTGGGCGAGCAGCAGCCGGTTATTTTATGTAACTTCATTCTTTCCCAGATTAATTAAGCCCCTGAATAGCAGCTGCCTAAACCCCAGTGCATTTTGATTTAATAGGCCGGTTATTTTATGCAAGTAAAATAATCATTAACATTTACCGAGGAGCAGTAATTATTCTGGCTTTGTATCGATTCCCAGCTGCCAACGCTGCGAGGAGCCGGGCTGGGTGCAGGAGCATCCCGAAAGCTGTGTTTGGACGCTACATTCGTGAGTGTTTAATCGTTCGGTGAATATAATGAACTGCCAGGTCCAGGTACCCTGGACCACGCTCAGCTCTTCAAACAGCATCTCTTCCTCCTCCTCCTTGGGATCGTCTCTCTCCACCGGCATTTTTTAACCCAGTTCCTCAATGGATGAGTGCCAGATCCTACCCCACTATACAATAAATATCTCCAAGCATGAAAAATATCAAATCTTCCGATGTAAATTGTTGCTAACACCTCATCTCCCAGCACACTCTGCTTTTAACCTCCGGGGAGATGGAGCAGAAAAAAACCCACACACACAAACAAAAGTCCCCACCTCCCACAGCGTGCAAAGCACCAGATGAAGAGGCACAAACAAGCCCAGCGAAGCTCTGCCAGGCATCGGCCGGGGTTGCATCAGGCAACTGAGGTGGCTTCTTGGGGTTCCCCTGGGCTAGCAGGTCTCCCCAAGCCCTAGAGCACCCCCAGGGACCACCGTGGTTGGATCCTGCCGTAGCCACAGTGGTTCAAACATGGCCCTTCACCCCACAGCTGTGGGTTTGGCCAGAGCTGGAGCGCTTGGCTGGAAATGATGCTATCAGCAGACATGGAAGTGGGGCTGGAGGTCCCCCCCAAGCCTGGTTGAGCCAGCATGGGGAAAAAGCCAAGCTGAAGCTGGCTCTACAGACCTCCTTGGTACCCAGGAGTCCTGTGCCACAGCCTGGAACACCAGGATGCCCACTCAATGAAAAATCCCAAAGCTATGGTGCCATCCATCCACCTACCCAGAGCATCCCAACCCAAGGTGGGCAACGGAGACAACCTGCATGGGAAGAAGCAAAGCCGGGGCACCTGCACCCCCAGCCCTGCCGCCTGCTCTCTTCACCTCCCTGCCCTACCTGGCCAGGCCCATCTCTTTTCCACCCCAAAGGATTCACGGTCCGCTCCAGACTCATTAATTCCCGTGGGACTGCACATTGCCATGGCAACACAAGCAGCCCTGGGAATATCCTGCCCTCCCCGGCACGCTGCCCGTGGACCCCAGGCCCCCATCCATGGATGCTCACGGTGGGTCTCAGCCCCCTGGCTCCATCCACCATTTGCTTCCCGGGACTCGGGATCCGCCGTTGTCAGCAGGAACTCCCTCCAGTCATTACAGAATTGATTTAATTTGCTCTGCTCCATAATCCTATTGCAGCTTAACGTGCAAAACTGTCTCGAGCTTTTCTCACCTTCCACAAAGGCGCATTTCAGCGCTCGCTCCCCTCCCTGCTCCTCGGCTCTCCAAAGAGCTGCTAAATAGGACTTTAAATTTATTTTTTTTTTCCTGCCCTTCCTCGAGCGCTTGGCACTGGGACTGTAGCGATGCCTGTGTCTGTGAAACATCTCCGTGATGGCCTCCTGGCAGCAGGACCTTCCTAATCGGCACTTTGGGATTCACACACTCCCCATCTCACCTCCGGCTCCTCCGCAGAGACCCAGCAGCGCAGATGGGCCCCCAGGATCCCTCGCCCTTTCCAACCTGGGAGAAGATGGTCCCATGCTCCGTATCCAGACCATGGAGACGGAATTTGGCTAAGACAACCACCTCTGGTGTTGTGGAGGGGCAGGGAGCTGTGGACACAGCCCCATGCCCGGGTTGCACACACAGGGGACAAGGCATCAAGCGCCTCAGTTTACCTGTCTGCAAAATAGGTGCAAATGATGCAGGGGATGGGAGCGGGCAGGGGCTTCTCTCTCATCCCCCAGGGCTCTGGGGACCTTGGTGCATCTCTGCAGAGGAGCATCCACATCTCACACCTCCCTGTCCCAGCAGCTCCTGTTTCTCTGCTCCCCTACTCAACACACTGCAGGAAAGGGCATCGTCAGCCCTTGCCTCAGTTTCCCTCTTCCCCGACGACTGCCGAGGGAAGACACAACGTCCTCTCCAACCAGGCCTCCACCCCCAGATGTGGGATGACAGCTGGGATGAGCTGGAAGGTAGAGCTGGAGGGGAACACGTCTGCTCAGGGCTTGGTGGTTTATTCTGCGTCTCTCTTTAACCTCGCCAGAGCTCCGTCATGTGAGACACCCTTGTTGTTAGAGCAGATATGAAATGAAAATTCAAACTGAGACTTGAACAACACCATGGGCCACCACCACGTTAAAGAGAGGCCAAAACCCCTGTTATGGGGGTTGGAGTTTTTCAGCCGTGCGAAGGTCGTGGTGGCCAATGCTGCTGGGAGCATCCCCTGGGCTGGGTCCCACGGGTGAGCGCTGGCCCTGGGCCAGATCCTGCAGCTGCCCCTGGGCCCAAGGTGACAGGGCTTGGCCTTATGGAGGGGAAAAAAAAATCCCCATATGGATGCGAACAGGAGGAGCTGGAGATGGTGTGTGAAAGATGGGAGGAGAAGGAAGAGGTCCCTGCCTGTGGGGAGGGGGCAGAGCCCCAGTCTCCACTCCTAAGGGGTGCTGAGCACCCACAAAGCTGGGCTGGGTGTGCTGGGACCACGGCTGGTGAGCTGGACAGCCAGGCTGGGGGCAGCTGAAGGTCTCCAGCCTGGCAAGAACTGCTCCCATGAGCTGGATGTCCACCAGCTTTGACGGCATTTTTCCTCCTGAGCTCTTTTTCATCCTTTTCTTTTTTCCTTTTCTTTTTCCCCCTGGATTTTCATCTTTTTCCTATTTCCCCTCATTTCCATGCTGCGGGACCCAGTGCATTGACAAAACCTCTTTGCTCTCCCCAGCAAAGAGATGAAGATAAAAAGCTCATTTCCAGCCCTGTTTACTGGAAAGAGAAGACCAGAGATTTGCACCTTCATGCCTCAAAATGAGAGGAAAAATAAAAATACTCAAGAGCTTTTAAGCCAGACCTGAGATGCAAGAGGAGCTCAACAGAAAAGTTGCCACACCTGAAGTTTTGTCCCATAGAGAAACAAACCCGATGCTGAGGAGCTGGGGGGCCCACAGCTGAGGAAGAGCTGAGGTGCTGCACCTTGCTGGAAAGTAGCCTCCTCTCTCCTAATTACTCTCCTAATTACACCAGAGAGGCTTTTGGTGAGGACCTGAACTAGTTCTTCCCACTTTATGTGACACCTTCATGCATTCTCCTGCCTCTTGCACATCAAGGGTGGGTGAAAATAAACAGCTCCCTGGTTATTTTGGCCTCACAAAGGGGTTTCCTCCAGTCTCAAGGACCCGTTGATTCTTTTTGGTCAGTCATGAGAATTTCAGCCCTTGCAAAGCCACCGGCAGCCGCCCAGTTGAGAGCTGGGTGGTTTTTGGCGACAGCTTGAGCTCCTCTGGGCATCCAAATCTCCCCAGCCAGATGGTCGGGCTGATTACATGCTTCCCGGGTCACCCGAGGGCAATGCCAGTGTTTCCACATGTCCGCCAGCTCCCAAGTGAGAAGAAAATATTTATTCTTCCTGCCTCAGACAGGGAAGGAGGGTTTTTTCAGCCTTTTCCACCCTATTTGGAGCCCACTCGCTTCCCCTCTTTGCAGCCATGGATGGATGATCACCACAGCCGGAGAAAAGCCACTACCTTGCACCCACTTCCCATGAGCTCCGTGGAGAAATTGGATCTCTCTGGGTCCAGTTTTTCTTTACAACCACAGCAGCAGAAAGGGGGAAAAAAAATACATGCCAGGATGGTTTGATGTCTTGGACACTGGTGTCCTTGTTCTCCGCTGGCCACGCTGCACGGCGAGCGGGGAAACCTAATCCCGCTCCCTCCCCGCTCGGGTTTCCCAGCTCTTCTGTGTTAAAGCACTGATGAGGCAGGTAGCAGCACAACAAAATATTGTGGTGGTGCCAGCCCTTGAGACACAACGGTTTAATGCCTAGTGTGTTAGAAGTAAGGCAGGGATGGAGCAAGGGATGGAGCAAGGGATGGAGCAAGGGATGGAACAAGGGATGGAGCAAGGGATGGAGCAAGGGATGGAGCAAGGGATGGAGCAAGGCATGCGCTGCGCTCCTGTCTCCTCCATTTCATAGAATAATAGAATGGTTTGGGTTGGAAGGGACCTCAAAGATCATCTAGTTCCACCCCCCTGCCATGGCAGGGACACCTCCCACTAGACCAGGTTGCTCAAGACCCCATCCAACCTGGTCTAGAACACATCCAGGGATGGAGCATCCACAGCTTCCCTGAGCAACCTGTGCCAGTGTCTCACCACCCTCAGAGTGAAGAATTTCTTCCTTACATCTAATCTAAATCTCCCCTTCTCCAGTTTGAAGCCATCACCCCTTGTCCTATCACTACAAACCCTTGTAGAAAGGCCCTCCCCAGATTCCTTGTAGACCCCCTTTATTTACTGCAAGCCCCTAAACCAGGACAGACTCTGGCAAGGGGCAAAATTCTTGTTGAGACCATGTTGAGGACAAGACACCAAAGCAAAACCCAGAAGGGATGTGGGTGACACGGAGTGGCCGGGGTGTGGGAATAATGCTGGGGCCACCAGGTTCCTGGTAAAGTGCAGGGATTTCCTGGGACCAATGTGCCACTATCACCTCATTTTGAACACACAGAGAGAGTTAATCACTCAGTGCTTGAAAGACGCACAAACACCAAGGGTTGCTTGCTTGACACTGAAATTCCCAAATTTTTTGCACCTTAAAAATAGACCGACGGGTGATTAGACTCAGAGCAACCAGGTGTTAGTGCTGCAAAGGGGAGGCTGAAACCCCAGCTCCTTGCAAACGGTGAGCAGCTCCCAGCACACATGGAAGTAACCCAATTTCTGCTGTCTTGCCTCATCACTCAGCTCACCAACGAGAATTAGAGCAGGGTGGGGAGTTCACGCCAGACTCCCTGTTGTGCCCAGGGAGGAGAGGTGATGCCACCAAGCAGAGAAAGGCCAGCAGCCAGCCTGGGGCTGCATCCTGGCTCTACCCAGCCCCTCTGAGTGAGATAGTGGTCACCCATACCACAAAATTCCCTCCATCTGCATCTTCCAGCTGCAAAATCAGCCCACCTCCCAGCACATGTGCTCTGGAGCAGGTCAACGTTTCCACCCCCAGCAGACAACTGCTGGAGCTCCTCGATTGAGGGAAAAAAAAAAAACTGGTGTTTCCTCTTTCTAGTCCACACACAAAGAGCTCTCAACCTATATTTATCTGCCCTGAACTTTATCTGCTGAGGTTATTCATCTGGAAATGTAATCAATCTCCCTTCCGACGGCACCGGCTTCTTCAGCTCAGTGGCTGCACCGTCGCCCTCCCTTCTGCATCCAGAGGTGCTCGGCAACCAACCCTCATGGGTGATAATGAAAAATAAGAATGCAATTAAAAAAAAACCAGTTTTCCTTGCATGGGGAAGCTCATGCGTTTGTTAAAATTTGGCGGTTTTGGATGTCACCCTGCTTTGGGCAAAAGGAGGAGGAACGATCACAGGGGACCCACCAGCTGCAGGAGCCCCCAGCAACGGGGTCACCATGAACGTGGCCATTCCTGGGACACCGGGACCTGGCTCCTGATGTGTCCCGTCTGGAAGTGCTTAAGCTCCGTACCATGGCAATAAAGCTAAGATTTCAAGATGAAAGAAAATGTCTCGAATCTGCCAAAGATCAGAGCCTTGCCCTGAGCGTTGCCCATCTCTGGTTACTGGTCCTTGCCCAGGAAACACCGTCAGCCCCACAGGGCTCAGCTTACCGAGAAAATAAAAGAGCTGGAGGCCTCAGGCCTTATAAATGAGCAAAGCTTCACTGGACAAAGCTTCTGCTTCCCCTGCACCGGGAATGGGGGATTTGAAGGCTTTTTGTACGCAGTGGGAAATGTTTCAAGGTATCTCGGCCACGTGCGCTGGGCGGATGTGTGAAAGGGGGTTATGTTGCTGGAAGGAGTTGTTCAAATATTTATACAGCCCGAGCCGCATTGTTTCCTGCCCCCAGATGAAGTCCTCTTAATGAAATGTAACTAAACAAGCCGCTTCCATGCTGCCTTTCCAACGATAATTACGGCTGATACAGTAAGCGGGATGGCAGCGTTTCAACACCCCATCAGAGAGATGAAAACCAGCATCCTTAAGGCAACATCTACCAGGCAGCATCATCCAAGATAAAAAGAGTGTTTGCATTTTGGTGGTGTGACCTCACTGGGGATCCCACCATCCAGGCTGTTCATGGGGCCAAGGTGGCATCACCGGTCCTGGAGCAAGAACTTCTCTGTGCCACTGGCCCAGCAGAGCTGCAGAACCATGCACAGAGGTGGAGGAGCTGGAATTTTCCATTGTCTGGGGGGAAATGCCCCTTACAGAGCCTCTCCTTGGTACCTCCACTGCACCCATCCCAGAGAACTTGCTGATAGAAGGGGAAAAACGTCCTCCTGTGCTTGACAAGGAGAGGGAAACTGAGGCAGAGCAAGAGAAAGGACATCGGTCCATCAGAGTCCAGCAACTCCTTCATAAATAAGGTGCAGCCTTTGCTCTCCTCCACCTTCTCAAGCTGGTAGGGGTCAGATGGACACAGCAAGACATCCCAGTGTCTAGGGTTACCAGTAGAAAGCACGTTCCCATCCTTGCTCCACCACACTTCCATCACCCCTTGGTCAAATCCCTTTGCCTTCCTCCAGCACCGTGCACTTTGAAGAGAGATCACTTGAGCAGCAAGAAGGATTTCTACCCCTTCAATGTTTGGAAAAGCCCAGGGAAACACTGTGCCCTCAGCAAAGAAGAACAGCTGGGTGCTGGGTGCTGTGCCCCATGGGTGCTGGATGCCACGGCTGCTGGGTGCATCAGCAAGAAGGACAGAGATCCAACATCAATTCCTTTCTCCTTGGGAGAGGAAAAGTGTTTCCCAAGGAGAGGAGATCTCCAGCCTCTGGAGGCAGCAATCAGGGGTGCTGATGTCCACCATGGACGAATGAATCCTGGGAACAGCTGAAGGAAAATCCCTGACACCCACAGAGCTGGGCATCTCCAGCCTGGACGTCTCGAAGCATCCTGTCAGCAGAATTGGGATGAGGTTTCAATGACACAGGAGACCCCATAGCCCAGCTGGAGGGCTCTGCTTCACCCCTGATGAGGACTAGCAGAGCAGAAGGAGCCATGCAATAGGACCACACTTCATCTCACAGACACAGCAGCGTCTTGGTGCAACACACACCTCAAAAGGGCAGCTCTAAGTTGTAGGAGCAGCCTGGCTTGCAAGGCCCATCCTCTCTGCCATTCAGGTGGGGAAACTGAGTCACAAAGCAACTGAGCAGCACCTCCCCAAAAGCCTTCAAGAGCCTGGGAGAGTATCCAGGAGTCCTGGCCTTGGGGGGATGAGGAAAGCCAAAAATTGGTGTGCCTGGCATTGCCAAGGCCATGACCTGACCCAGCATCTCTCCCAATGCACTCACAACGCTGTCAGGCCGCACTGCAGCAATGGGGCTCCCCAGAAAACAAAGGAAAAAAAAAAGGGAGAAAAAACACCAGGAAAAAGAAGATTTTCAGCTCACCAGTCGTTTGGGGTTTGGTTTATTTTTTTTCCGATCTCAAATTGATTAAAATAAACCCAGGGATCTGACTTAGCTGTTTCTATTTAGGACCTGAATAAGGACTTGTGAGCCCAAAAGCTTATCTGCTTTGGAGCTTTTTTCCCCCTAGTCATATTGGTCACTCTAATAAAAGCTACAGCCTCTCCCTGCCAGCCTCCTCACGCTCACGTCCTTCGACTGTCACACCTCCACCCCTACAACCACCACTGCCATTGATTTCTGTGCTGGCTGGAGTGAGCAGCAAGGTCCTCGACTGCTACCATTCAGTGGAGCAGTGACAAGGTTACAGCTCACCCAGCTACTATGAAAAAAATTGAAAAAAAGCAAGAACTGATGCTTAAAAATCTGCCTCCTTCCCCCTCTTTATTGTCACGGCTGATGGTGACCTTCCCACCACATTCCCAGCCCTGCACAGATCCTGGGAGCCCAGCCGGCACCAGAAATGATGTTGGAAAAGCCATGGGAGATGATTTGCATGCAAAGGGAGGAGCAAGGATTGGGTGCAAGGAAGTTGGGAAAGCGAGGTCAGAACTTGGCTTTGGATGAAGGCAGCTGCCTGGCTGTGTCCAGGTCCTCTTGGCCGTTTTGCTGCGGGTGGGGAGAGCAGGATGCCTGGGGAAGCAGGTCTGTGCTGGGGAGCACGTTTGGATGCTCGGACTGGGGTTGAGGGACTGAAACACTGGGATGTGGTGCGGGTGATGGGCCACAGTCCTACAGCCTAGCTCTCCCTGGGTGCCCAGTCCCCAAATTCCAGGCTGAAATGGTGATGCTCCTGCAAACCAGGCTCCCAGATCCTCCAAATCTCCATCCTGCTGTGGACATCAGTGGCTGGTGTCCCTTCCAGCCTTCCCTTCTGCAAGGGGAGCGGTGGGATGTGCAAACCCACCACAATCCAACCCCAGCAGCCGAGCTTGCACAACTCCTCACCCCCCACCAGCAGATTTTGGGCCCGGCTGAGCAGCATCTTACCCAACCCTGGTGATTGCTCACTGGAAAGCAAGCCCAAGCTTGCCTCGTGCTCGCTTCTTCTGCCCTGTGCCCAGTTCAGCGAGGGACAGGGCGAGGATTAAGGATGTGACAGCGGCGGGGATTACCCGCAGCCCTCGCTGGGTCTCCTATCCCGGCAGATTGCCTGTGCCGTGGGGGGAGGGTGGCAGAAAACCTCGTGCCTTTGCATTGGATGGATTTTGGTTTACGGTGTAATAAAATGGAGGATTTACCTAAACACTAAAATTACACCAGGGAGGAGCACAGGCGGCGGCAGGAGCGAGCGGCATCCGTTGCCACCCTGCGATGGGTGAGCAATCCTTGTCTGACCAACGGGGCACATTTTCCTTAGGAATTTATAACCCTCTGCCAGGCTCCGAGCAGCTCAGCAAGGCTCCTCCACCCACTTTTCACCCCCGGTGAAACTGAGTCACGGAGCAAATCCCTGGCATGGCTGTAAGTCACCTCTCCATCAACTTCACCACAAGTGACCCCAGAAACAAGCAGGAATCTCCCTTGCTCTTCCCCTACAGCCACAAACATCAGTACCAAAGAGCAACCCCAACATCCACGTCCCGAGTTCATGCTCATCCCAGCTCCGCTTCTGCCTTTCCTCCTGCCCACTTCCCAAAATGCGCAAGGACGTGTCTGTAGATAAAAAGTCCTATTTTTAGCATCTTGTGTCATTAACCTCCGCACCATCCCCAGGGACAAGGTTTCAGAAGGGTGCATCAAGCCCAGGGATGGGGAAGGCACATTGACATCAGCCAGAATAAAAACCAGGTTCATTTGTAACCTGTTAACTCAGAACCTTGCAGGTTGTTGGCGTGGAGAAGAGGGTGTCCTCTGTGCTCACCCCCAACTCTCTGAAATAAAATGGTTTGCACACTCCAGGCTGTGCTCAAAGTGTGGATTTGGGCTCAGCCCCAAGCTGGGAGTGGGAACACTGGTGAAGTGGTGACGGCTCTGCTCTCCCCAGCACCAAACATCCCCCAGCCCCAAGCTGAGCACGCAGCTTGGCCCAACACCAAGGATTAACGCGGAGTTTCCTTCTGCAGCTGCTGCAGGGATGCTCTGGACGATGCTCCTCATTGCACGCTGCACAGAAATCCTGATTTCTGCCCTTTGCAGGGGATGGGGCTCTGCTTGCCCAGGTGGGCTCTGCCAAGCCCTGCTCCCTGCCCAAAGCCGTGCCCAGGGCTTGTGGCAGCACAGTCCTGCCAGTCACCCCGTACCAAGGGATGGTTCTTGGAAATCAGCAGTGCCTCGGCTAAACGGAGCAAGGGGCTGGGAGGGACCTCACAACCAGGCTGTCTCTCCTGCCTGGGGTCCAGTTCCTGATACCTTTAGCATCTCCAGCGGTGTGTGTGCACAGCATCCCGCAGCCCATTATCCTGGCGTGTCCTGACTTTCACAGCCAGCATGGGATTCCTGTTGCCTAGCCCTGATTTTTCCAGCTGTAGGACACATCTCTCGCTGTTTCTCCATGAGCACAGCCGCTGCTTTCTCACCTACAGCTACAGCCGAGATTTGCCATGGGGAAAGCCGGCAGGGGTTCGGGCTGGATGCAGCAATGGTGCCTCCCTGTCCCTGCCTGCCTCGTGCAGGGTGACCCAGGCACCCAGGCTCCTCCTCAGGCTGGGCACTTGGCATCCCTTGTCCCCACACAAGCACACAATTTTGGGGGTCCCTGCTGGAGAACGTTGCTGCAGCTCATGGGAGTAAGAAGGTGCAATGGAAGATGGGGGATTGCTCAGCTGCAGAAGGCAGCAAGCATCCTCAACACTCCCACCTCTGATTTTGGGTGATGATCCTTGTCCACATGATATCCGAGTGAGCTGGGGGAAGTTGCTCTAAAACCCTCTGGGAAAAGCCCCTGGATGCCCAGAGTGAGGCAGAGCAGGCATCTCAATGCCAGGCTTTACCCAGAGAGGTCAAAAATGCCATGATCCCGCTCTTACATGCACAGGACTGCTCCCCCCACCCCAATAAAAGATGCTTTTCCGTGCTCACATCCATCACCATCCGACCCCAGCCCAGCTTTGACCTGGGCATGTCCTGAGTGGGCAAAGTCCACCACTGTCACCCAGGAGGCCCCAACCTCTAAGAGTAAGACCCCCAATGGCTCATTCTCCCCTCCAAACCCCACCACCTCCCTTTGTCCCTCCTGTCCCTGCGGCTTTATCCTCCCTAAGCCGATTGCCGGTGCTGCCGCCGGTGCCGGGGCTGCCCGCGGTGACCCTCCGGTGTGCCGCCGGCTCACCAGCCGCCAGGTGAAGTGGGATGTGCAGGAGCCTGCCCACGAGGATTAAAGGGAATTACAGCCACTGCTTAAACGTGGTGGTGGCAGCGAGACAGAGCAAGGCAGGAGCCCAGGTGCCACTCGAGAGCAGCCCTCAGCCTAGAGCATCCTCTGCAGGGCTCCCCATTGAGAGAGGTCCACTTATTCTCCATCTTATTCCCAACCATGGCAGGTGGGTCTGATCCAAGCCTTCCCTAAACAGAGGTGGGAGATGCCCACAGAGTGTTTTCCTGCTCTGGTTCCATGAGCAGGTACATGCCTGGCTCCAAACTCAACCCTTAAAGGTGGCATCCATCCCTGCCATCCCAGTGCTCTCCAAACAAGCTCTTTCCCCCAAGCCAGGCAGAGCCGTTCCCTCCACAGCCAACAGGAGACATGAGGAGGTGCCAAGGGTAATTGTCCCTTCGTGGGTGAGCCCCTCACTGGGCTATCCCCAGGATGGATGCTCTGGGAGGTTGTCTGGGGCTTGCAGGGAGCTGAGCCAGGGTCTGCTCCTGCAGGGACCAGATGGTTCAAGGGAGCCTAATCCTGCCCGGCGCGGGTGAGGTGGGGTCTGGGACCTCCAGACAGACAGCTTGTGGAGCGGAAAAGCCACAGCCAGTAGGAAGGCCCCAAACCAAGGGTCAGTATCACAACCTGGGCTCTTTGGAGGGGGACAGATCACAGGCTGGGGGCTGCCGACAGCTCTGCAATGCTCTCGGTGGGGTTAATCCCCTCCATGTGCATTGATGCAATAAGAAAGCTAAAGGAAACGTTCCCAGCAAAACCTACAGCCCCACAGTGCTGCCCGGGGCGCATTTGCAGCTCTGGTTGCACATTGCTGGGTGCACCTTCTCCATACACAGCAGCCAAGGCCACAGCAGGCTCTGACTTTGCACCCCACATCCTTCAAAGGAAAATCAGCCTCTGAGCCCGAAGGAGCTATATAAAACCCTCTGGCTTGCTCATTGCACAGCCCTTTCTAGGCTTAAAACCTCTCAGCCAAGGTGTATCCCACCAGATCTCCTCCTTGGGATGGCATAGCGGAGATGGGAGCTGCTGGAAACGGGTGGGAGGCAGTGGGGCCGGATCCAGGCTTGGGCCCCTCCTGCTACGCTTCCTACCATGCCTTAAAAAATTCCCCTGCTTTTCTCTCCCTAATTATGGTCAGGAAAGATTTGCCACACCGGGGAGCGCGGTCTCTATGCTCCGGCTCCTAATTACAATGCAGAGTGTGCAAAATACAGGTCACCTGGCACTATTATTATACACCTGGATGGTTTCCATTAATTAAAGGGGGAAAAAAATGGAAAACTGCAGAGGGAGATGTGCGAGAGCGGAGCCTGAAGTGACGGATGTAAAAATACCCCACTGGGGGACGAGCCGCGGGTGACTCATGGGCACTTGGCAACGCATGGCCCAGCACTGGGACACTGAGCAGATGGGCTCCAAAGATGGGCTGGTGGCACGGCCCTGTCTGCGCTAGCTCCATGGGTGATGCTGCCATGGGCCTCCCAGCTTGGGGTAAAGGGGGTTTGGGGGTGATTTATGTCCCACCATCACTGGTAATGCATGGAGGAGGAGAAGGGTGTTACGTGATGAGAGGGGTGCTGTGTGGAGGTGGGTGGGTGAGGGGAAGAGTAAGATGCTCTCTCTAAGGCCAAATCCTTGATGGCACATAAACACCCATTGGCTGGAGCAGAGGGAGTCTTCGCTCCCACCAGCATCACACAGGGATGCTGCTCGTGGCCTCATTGCAGCACTGGGACTCTTCAGGATCATAGAATCATTTACATTGGAAAAGACCTCTAGGATCATCAAGTCCAACCTTCATCCCAACATCTCCCTGACCCCCAGACCATGTCCCGAAGCGCCACATCTACTCGTGTTTTGAACCCCTCCAGGGATGGTGACTCCACCACTGCCCTGGGCAGCCTGTTCCAATGCCTGACCCGGACTCTCTCTGTGCCCCCAGATGGGCACCCTGTGAGCAGCAGTGGGGTTTCCAGGCCTCCCAGGAGCCTCTTCACACGCTCCTCTTCCTCACCTTTCCCAAGCCATACAGGCCATCCCAAGCTCCCTATTTGGGCCGGTTCTCCATAGCCCCACCAAAAAATGAGGATGTTATTTGGTTTTCTCCCTTAAACCTCTGACCTGAAGGCTCAGTTCAATCGGGCGGTGGAAACGCTGCCTCCAGCCAAGCGCCAGCGCTGCCAGACTGCAGTTCCCTGCCTGCTTAGATAACAGCCCTTTGCTAAACAATGAAAACACAAGGAAAAGAGCAATTACCCTTTTTAAAAGCCAGCCAAGCACAGCCCCAACCCTCCCACCCGCGTACCAGCCTGGGCTGGTCCTAGTGCCAAGATTCAGGCAGGAACCCGCAGTATAAATCTGGTCCCCATGACCCACCAGGTCCCCTCCTCTACCAGGGCAAAACCCTTCCCTGAAGCAGAGAAAGGCTTTGGGATGCTTGAGGAGCCACCTCCCAGCTCATTCATTCCATGCTGGGAAGACGGACTGGCAGCCAGCAAGCCACCAATTGCAGTGTTTGAGCTCATATCCCCTCCTTAATTTTCAGAGGCATAGGAAGGACAATGCTTAATTGTGTTGTGGGAAGAAGAAAATGATCTCAGGGCTGTTTGGGGAAGGAAAGGTTTCAGCTGAGAATGCCCGCATGCCATGAGAAATCACCCACCAAGGGAGGTGGGACATGGGAACTGGCCAGTGCTGCTCCTCAAATCTCTTTTCCATGAGGTTTCCGATGGGGAGCAGCAAGGGCTCAGCCCTCCCCAGGACCAGCAGAGATGGGATCAGCTTGATATGGCGGGATTGGGCTCAATTTGGGGACATGGGGACACAGCCCAGGGACCATGAGCCAGGATGAAAACCTCTTCTGCTTTCAAGGCACATGATGCCCTTCCCAGCCAGGGTGACTCAGGAGGCAGAAATCCCCTTGCTCCAAGGCCACCATTGTGTCACCTCCTTCCACGGGCACAAGGTCACCACCATGTCACTTCCCTTCATGGGGAACACCTCCATGGAGTGGAGGTGAGACCACTTGAACATCTACTTGACCCACTATGGCCGATATTTGCACAGGTTGGCTGCACCATAACTATTTTTTCCCCACTAAAAGGACTAAGGAGGAATCTGGACCTCCTCAAAATAGACCCTCGGGGAGCATGGGATGGCTTCGGTGAGCTCGGGTGCCGTCACCATGCCAGGGGATGCTCCACCAAAACCGCAAGAGAGGCAGCCAGGGGAAGGAAAAGCCTCTTAATGACCACAGAAAGCTATTGTGGGATTCTTTCTTTTATTTTGGTTTTTAAATGCCACTTCATTTACTGGGATTGGCTTAATTGTGGTCATTAAGGTGGCGAGGGGAACATTGAGCCTCCAAAAGATGGGCTGGGGTGAGGAGAAGAGGGCTGTGAGACAGATCTCAGCCCCTTTGCCCTTAGAGGGAAGATCTTCCAGCCCTACAAACCTTTCCCCTGCTCCCAAACACCCCTTTGGCCACCAGGTCCTCTCCCTCCCAGTCACTGCCTCAGTTTCCCCTGACCGAGGCGTGGAGGTCACAGCCAATCTCCACACACTGCAACAGAGATGCCTGGTGGAACCCGAGACCTTCCCAGGCCACAAGCTCCAAGAGCAAAGAAATTGTCCCCATCACAGGGGATTTTCTCCACAGTTTCTAAGCACGTTGATCAGCAACATGGAGAAGAGGAGCAGCAGAGGGGCTGTATCCTGCACTCAAGGCGATGGCAGGCAGCAGGACCTCCAGAGCTGCATGGTCCCCTGTGTTTTAACAGTTTTCAAAGTGTTTTGTGCAAATCCTACCAATACCAGCCTGTGGGAACCCGCTTTCTGAAGCTGCTCCTGATGCACCAACCCATAACAGCCAGGAAAACCTTCCTGGCTCCCCCGCTACCAACAAGCTCCCTCCTTGGATGTGGGGACCCTCCGCCACAAGAGGGGTCTCAGCATCATTTTTAAGGATGCAGGAAGCATCCAGGTTACACAGCAACAACAAAAATGTCAATAAATGCATCAAAACCCAGGGGGGTTGTGGGGATGCTTCGTTCGTGCCACGTCCCAGTGGCATGGGAAGGCGAGCAGCTCTTGCTGTCGTGACACCACAATACTCCTAAAACTGTTACACTTCAGTTACCGCAGCCCTGGTGTCCCTCCCAGGCTGTTCTCATGCTGAGCCACAGCTAATGAACCTCCTAATAATGATTAATCAGGAATATGGGAGAGCCTCTTGCATGGAGCCGGAGATTAACACCAACCCCCCTGCTCCCCAGCAGCAGGTCCCCCAAACCACTGGGGTAAAAATGAAGGAGCCTTTTTCCCAGCCCTTTTCCTTATGGCGTTTAATGAGGACTAATTAATCAAGGGTGGTGCTTTGCTGACCAGGGTGTTTGCAAGCTTACATGTAGGCAAGGGGAAGGAGTTTGTGCCCACCTTCCCCGGAGTTGTCATGGAAATTGTAATGGGTGTTGATTAAGATGCTTTGCTCACCAAATGCAAACGTGCTGCGATTTTCAGAGGGCCTCCAGCCTGAAGGAGATTAGCTTGAGTAATCCTGCACTGGGTTAAAGGGGAAGCGTTGGAGGGACACCCAGCCCCTCGGTGGGGCTGGAGAGAGGAGAGCGATGCCCCAGGTCCCCCCCAAGATGAGCTTCAGGCTTTGCAAATGCAGCTTTAAAGGGATTTTTCTGCCCTATCGCTAAGAGGAATGAAAACCATGCCAAAACATTGGGAAGCAGGGAACTGGGGTGGGATCCACCAGCAAGTGCTGCCAGAAGTGCCCAACACAGGCAGGGCTGGAGGCAGGGAGGGAGCTCAGCACCATCCAGTGAGAGGGGTTTCATCCCCCCTTCCCTTCCCGCTTGGACCAGGAGCCATCCCAAAGCTTCATCCCAAAGCCTCAGCCCCGCAAACATCCGCTGCTGACGCCAGGGGTGGGAGCAAGATTGGACCCACCCGCAGGGCCCCACGGAGGGGACAGCGAGTGGGATATTGCTCAGAGCCGCCTGAGCCCGCAGTCATGCGGGTGGCCAGAAATAGCCCCGATTTACATATGTAGGACGGAGCCCGCCACGCCAGCACGGCCACGACCTACTTTCCCGCAGCCCCAGCGAGATGTGGGCACGTTCGGGGGCTGCGACGGGCTCAGCTCGGCCCCCTCGGTGCAGCCCACCCCACCATGAGGAGCAGCAATAAGTTGGGAGTCCCACTTTTGACGCATCCCCAGGTTTTCGCACCCGAAACGGCAGCTCCCGGGGAGAGTGATGGCTGCTCACACCTCCGAAGAGCTGCTGGTGTCGATACCTTATGGGAAGGGACCGGTGGGCTCAGAGCAGGCCACGGGTTTAATCACACACTCGCTGCAACTTGCTCTGAGCTCTGAGCAAGCTCAGGACCTGCTTCCTACACGTGTCACGAGTTCTGGGGGCTCAGCTCCTGCACGTCTCCCTCTCCTGGTCCTCGCTGCCGTTCCAGAGTCCACTGGCACAAGGCTCTTGCAAGATGAGGCACCTGGTCTGAACACCCCCACGTACCCTCTACACGCTATTTTTAATTTCATGAGCCTTTTTTTGCAGCACTGAGCATAAAGCAATAAGCTTTTACCGGTGCCTCTGGGATGCTCCTTCCCCTAAGGACCACAGAAACCAATTGATTTCATACGAACACGGCTTTTTCCATTAAGAAAAAAAAACCACCACCATAATCCAGCACTGCTGAGCATCTTCCCACTCGCAGGCCGTTCCACAGCGTTCACCTGCGAGTCTGAACTGCGGACGGCACCAGGAAGTCCCCGAGGGGAGAAATGCCGATATTTATTTCACACCCTGTTGTTTCCCTCAGCCTGGGCAGCTCTCAGCAAATCTCTGAAATCCAGGCAGGAAGGAGGTTTCTGCTCCGGCTTTCTACAATAGCAAAGATTCAAAGCAGCTTTAGCCTTCCGGTGGAAATACTCCTTCCTCACATGTTGTGTGTTATTTGTTGAGAGCTATTCAGGGCTTCCAGTCCCTGCTATTGAAGAAAAACTTATTATAGTAGAGAGAAAATAAAAACCACCTCAGCTAGCTCTCAGATATAGCTCCTGGAAGCAGGCGAGGAACAAACGACCAAAGCAAGAGGAAGGTGTTCCACTGCATCTGAGGCCTCTTTTTTCCATCCAGAGCCGTTTGCTTTAGTGCTCAACAGCTGAAAGCACGAGAGGACCTCTATGGGTGGGTGGTCAACGCACTGCCAAATGTACCAGCATCCCAGGGGGGGGGGGATGGATACCAGCACTCCCATGGCAGGGCTGTCAAGTGTACCAGTAGGCCTGCATGAGGATGGGTACCGGCATCCCTGTGGAGGGACCGTCAAACATACCAGCATCCCCGCATGGGGACCGGTACCAACATCATTGCACAGGGGTGGGAACTTGCACAGGGGACTATCAAACACACCAGAATCCCTGCACAGGGACAAGTCCCAGCATCCCTGCATGGGGGACTGTCAAACATACCAGCATCCCCACGAGGGGACGGGCACCAGCATCCCCACGAGGGGACGGGCACCAGCATCCCCACGAGGGGACGGGCACCAGCATCCCCCAGGCAAATACCACCCAACTATACCCAGGACCCAGCCTCACCATCTTGAGCCCTGTGATTCTTCTCACCCACAACCCAAAAGCCATCAGACCAGGAGGAAAATTAAAGCAGAAAGATCTCCATCCCACGGGATCATCCTCCCAGAGCACCAGGACACTCACAGCTCCCTGGCAGCCACAGGGCTTGTTTCACTCCATGCCCTGGGGAGATCATAGGCTTGTAGAATGGTTTGGGTTGGAAGGGACCTCAAAGATCATCTAGTTCCAAGCCCCCTGCCATGGCTGGGACACCTCCCACTAGACCAGGTTGCTCAAAGCCCCATCCAAGCTGGCCTTGAACACCTCCAGGGATGGAGCATCTACAACTTCCCTGGACAACCTGTGCCAGTGTCTCACCATCCTCAAAGATACTATTCCTTACATCTAATCTAAATCTCCCCTTCTCCAGTTTAAAGCCATTACCCCTCATCCTATCACTACAAGCCCTCATAAAAATGATGTTTCTGGTCTCTGCACAGAGCAAGGAAGAATGTCTCCACACAGCTCTCACCATGCGCTGTGTTTTCCTCAAAGACCCAGCTCCACGAGTCAAGGGACTCACCTTGTCCTTGCAAAAGTATTTCCAGCTCTTAACTCAGGAGGCAAAGCTTGCAAATGGGACCCCAAGAAGCTCCCACGGCCCGGTGGGTGAAGGAAACAGATCCCAAATTTTGGTTTCACAGAACGGGAAGGTTTTCATGCGGGTTTCACTGCTGGTGCGATCACACGGGAAAGGCACGTCATTGGGAAAGCAAACAAAAAGCCAAGACATCGATTAGCCTGAACCACCAACCGACCCTTCGTTTTGAAGTCGAAACAGGCCAGCTTGTCTTGGTTTTCTTTCCCCCAGGAAACACTTTCCTACACTTCAACTTCAGGAAAATGTGGCTTTCCAGGTCCCCCTCCTGGGCAGGACCCGCTGCCACCCAACGCCCTTCTGGCCGTTTCACCCAGACCTGCTCTTCCTCCCCAGATTTCCTCTCCTGAGATTTCCTTTCCTCTTTCTCATACAAGCGAAGTTCAAGCCATGCTGTGCCAACCACTCAGTCCCAGAGCCACCCAACCAGGGTGTGCAAACCCTTGGGGCTCTTTGCCAAGACAAGTCCTGGTCCCCAAACCAGTAATGCAAAATGCCACGACATTGGGCACTGCGGTAGAGATAGCCCCAAACTCTGCCTGGTGCTGGACCACAACCATGGTGGACCCTGAACCTCCATCTCCTTGCCCCAGAGAAGCAGCCAGGTGAAAATCTTTGCCAGAGGGAAGAAAACAATCATGAAAATCCACGAAACTGCTGATTTTTAGGCTGGAAGTGCAAGGCTTGAGCGAACGAGCGTGACCCTCGAGCCCTGTTGCCTGCCTGAAAACTGGGGATTTTTTTTTTCCTTGGAAGATACTGAGTCAAACAAAGCAACATGGAAATTCCCCTTATCTGCAGGATTTGGCTTGTTTCTCCAGGAGCACCCGTTTTCCCACATCTCCCGGCCCATTCTCACCCCGCCACAGCCTGGGGAGGGGAAGGACCCGTTTGTACGATAAATCCCACCACGGCTGGCCAAGGCACTGGGGAAGTTCAAGTTTGGGGCTTCCCTAATTAACGGCATCCAGAGACACGCAGGAGGCCCCAGCTCCGCTCCAGCATCGCTGCAAACACCAGAAAGAAGAAGGAACCCAATTAACTTCTCGGGGCCTTTTTGGTTTAAGTGAAGATTGAATTTTTACCATGCTTGAGAGAGTCAAAGAACTGGGTTTTCTGACTTGTTTGAGACTCCTGGTTATGGAAGGGAGGGTTTAGACCTTGTCCCGTCATCCAGAGCCACCAAGATGTGCAAGCAGGAGGCAGGGAGCCTGCAACCTCGGCTGAGGATGGGAAGCACTTGGAAAAGAGCTGGAATCACACACAAACTGTGTTGTTGGAGTTGGGTGTTTTTTTTTCCCTCTAATTGCTCTTGCTATTTTAACCGAGCCAGACACTTCCTTGACGATTTTCATGGGCTATAAATGTTTCATGTCCCTTTCCTCTATGCTCAGACAGCAACTTTTGCTGATGCTCGGCATAAGCAAGACCCTGAGCGGAGCAGCTGGGTGCTGCTAGGGAGTAAAGGGACAGGGACAGCGGGTACAGGGGGAATATCCAGCCCTGTATCCACATGGAAAGTCATCATCATTCCCCCAGCATTGTGTCCTCATCCTTCCCCCCGTTCCTAGAAGGAGATCCCACTGCCCAGCCTCCACGCAAGATGTCTTTCTGCTGCAGAACTATATATAGTGCCTAAACCCTTTGGGGGCTTTGCTGCTTTCTGAGATATTTATAGCTGGAAGCAAACTCCTTCTGAGCTCACCAGGAGCAGCTGGAATTGTGCTGGAAGAGGCAAGATCTGTCCCGTGCCTGTGGCAGGGGAGTGGGCACTGGAGTGGGCAGCCAGGATCGGCCCCAAAACCGCCAGCTCCCTGCCTTGCCATGGGAGAGAAGGGGTGAGATGCTTATCTGCCAGGGCCCTAGCGGTTTTGGTAAGAGAACTGGAGTTTTTTGGCCAAATCTGGAGGGAAGAGAATGAGCAGCAGAGCTGAGAGGCTCAGGAACAGCCCAGCCGCTGGTCTGCGGCTCCAAGCCAAGCCAAGCTCCAAGCTTTTTAGCAGACACCCAACACAACCCATTTCACCAAGAGCATTCCCCAGGGGATGGGAATTCCCCCCCGTGCAGCTCCTCAGCTGCTCCGAACATCCAGACTGGAGCAGGAGGGAAGGAGTTGTCCCTTCTCCCAAAAGCTCAGTGTCCTGCTCTGCTCCTCTCACACACGGGGCTGGGGAGAGCCCTGGTCCTCCTCACATCCCGACTTTGACACAGCCCATCAGGCAACACATCCCAGTGGAAGGAAGGAAAATAAGGAGAGGAGAGGGATGGGGAAGCTCAGTTGCAGCCGCTGTTTCCTGAGCTGGGAGATGCAAAAACCTGTTGGCATGAGGGGATGACGGGCAGGGTGGGAACATGGGGGCTTTGCACCCAGTCCTGCCTGGCGGAAAGAACTGCTCCCTGCCCTGTCCTGGCATCACTAGAATCACAGAATTGTTTGGGTTGAAGGGACCTTTAAAGCTCATCTGGTCCAACACCCCTGCAGGGAGCAGGGACATCTGCAACCAGAGCAGGTTGCTCAGAGCCCCGGCCAACCTCACCTGCAATGGTGCCAGGGATGGGGCAGCGACCACCTCTCTGGGCAACCTGCACCAGGCTCTCACCACCCTCAGTGTCAAAAATTCTTCTTTCTCTCTAGTCTAAATCTCCCTCTTTCAGTTTCAAACCATCACCCCTTGAGTAGCAGCATCACCAGCAGCATGAAGCTGTCAGGCATGGAGTCAGGAATGTTCTTCATTCTGGGGTTACAGCACTGGGGTGCCCAACACCACGGGAATTACCCAGTTGCTTGCACCGGAGCTGGTGGAAAAAACCCACATTTAGATTTCTGGGACCCTCTCCTGTACAGGTGCTCAGCAGCTGAGATGGCCCCAGTCAGAGAATCATTTATGTTGGAAAGACCTCCAGGATCGTCAAGTCTGACCTTCATCCAATCCATCCTTCATCCATCTCCCTGACCCCTACACCATGTCCCGAAGCACCACATCTACTCATTTTTTCAACACCTCCACAGATGGTGACTCCACCACTGCCCTGGGCAACACCTTCCAATGCCTGACCACTCTTTCAGTAAAGAACTTCTTCCTAATATCCAGTCTAAGATCCTCAGCCTCACACCAGGCTGGTGGCACCAGCAGCCTAAAAGCTTCTTGGCATACAAATACAGAAATAAACTCTTTTTACCAAATACTGTGTACAGCTCTGAAGAGAGGAGCCCATGGGGTTGATCTTCTCCAGCCCCTTTTCTCATGCTTGTAAGTCAGCAGAAAACTTGGCTGCCCAAGGGCTGGATGGAAACATCCCAGGGAGACAGTCTCAGGGGTTTAGAGCCAAAAAGTCACTGTTTAGACCCAAAAGCCTCACTCCTCTGATGGGAGGGAGGCAGGACACTGAGTTATTGCTTCTTTCAGCCCCAGCCACCCTTCGCCTTCCCTTTACATCTGGTGTAATTCCAGTTTCCTCTCAGGTCAGGGTGTGTTTGAAGCTGAATTGCTGCATCCAGAGCCCAGCCAAGGCTTCCCCCCCGGCCCCTTCTCCACACGCCAACCCAAAATATCCACAGGACATGCCCCTCGCAGACTATTTCTGGCTCTCATTTGGGATGCTACGGACACAAACAGAGGTTGGTTGTCTGCAAAGCGAGGCCAAACTTCGATAAACAGCCTCCCTGGCACGCACATCTCCAGCTAGGCACGTAGCAGAGGCATTCCATGAGCGTCCAGGGGATCCGGAGGATTCCACACTGGCAGAGGAGGGTGCTTTGCTCCGAGGATGCAGACCCCCCATGGCACATCCTCCCTGCTGACTCTTTGCAGCCCCTTTTACTGCTGGAGTGAGCAGGCATGGTCTGGTTGAGCTCAGCCCACAGCAAGGAGGCTCAGCTGCTCCAGACACGGTGGGCACTGCGGTGGGATGCCGCTGATGGAGAAGTGTCCGTAGGGATGTGTACGTCCCCGTGAGGGATGATGCGCCAGGGATCAACCCAAGGATGCCAGGTAATGCCTGCAAACCCATCCCCCATTGCCACACCATGTTCAATGGATTCCCTTTCTCTTCCTCTACGGCAGCAAGAGCCTTCACTCTCCTCCTCCAGCCTTTGGCTGGGCGTTTGAAGAGCTCTTGCCATGCAAAGTAAAGGGATTCAGAACGCTCAACTGCCAAGACCTGTTCCAGTCCAAGACCAGGCACCCTGAAGAGAGCAGAACTGCCATAATCTCCCCAGCTTGGAGAACATCTCCCCACCTCTGCATAAACATCCCTGGGGATCACCCATGGTGGCTTTAAGGGCATCTACACAGGGACATTTGAGGATGATGTGACCCACACTGCAAGGTCCTGTGCATGGCTTTAAATGCTGCAGCCTGAAGAGGGAACAGACACCACTGAGAGGACAAAAGGAAATGGCCTCAAGTTGTGCCAGGGGAGGTTTAGGTTGGACATGAGGAGAAATGTCTTCTTTGAAAGGGTTGTGAAGGGCTGTGCAAGGCGGGGCAGGGCAGTGGTGGAATCCCCATCCCTGGAGGGGTTTCCAAGCCGTGGAGATGTGGTGCTGAGGGACATGGGTTAGTGGTGCCCTGGCAGTGCCGGGGGAATGGTTGGACTTGATCTTAAAAGTCTTTTCCAGACTCAACAATTCTGTGATTCTATGAGGCGGAGGAGCAGGCATTAATTAATCCCAAGATGGCAAAGAGGGAGAACCAGCTGCATGGCCCCAGTCACAGCACGGAGGGATGCGGCTCACAACTAACACCCCAGAAATCCAGAAGTTCCTGCCCAGCAATGCGAGACCCCGCAGCTCCCACACCCCAACACTGCTGGGGACACCCCGATGGCAGGGGGGACAGCCCAGGGAGCCAGGCCAGCTTGTGAACCCTCCCCGCAGCCCTCTCCCACAGCCTAATTGCAGCTTGCCAGGCAGCTAATGAACAAGTCACACCCAAACCAACTATTTACTAATCAATGGGGAGAAACAGCTTCTTTCAGAGCCAGAAAAAAACAAATCCAAGCGCTTATAGAGGCTGGGTGCTGCTGGGTGCCATGTCCCAGGCAGCTCCGCTCACCTGAGCATCCCAGACAGGTTCAGCTCCAACATCTCCAGCACTTGCAGGTCACTGAGGAACCCAGTGAGATGACAATGGCCATGGCCACCAAGCCCAGCACAGGACCCTATTTCATCCCAGCTCGCAGCACTTGATGCCTCAAGTCTCTGTTTGACGCCCAGATCCTCATTCAATGCCCAGATCCTTGTTTAACGCCCAGATCCTCGTTTAACATCCAGTGTCCCCATCAGCAAATACATGTCAGCATGCTCCCTAATTAACACCAGGCTAATTAAGATCCCACTCAGGTTTGCACGGGATGTTAGATGGATCCTCTGACGGAGGCAGCAACAGCAGCACTACACAGGACACAAGCAGGGCACCGATTTGCAACCACTGGGGGATAATTAGGGCTTAATTTTCCAGACTCAGTGCCACGGGAGCATGAGGAGTGGGTGCTCCACGTCGCAGCCCCTGGCACCCAAGCACCCTGCCCAGGCTGGGGTGCACCGAGCTCGTCAGGCCTCAGGAGGGGAGCACCCTGCAAAGCTGGTTTATTGTATTCTCTGTTATTTGTCCCAAAGAGGAGGTGAGAAAGGGAGGGGGGGACACCAGCCGAGGCCCAAAGCACCCCCAAGCCACGGAGCTGTGGCAGCCAGTTCTCCCAGTGCCTCCAAAAAAGGGAACCTCGTGCTCCGAGCAGCCTCCCGAGCAGCGCCGGGACTGCATAAAATCAACCCATTTCATCAACAAATACCTGGCAGCTCTGGGTTTTTCCACTGGGCCGGAGCCAGGGCTTCAGAGCGGTTTAAGTGCTGGTCCCTGCCTCCTCCCCACGCTCCCAGTAAGTGCCATCTCCGGTGACACTCGGCTCCGGCTCTCAAATACCCTTGTTCCAGTGGCAGGAGATTCCCACGACCCCCTCACCTGGCACTGGGCAAAGACACACAGCCCGTGTCCCAAGGAGAGGGAAAAGTGAAGACTGGATGATGCTACTGGCCAAAAACTCCCCAAAAAATGAGGAAAAACCCCACATTATTCCAGCTTCCTCTCATTAATCTTTATGGGTGGGTTTCCCAGCAGCATCTTGGGACCCAGTAGACATCCTCGGGACAGGCAGCACCAAGAAAAGTTGCCAGGAGCCTGGCGGACCCAAATTTCCCTTACACGAGCTGGAAATCGTGGACTGACACCTAGTTTGGGGTAGTACAGCTCTTTGCACGCTCTGTACCAGCACCACTCACTGCCTCTGCTGGGAAAACTGCCTTGGGGTAGGAGAGAAACACAGGGGCTTTCTGTTCCCTTACAGCTTTCTTTGCAAAAAAATAAGAAATAAACAAGATTTTTTTAAAAAAAATGCCCCTTTTGGACCAAACCTCCCACTCTCTTCCCCCAAAACGCAGCCCTCTGCTATATTTTTGACATTTGCTAAGGCGAGCATCACTCTAAACCCAGCCAAACTCGCGCTCGGGACCACATGCCCTTCTCAGCAGTTATTCAGCCCGACCAACGCGGCTCGTGAAATAGCTTCATTCCCTTCCTCCTCCTCTGGAAAACAGCATTTTTTGGCAAACAAACTGTTTTGCCAACAAGTTGCTCTCGGTGCTGCCTGGGAGACGACGCTTCTCCCCGGTTCCAGCCTCCTCCGCCCCGATTCGGGTCCCAAACTGGGGCTGCAGCGGTGGGGACATGCGCCTGGGCTCCTCTGCAATGAGGGGTTTTTCCCCCCCTCTTGCTAAAATAATCCTCGTTTTGCCATCAGCCAGGGAAGAAGCAGCAGCCCTGAGGTTGCTGCTGTTATTTTTATCTTGAAATAAATAGTTTGAGCCGAGGCCAAGCTGTTCCAAGGGAGGGAGATGCTTTGCATCGTGACCGCAGAGATGTAAACACACATGCGGCCTCCACCCCGGCCGGGGCAGAGAGAACATCCCGAACCAGCCCGGCCAGAGCTGAAATCCCCTGGGATGCTGAGAGGGAAAAGGGGGATGCGAAGTTGGGGGAGCATCACTCCCAGGGTGGGGATCAGGGCGGCACCCGTTGCTGTTGGCCCCCGAACTGACGCTGTCCCCTCCACCTGCTCATCCCTGCACCGCCGCACTCGGTTAAACATTGGTGTAACCCGGACCAGAATTCACTTTTTGAGTCATTCTCAACAAAAAGCCTTGAAAGAACCAGCTCTAAAACTGCTTTCACCTTCCCGACAGCAAAAAGGAGCACCCCTGTGCCACCTGCAAGACCCCAGGTTCAACCCCATTCCTTCCCGACCACAGCAAGAGCCCCAAAATCAAGGCTTGCGGGGGGCAGACGCTGCAGCCAGGCTCAGTCTGGCAGCTCCAGGACCTGCCCTTTGCCTGGATCTGGCCACATCCTTCCGCCCTGCCTTGACTTCCAGCAGCTCCCGTCCTGCCCCGCGGGGCTGGGCACAAAGGGGGGCCCTTTGCCCCGCACGCTGCTCACGAAGGTCGCCGAAATGCTCGGGAGCTTTGCACGAGAAGCTCGGCATAAATGTCAGATTAATTAACTGGGGAAGATGTATGCGGTGCCACAAAAAGCTCTCTGTTTCGCCCCGCCGCCCTTCCTCCCACCTCCGCTCTCCGTGGAGCCGGGCCCTGGCTGGGCAGCCGAAGGACCGCTGGATGCTCCTGATGGCAAATATTTTTTCGCCCCCTCCATAAAGCACCGAATAAAGGAAACAGGGAAAAGCACAAAGCGAGGATAGAAAAGCTGGGAAAACCTCTCCAGCAGCCGCCGCTCCTCCCTCCACGCACGTGTTGAGGCAGCGTCTCCAGGGACACGGCTGGAGAGGGATGAGCATCTTCTGCCGTGGCCAGGCTGATACCACCGTGGTGGGAAACAGAGACACGACCCCTCTTCTGCCCACGAGAAGTTCAGTGGCATCACCCATTTAGCAGGATAAATCCTTCTCTGGCAGCTCCTGAGCCAAAGGAGCCTCATGCAGGCGTTAACCGGAGCAGGAAGGATGTAGAGGGAAGGGGGATGCTGGAGGGATGCTGGAGACCACAGCTCTGGGTGAAGGCACCTGCCCACAACTCCCAGGAGATGCCAAAGCATGTGCTGAAGAGGATTTCCCTCTGGCCCAGCCCACTGGTCTCCATCTCCCGAGTGCGGAAGCTCGGTTTGCAGAGATGCCCAGTGCCGGGTTCATGCATCGAGAAGCAGAACAACAGCAAAAAACAGACCCAGAGCCACACAGGATGCGAGGAAGTGATGGGACCAACCCCCGCTGACCTTCCCTGAGCGTGGGGAAAGCTCGGTGGGACATGGACGAGGGCACAGAATTAACAGCCCAGCCTAAAGCTGTTTAAAAGTCTGGAAAGGTTTGGGGAGGGAAAGGCTCCGGCAGGGTTTGGTACCCGGCTCACGTCGCGCCGGGGATGGGCATTCCCTCGGCCCCGCTGCCGTCTCCCAGGGCTGCCACACGGCTCTTCCAAGAGGGAGAAGGAGCCTTAGGGACACCTGGGGACTTAACTCCCACTTCACCCAAGTCACACATGGGCAGCGACGGGAGGTGCCAGCAGCTGGAGGACCCTGCGCCCCTCAAGAAGCTCTGGGACCCTTTGTTGTTTTTTTATTATTTTTGCTGTTTCTCTCTACAAACTTGCTTCACCTCTCGCTCCTCAGAGGAAGGAGCTGGGTGCTGAGCACGGCTGGATGGGGAGAGCCTGGATGTCCCCACAAATCGGGCTGGGTGGAACCACCGCGTTACCCCAGCGCGAGCCAGGGAGCACAGATCCACCCCTGGGAGTCCGGCTGAGTCCTGGCCAACTCCTCCCATGCCACACCACTTGACGGCAGCCCCCAGAGCACCCACGGCAGCCCCCAGAGCACCCACAAACCTCGGAAGGGAAAGACTCCTCCCCATGTCCCCGAGGCCAGGCTGGCCAACAGGGAGCTTCCAACCTCGGAGCACCGCAAACATCGGGGGAATGAGGGTGCCCTGCAAACCCCTCCATTGGTACTGGGGGGACCCAGAGGTGTGGGGGATGCTGAAACCCCCAAACCTTCTGCAGGGGGAGGTGGATGCTCCACCCAAAACCTCTGCAGGGCCATGTGGCATCTCTGGGTCCTGCATTCCCCGTCATCCCTCCGGATTGAGCCAGGAGAGGATTTTAAGGGATTACAAGGAGCAAGGTGTGCCGTCCCACATTGACCTTTGCCAGGAGATCCTCATGGAAACACGCTCTGGTACTGAAGCAAAGTCACCTCCCTGATACCTTACAAAGAGGAGCAGGATGAGGCCGGTCCCAAAGCAGCCTGGCCCCAGAGCCACCCCAGACAAAGCTCCAGCAGGGACAAGGACGTGAGCGGCCAGGACCTGGGGAAAGGTTACGGCTAATCGACGCTCGCAGTAATTAAGGTGATGAGTTGATCCCTAAGGTCGCGGCTGAGCGAGGCATCCAGGGCCAAGGCAAGGCATCCTTCCCCAGCACGCTGAGGGACCCGGGGGGTCCTCAGACCAGGAATCTCACCATGACCCGGTGCCTGGGCCACCCTGGCTGATTAAAGCTCATTGCCTGCATCTAATTAACATGAGCAGAGCTGCCGGGCGCTGCCCTCTCGGTCCCCAAACGGTCCCCAGATGCCAGTCAGCTGCCAGCATCCCGGCTCCCCACCGAGGACCTGTGCAGAGGAGGAGGAAGGACTGACCGCCCCCCAGCCTGCGTGTGGTCTTTTGGCTCTTCCAGCTGCTCAGAAAGCAGCCTGCTTTTGGATTCTCGGGTGTCTAATAAGAGGTTGAGCTTACTCCTGCCAGGGGCATGGCTGATGCAGGGGCTCACCTCCACCGAGCTGCTTGGAACTCCCAACAAACCCAAAGCAGTCCACAGCTGGCTCCAAAGGGATGAGGTGGGAGATGAGGGTCAGTAGGGATGGACAGGGTGAGCTTGTGAGCTTTATAGTCCTGGGGAATCCCGGCCAAACCCAAACCTGTGTCTCCATGGTGCTGTTGGGAAACCCACCACCAGGATCGAGTCTCGCCAGGAGAGGCCCCTGCCCCGCAGTGCTCCCACGGAGGCACACAAAGGGTTAAAGGGCTTGATCCCAGCGAGACCAACATCAGCTTCCCCAAACCCGGGGCCAAGAGAGATCACAGCCACCACGAGATCAAAGGGAAGCGCTGAGTCCCGGGAGACTCATTACAGTTCAACCACATCCCTGTGCCTCGGCAGCTCCCGTCCCTCCGCGGTCCCGGAGCAGGGACACGCGGTGCTGGACCCATCCCAGGGAGCTCATGGGC
The DNA here is from genome assembly GCA_013400335.1 of Eurystomus gularis. Classification (NCBI taxonomy): domain Eukaryota; kingdom Metazoa; phylum Chordata; class Aves; order Coraciiformes; family Coraciidae; genus Eurystomus; species Eurystomus gularis. The sequence goes on along the minus strand of VZZY01020013.1, from coordinate 1,533 downwards.
TCGGCGTCAGTGGGAGACGGAATTATTTGTCCGGTCTCCACAGTGCAAATATTAAGTAATTCTCCTGGTGCTGCTCTGGAGAAGGGCTCCCCGGCAGGGACCAGGGTTTGCAGCCAGCGGTACCCACTCCCCTGCACAACTGCACCAGGAGATGGGGGTCCCCAGATCCATCCCCCATCCCGTTATCATGGCAGATGTCCGGGATGCACCGGAGCTGTGCCAAGTCACTGCTTGCCATCCCAGGGAGACGCTGAGACTTTGTCCAACAAGACTGAACGACTCAAATCTTCAGGTGGGGAGAGGAGAGGCCTCGGTCCCCTCCGGGTGAGGATGCCCAGTGTTCCCTGGAGCATCCCTCCCTGGGAAAGCAGCCTCCTCCTTCCTCCCTCCCTGGGGCTGCCTTCCCCCAGTGCCTGTGGTCCTCAAGAGCATCCCAGCATCCCATCACCTCCCATCCCGGCATTCAATAAGCCCGTAACCTTTCCTGCCTAGTTATCCTCAACCATCAGCGTCACCACCCACTAACCAGCAACTCGAATTCCCCAAATGGTGAAGAGGAAAAGTTATTTCTGGGGGGAGAGAGAAGCAGCGCAGGTGACCCCACGCTGGCCACGGGTGCCGGAGATGCCAGCACAGCCGCATGCACCCGCGATGGAGGGAGCTGCCGGCGGAGCTCGGGCTTCCCCGGATCCATGGCAAAGCGATATTCGGCTTCATAAACTGCCCGCGCGTCACCACCGGGAGCCACGATATCTGTCACCGCTCGGACCGGTACATCTCACATCTGATGGTCTTCTCGAGAGCGGCTCGGAGACTCTGAAGTTGCACCTGCCTCTTCGGGAGGGGAATAATGGCTGCCGGGAAAGGCGGGAAAACGCCCCCCACGCGACAAGGGGTGCCAGCCCGCAGCACCCGCAAACCAGAACCCGGGAGGATGGGGAAGAGCTCCAGGGGATTCACTGCAGCAGGTTGCGTGCCGGTGAGAGGCCAGGCCCGGGGACTCCTTCCTCTCTTCAGGCGAGGAGGAGGAGGCAGCGAGGAAGGCTGCGAGGGGAGGAAGCCCTGCGTGCTCTCCAGTTCCTCGCGGGCTGTGCTGGAGAAGCATCTTCTGGCTGCAGGAGGATCCTTCCCGCGGAGCATCACCCCACTGCCAGCGCCCCGCAGAGCCGCCCCGGGGCCCCCGGGTGCTGCCATAGGCAGGGCTGGGTGCGGGCAGGAGCGGACAGGGTGCAGGCAGGGCCGGGTGCAGGCAGGGAGAGGGCAGGGCTGGGTGCAGGCAGGGAGAGGGCAAACGCAGAGCTGGGTGCAGGCAGAGAGCAGGCAGAGCTGGGTGCAGGCAGAGCTGGGTG
>VZZY01020012.1:0-34859 GCA_013400335.1 Eurystomus gularis | reverse complement strand
ACCCCTTCCCCCTTCATATCTAGAATATCTAGAATATCTAGAATAACTTCGCTAGTGTGAAAGGAGATCAATGTAACGATTAAATTTAGAATAGAATAACTTTAATTTAAGGTAGAATCTGGGCTTCTAAATTCAGCATCTGCTTCAGTAAGGACTAAATATGGAAAGTGTCTGTAATTCTCTTTCTTCTTTCCATCTCCCACCTGGGCTTTGACTTAAATGATTAAAAATTATCAAAAATAGGTATAAAAAAACCTGCAAATGCTCATCTTCTTTTTTATCTATACTTAGGCATTTGAATATCTAACTTCTCCCTGAGGCGTCTTTACAAGGATGAGCCATCAAAATACTTTCAATAGCTCAAATAAACCAGTAATCTTTTAAATACAAGTTTGGAGGCACAGCTAATGAAGTAAATAAAGAATGATGTGAAGCAGTTCAGAAATGGCTAGGGAACGAGAAGGGAATAACATTTGTTCTGCACCTGCTGTAAGTATGCAAATCATCCATAAGCCACCAGAGGCCTAGCACTGGGAGGTGTCCTCAATAATGAGTCAGAAGTTGGTGTTTACAACAACATGAAAGAAAGAAAACTTTCTGGGCTTATCCAGTGTCTAATAGACATGCTTCAGGACATTGATATTGTGCAAGATTATTGTGAGCCTTAGGATGCAAGACCCTCCAATACTGTTAGCATGTGGTTGTGATGTTACATAATGATATGGAAAGGCAAAGTTCTCCAACACTGATGAAACGTCAGCAGCTGAAACATTTTGCTACAGAATGGACATCAGTCACTAAAGAAAAATGTATGTGCCTATTAATTAAATTGCAGTAGGTATAAATAAGCGTATATCTATACATAGGTTTTGCATAGGATATGTGAGAGATGTACACTTAAACACCTACATTAAGCACAAATAATGCCATTAGTGAGCTCTGTGGATAATCCCACCATCTAGATAAATAAATCTAAAAATCTGTCAGAAAAGCTGATGATCCCATGAGATTAAAGTATATGATGTACTTTATTTAGAGATCTTAGCAGAGAAAAGATCCTAGCAGATGCAAATTATTTTTTATATCAAGTCCTAAAATTATAGAACCAAATGGTAAAATGGGCCCTAAGTTTAATGATGTCTCCTTTAAGTCCGCTCTATGAGAGCTCAACACAAAGTAAATGAAGAGACAGACAGAAAATACATCCACAAGCCACAAAGATTTTTAAATGGCATGTCTATTTTTCTGGGCTTAAAAGTGATTTTAAACTATAATTGAGTAAAATATTCATAATCAATGTCTGATCAGTTTGAATTATTTTTTTTTCACAGCATATCTATTAGATTATTTTTTTGTAGCTTGTTCAGTATTTGAATGTATTGAGAATATTTTCCTTGTATTTCGTACTGGGTATAATTCATTGTATCTACTTGACACCATATCCAGAGTGCCTGTAAACTGTGATCATTACATGAATCTTCTTTGATTGGATTAACATAACTGATAAGCAAGAAGATGTACAGCTGAACTGAATCACATGAGAACATGCTGATCTGTCCATTTCAAGATTGTTTCTGTGGCTTTGGGGAGAGAACAACTTAAACTGAGATGTTTCTTCTCCAAAACTGGGCAAAGAAATGGCTGCTATGGCCTACCTGGTGTACAAACAAAACCAGGATTATTCACTCCAGTCAAAAAAAAAGAAAGTTACAGCATCTGAAGTGCTCAAAGGAGAGGATATCTGAACAGGCCAACCCACTTCAAATTACAAATATGAAAAACCATCTTACATATTTGGTATCAAATTGTTCTAAAAGAATTGGATCAATATGAAGTTACCAAGGCCAGATGGTGTTGATTTCAGCCAACTAAAATTAGCTTCATTGGTTTTGGCTCACTTATCTATTCCTGTTGATCTATGTGAATTTATGGAGGACTGGGCAACAGCCAAAGTCATACCCCATTCATTTCAAACGTGGCTCCATTTTCCCCAGTTAAAGAATATTGTAGTAGATCTTTTTTACCCAAAGTGTATAAGAAATTTGATTTTAGCCAACAGTTTCATTTTCTGTGATTAAAATCTTCTTGTTAATCAATTTTCAGAATAGAAATATTCAATTTTTAGTTTATCAATAAAAATCTCACATGACATTAACAAAATAACTAATGACCTTTTAATTCCTTTCTAAATATATTGGCTTTGAAGGTTTCAGATATGATTAATTATCCTTTGTTATTTATATCTTATCAGTGTTCCAGTATCTTAAACTACGTTATGAGAAGCGGCTGAGGGAACTGGGCTTGTTTAGTCTGGAGAAGAGGAGGCTGAGAGGAGACCTCATTGCTCTCTACAACTACCTAGAAGGAGGTTGTAGTGAGTCTGGTGCTGGTCTCTTCTCCCAGCTAATGATAGCACAAGAGGTAATGGCCTTAAGTTGTGCCAAGGGAAGTCTAGATTGGATATCAGGAAGAAGTTCTTTACTGAACTAGTGATTAGCCATTAGAACAGGCTGCCCAGGGAGGTGGTGGAGTCACCATCCCTGGAGTTGTTCAAAAAATGGGTAGATGTGGCACTTCAAGACATGGTCTAGGGGTTAGGGAGACATTTGACGAAGGTTGGAGTAGACGATCCTAGAGGTCTTTTCCAACCTGAATGATTCTATTATTTTATGATTATCAACAAGGTTTGTTTTATAAATTACAAGCCACAGCAAGTTGCAACTAGAATTTTACTTCTACTAATAGACTAATAAGTAAAAGTAAAATATTTTGCTGTCTTGTTTTACAAATAACGTGCCACTACCATGCGATGATACAGTATGCACCTACAATATATGTGAATGAAAGAAAATTATCTCAAAAATAAAGACTTACTGCTGTTAAATAAAATACATTCCCTAACGAAATTGTCCATATTCTAAATTAATGTGAGATGTGACTTAATATTGCCCACCTATTACTAGCGTACAATGCAGTTCTCAAGGCCTCCCGCAAGCAAGCTGAAAGATGCATTTGAAGTACAGTAATCATGGGGTTTAACTTACAGATCTAAATTTATTTCCAGCTGTACTAGGTCAGAATCAAAGGCAAAACCGCAGAACTAAAAATACTTGAAGTTCAACATACAGGTACATTGACTGAGAAAGGCCATTGTCAATTAATCTATATGTCCCTCCATTTCAATGTGAACTGTGGTTTGTTAGAAGTATTTCTCAACACTACCCCCACCTCTTCTTAAGCAATATCCTGATTAGATAAAAGTAAGAAGAGTTTTGCCAGAATGTCCTCTGAAAGCTCCCTGCTAATCAGTAAGCCTGCTAGCAAGGAAAAGCCAGAATGTGTAGTCTTTGCCTAATTTAATTTTCTATGGAACAATGAATATTTACAGACTCTAAAACAGAGCATTTTCAACAGCTTTCTTTTGAGGGAAGGACCCAGAAAGTTGTTGACTTGTAGTCAGCCTGAGTTAAAGTTGTCCAACCAGTTCTGAACAGTAAAGCAGAGGGCAGTTCAAAGCTTGATGTAAATGGACAAAATGCTACTTTTTTTTTTTTTTTTTTTTACATTGAAAAAGGGGGAAAACCACCCTTCAAATTTTCATTAAAAATACAGACTGACTAAATGCATTGGTCACAGCTATATATATTAGGCTTAAATTGGAAAGTTGATGTCACTTCTAGGCAATAGGGAAGTCCACTCAGTTGTGTCCACCTCATACCACGTTTATATTACCTCCATGTTCTGTGTGTACATCTATCTCACTATTCTGTAAATTCAACTTAGGAAGCAAATACAAAACTCAGGATGAGCTTAATGTAGCAAAAATCCATTTGGGAAGGCAATTCTTTTAACAGGTATTACAATCCGATATGAACAATTGCCTCTGTATCTATTCTTTAAGTTAGAAATTCAAACCATACACTACATGTATCATAGGAGATTACATTATAATCTAAATGCTAATACTGAAGTGATACCCAGGTCAGGACTGTAAGTGAGATGTGGTATGTCAGTAGATCTGTCCATAAAAAAACATTTTAAATTAACACAATATTTCAGACCCACCACAGAGGCTGCAAAGAAGAGTGAAGAAGCAAAACATGCATGTAACTGGGGTTGTTTGAAGCTGAAATGAGAGAGGCATCGTCCTTTACCTTCATCAGTATTTTCTATGTATAAGAATTTCCTCTGCATTAGAAAGCAATTACAGATGGATTTCTAAAACTAGTGCCTCTTGCAGGTCATTCCTCTGCATTCCGTGAATGCACAGTTGACACATGGTGGCAAATATTACTCTCTGTTACACTTCAGTGGAACTTCTGTCTTCTTTTTCCCCAGTGCCCAATTAACAGTGCAAAAGGAGCTAATACCAATCACCTTCCTCCAAGTGCACTGTTTATCATTTCCCTGTTTCTATGCTTGATAGTTTCCCTGTGAGGAGGTGCAAGATATTTCCGTTTTCTTTCATGTATATTTTTCTGCTATTTCATTATCATCTGCTAAATAGCATTGCAGAAAATACTTAAATGTATTGTCTGGGATAACAATGACTACACAACCAAGAATGTGCTGAGATTGCTGCATATGCAGCAACTGTGACATTGCTTCAATGTTAGCTTGTCCTCTCCCAGGTTTGTTCTGCTCTCTTAGTGTAGCTTGTCACCATAGTTCTAGTTTGGCAAAGAACTTCTACTTTAATTATTGCATTTCTGGAATATTCGTAGCATGATGAAGGCATTAAAGAGACTCTTGCTCTCCCTCTTCATTAGGACCTGTGTGTTATTTCCAGTCCCCACTTTCCATCTGCATTGAGGTGGTTACACGTACACCTCTGACAAAATTAACCATTCTCCTCAGGTAAAAGGCTTGGATTTAACAAGCAAGGAAATTCACTTTAAATCCGTGTACCTTTTATCACCACACACGCACAGGCACAAAGAGTACTCACAACAGCCAGTTCTCAATCCTTCCCAGGAGCTGCTCTCAGGCGGCAGGAGGAAGGTCTCACCTCCAAAGCAATTCAACCTTTTTCATGTAGGGTGATAATCTTACTCAGGTTTTCTTTAGCTGAAAGTCTTACTTTTCTCCATTTTCTCTCAGCCATCTTTCACGGTGAAGAATTACTTTTCTCATTATAATCACTAGCTTTTCTTCATAAGATATTGCACGGCTCAGAAATGACTTTGAGAGTGCCCTTCCCTCATTTTGCCAATCAGTTGGCATGGTGACACAACAGCTGCTACAAATCACAGAAAAGATGCTTAACAGGTACATTTTAGAGAAAAGTTCATGCTGAAGAAAACACTAAATTTGCAATCATAGCACTTGTTCTTTGGGTGGCTGTGTTCTTATGGCTGTCACTAGGGGAAAAAATATTTTGGAAGCGTTGTAACTAGTGTATGAACAAGCTTGTGTTGAGATGTGATCTGAAGCATTTACATTCTGTGCACAAGGTGTTTCTTGGCTTCATGAGCAGAGGCGGAGCCCACACAGGTCAGCATCACACGGATCCAGTGACATCAAGGTGCAGCTGAAGGTGCTGCCTCAGCTTTGAACTCCTTTGGCCTTTCTTACCATCATGACATCTCCAACACTCAAATCTGTGAAAGTTTAGAGTTAAGCCCATCACGTAAAACTGGAGCATTCACTCTTTCTAGTGTGGCCACAGCTTTGGAAATCATTAGGTGACAGTACAATGAATTAAGCTGTAATGTCTATGACAACTCTGTACGCCAGAATCAGATGTAGCCACCCTCTCATCCTACCATCGTGCTCAGGAGCAGATGGGGATGGGCCAAAATACACTGCCAATGCTTTGTACTGCTGCCTTTTTTGATTGCTTTGGATTTAAAGATGGTGTTTTTGCCAGACAACTGCCTTATCAGATCTTGTAACTTGCCTTATCAGACCTTATATAATTTGTAACAGCCCTATGTGCACTTCCTTTGAAGATCACTGCTCATAGAATCGCTGGGTCCTGTCTGGAAATTCCCAGTTGTACCTTAAGGTCAGAGCCAATNGCTTTTTCAGATGTTTTTCACTTATATCCTGATTTGTGTTAATAACATCAAACAGGTCTAACAGATATTTTTCCCAGGCCCCTAACTTCCCTGGTAGCAGATATTTCTCTAAAAAATGGTTTATGGACCATTTGCATTTGCAGCTAAGACTTAACAAATCTTCAAAAATTAAAGTGAAAATCTTGACACTTGTGTTTGAAAATAGAAAAAGAGGTAAGTGACTCTTTAAAATTACTAATTTAATTTTATTTTATATTAATTTAAAATTACTAATACTCCTAATACTGGCAGTGTGCTTGAATTTGATCCTGGATATCCTAGTTTTCTGCTTAGAACACACTTTTTGCAGATGAACATCATTCCCATTAAAAGGAGATTTTCAATGGAAATGCTGACATAGTGAAGCAGGAAAGCTAGTGCCATTGAAATTATGCAGGATTTAATAATCAGAAAAGTAAGCAAGAACTAAAAAAAATAAAGATGTTCAGGTGGGATACATATTCTTCCATACAAATGATGTTGTTTTTGTAATTGTGACACTCTCCTTTTGCAGTGATGTGATGCTGATGATTTCAGCATATGGTTTTTGCAAGTGTTATTCTGGATACAAGGAAGTGTGTTTCCAAGTTTAGTTACTTGGCAAACCAGGGAGTATTAAATTGAACAACCATACTCTTCTTCAGCAGAGTATGAGAGTTTCAATACTAACCTTCCTCTCATATCCTCATCTTCTTTTTTTTCAATGGTTGAATCAATTTAGTATTTATAACAGTAATATCCCATGGTTTCAGGAGTAGACTGAAACATATTTCAAGAAAGAATTGCTTGAAGAGGAGACACAATCGAAGTATCACAGACTATTCAGGAGACAATTGGCAGACATAGAAAGGGACCCAGGTCTCCCTTACCTGTTTCTAATGCCCTCCTAGCTAGGACTTAGTTTTTCTTTTAATTTATAAATGTTAAGATGGTTAAAGTGCTGATGTCAGTAGACTTTAATTTGACTTTCACTGCTGATATTTATACATGTATGTGTATCATTGCTGGTATGTATGCATGTATGTGTATATGCACATATTCTTAGCACTTTTTATATTTATTCATACACATTCTTGAAGGATAAAGTCAACATAATGCTTTCCTAAAAGGGATTTGTCTCTCCTTTCTTTCCTTCTTGAAAGCACTGTATCTGAGAAGACCATCTAATAACTCCACCACTGCTCATGCTGATTCAAGAACTAAAAATGAAAACACAATATATGTAAAATGTGTTCCAATGTTATAGAACAAAAATATGCACTGCATATTTTTTGGAGAGCTATTGTGTGCTTTTAACTGTGAAGCTTCCACAACATCTACTGGGGGAAAGCTGAAAAGCTGGACTAGTGTTTTCATGATATTGAACATAAGAAGTGTGGCTTCACTACGGAAACTCTCATCAAACTAGACAGCCAAATCTATCAGATCCCAATCCCACATTTATCCATGAGAGAGAGGACATGATTTCTAGCCTCATAAAATTCAATAGTAATTCTAATAAGATCTGCACTTAGTTTAAAAATACTCAAAGCAATAAAAGTGTTCAACACCACACATGAAAGAAATTCTATTCAGAGATTATGTGTATCTGAATCTAACATATATCTGCCTCCTGACCATGAGAAGCACTATCCTCATTTTAAAGGTGCCACCCATAGTTAAAATATTCAAAACCATCCAACTGTCTAGCAAGATACCTCTTGCCCTCATTGACCCTATAATGACTTCATTCAAAGAAGGGATAAGCTAGCCCAGTTGCTGATCCGTCTATAAGCACAGAATCATAGAATCATTCTGGTTGGAAGAGACCTTTAAGCTCACCAAATCCAACTATTAATCCATCACTGTCCACCACTAAACCATGTCCCTCAGCACCACATCTTCACGGCTTTTGCCTATTCTATCTGACAAAGGGTAGGTAGATGGTGAAATGGGACCACTATTTACTGAGGCATGACATTTTGCCTCCTTGGGCTGTGTCAGCAGCTAGTGAAGGCCACCATCCACTGGATTTGGGAGCGTCTGTAACTTAGATACCTGTGTATGCACACATTATGTTCAACCATAGCAATTGTATAGCTACAAAAAAGCAAAAAGATCATCCAGGAATAATTGCCACATAAGTTTTTATTTTATAGAATCATGTCTACTTTCACAGTCCCTCAAAGTTTGGAAATGTTTGGCATAAGAGCTGGAGTCCCTGTGAGTCTCCAGAGAAACCGAAAGCTTTTAGATATCTTAGATGATTCTTAAAATTAGTATTTTTAGTATCATTATTCCTGTTACGTGAAGTGTATGTTTCAAAGATGTTCTAGGTTGTGACCTTGTAGTTGATCAATCAGAGCTTAAAAAGCTTATGCTACCTTGAAAAAGCTTAAACTCTGTACTGGTGGGAGGAAGAAGGGAGAGATACAAACTGAGATGGGAAACTGCAGTAACAAAGACTAAATGATGACAGTGCTTGGACTGCGATGCTTATTTTTCCTCATCTAACTGGTCTTTCCCTTTTCTGTGCTGGCAGTTTACACTTCCAGATAAGGTTACGGGAGAAACAGAAATAATCTTCTTAAATAAAAATACTCACTGATTTAGAGGTAAATACTTTCCTAGAATAGTTATTAATATGATGGTATTAATAACTAAACAGATATTTTCCCCTTCAAAATCTTCTGAACATTGCATACTAATCCTCATGGTGTTTCAATGACTTGCTCCAGAAAACAGAATGCAACTGGTGCTTTTAGATGTTATATACATTTCCCCACTGCCCCTGCTTACTGCTTCATGTACTGAAGAAGTGAAAAGTTCACCAAAAGTAGAGTAACTTCACAAGGTAATTCATCCCACATCACTCTGAAGACTATGGCAGGAGCCTCTTGTAACCTCAGCCAGCTGGAGTGGTAGGGTCCATTTGCTGGGTGAAGTATCAGCACAGCCTGTGTAGTCCCACTTTGCTCTCCTAAGCACCAGCTAGATAAGAAAAATCAAAATGGATGCTCACTTTGTACTTCCAAGCATATTCTGATTCTGATTTCCTTGAAGGAAATGAGGATGCTCTATGTACATGCATAAAAATAACCTGACTAGCAAGGGCATAAATGATTGTGAAATGACCTTCCAAAACATTTAGTTACAGTAATGAGATTAATAGTCCAGGAATGGTCATAAACATCTAAAAGATTTAGTCAAAGGCCCAAATCCATCAGTCTTCCATCTTTATTCCTTTAAGATTCAGCACAGGCTCTGCTGCCATTTTTAGACTTCCACATTACAGAGAGCACACCAGCAGAGATATCTCCTTACACAGTGTCTCAATTTCACACTGGTATGCCTCCATAGTAAGAATTAAATGTTTTGTGTTATGACGTCACAGCAAAAACCAATGGAGAGGAAGTGGGTAATTTCTACTGTGTGGCAATAACAAACCATTTTCATTGTAATCACCCAAATCAGTTATTTTGCTTCGCTTCCTCAGCACTTTTTTTTTCCCAGCTGTGCTGTGGCTGAATGACAGTGTGAAACTTGGGAGAATGCATCTGCCCAATTATGAATTCTGTTCAGTTTTGTGAATACTATTTGTAATTGCAATAACCACAGTGGATTAAATTGCCCTCTTTTTTTTGGTGCAAAATTGCAATGCATTGTGGAGATGGAATCTGAAAGACTGTGACAAAGAAATCAAATTTTATCAACATGGAATGACTCTTCCCAGTTGAATAATGGTGCTACTGTCAGCAGGGCTTTTGATTGAAATGGATTTTAGATAGAAAATTAAACCAAGCCTGGCCTGGCCTGAGACACCCAGAGTCTTCCAAGGTCCACCTTGCCCGGGGACTTGGAGAACTGATTTACACCACTTGGCAAAGAAAGCATGGGAGCTTTGCCTGTTAGCCTGCAATATGATGTGCAAATACTTTGAACAAGTAAACATTGTATACGAGCATTAAACATAAAATACTTTAATAGGTTTCAACATGGTAACATGGAAAATGCTGTAAATCATTAGCAGCATTTATCAGCTCTTGGGTCTGTGAAAACAAAGGTTTCACAGTAGCGCGTGCCTTTTTAAAAAGCTATCCTGATTATGAGAAGCAGTGTAGCTGCACAGCAGGAATTATTCCACACTGAGTAAGCCAATGTGCTGCCTGACTATATGTCAGCTGAGGCTCTGGAGTACTAAAAGACTGGAAATATGGTTGTCCTCCATTGACAAAGGTGTTTATATCCACGGCATGTTGCTGTCATACTGCATGCTATGATCAGCTGATTGAACCCAGCTATCTTACCAGAAAATCTTTCACCTCACATTCAATCATGTTTAGTCACAGTAAGCCAAGACAGTAAATGGAGAAAAATCATGCACGTGGCAACACAGTTCGAGGTATGTCTTTCCTTTCAGCACTATAGTACTTCTATTAAAGACTATGATGTAAGTTATGGGAGTTTCAGGCAGTAAATACTAGTTCCAAAAGATAGTCAGGGTGTGATTTTTTTTCTGCTGAGTTCAGTGAGCTTTGGATTCCATCTCACATCAGCAATCTGGGTCTCTTAATGTGAAAATTAAATGCATTCCAAAACCAGTGTTAAAACTAAGAGAATTTAATAGCTGTCAAAACCGTATACAAAGACAGAAATTGGCCAAAGCACAGGTAGGAAGATGGTCACCATCTGGACAGCTTTCATGTGTTCACTACATGTTCCTCATGCTAGGGATTTGGTGTTTTATTTTTAATGAGTTTGCAGCCAGGCACAAGGCGCCTGAGCAGAGCTCACATTTGTTCAAAGGTCCAGGCCTCTTTTATACAGCCTCAAGTTCAACACCTTTTACTTGTTGAAATATTGCCAAAACCAGCCTTTGTGCGACCTGGCTTACTATTTCTGCATCAAGGTAGGGACTCCACATGGGGACCGGCGTTGCTTTAATGCTTCAGCCAAAGCTAAAGTCTTGTCAGTTCAGTTACTCGAGAGTTCATGCTTGTTGATCCAATAGCCTAAGGAAACAGGCTGCCAGGAGACCAGTATTCCAGTTTCATTAGCTTGCTGAGGAAAGTTCAAGGCAAAAGCTTCTGTGGTAGTTGAATATTTCTGATGTTCACATATGACAGCACTAGGCATTTGTGAACTTACTGGTTACGAACTCCAGCTCACTGCAAACCCTGTGAGCAGTACCTATGGCACGTCAGGTATATTTTAATACCAACAGAGATTACTGTGTATTCCTGGAAGTCTACACCAATGTAAAGGTCTTCTGGGATGTCTCCAGCTCAGGTTCCTTGCATGCCGGATTGAGGTGACAGTGCAGGACTGCATTAAACTCCTGGCTCAGCGCCTGTTCTTGATCGGATGATAAGTATACACAGGTTTTTACAAGGTCAAAGGAACAGTATCTATAGATTGCTGGGATGACAGGGAACTTTTTGAAAGCTAATGGCTCAACAACTGCCACTGAGAGGAAACAAACCACAAGCCCTGGTAAGCTCATTAATCCAAGTCTGTCCTTGTGGGAGTTCAGTGTCAAGAAGCTCAAAGCATTTTCCTTTCTGGGCTGATCTTGAAGGTTAGATTTCTGGTTTTTCAACTCCTTGACTGTACAATCTCTGTGAGGTTACTAATTGTACATTTGAGTCTTTTTTATCAGATGTTTGGGCATTTTGAGGTTCTTAACTCTTTAGCATTGATATGACAGAACGAGGTTCAGGGAGCCAAGTGAATCCAGCTTTTTCCGCTGTTACCAAAGTATGTGTTTTTTGTAGTATCTCTGGGATATCACATTAAGCTGCATGGTCTAATAATGTGCTTTGGTATTATTGTCGTGTAAATTAGAGTATATAGGACAAGTGGAAGTTTTTTTCCAGTTTTAAATCAATTTCTCATGTGTTTGTTATATATGGCTACTGATGGAAATTAGACACAATATGATCAGTATTTTACTGGCTTCATGATTTTTTCATAATCAAAAGACAGTAAGTTTTGGTTTATATCCTTTGGAGACACATTTTTGTCAGCCTCCTGACATAGCAGTTTATACCAAAGTTTGGATTAGTGTAAGGCTGAGCATGAGGTGAGAGGAAATTAATCACATGTGTTGTCATGCACAGTCAGAGCTGTGAAGAGCCAATTTAGCAGTGGATTACAGAAAAAAAAAACAACATGACAAGCATGTAAAAGCAGAGAGACTTTAGAAACTTTTTTGAACAGAAAAAAAGATTTACATTTAGAGTCTGAATGAAAAGCTGCCCTTTGCTTTCAGTATATTGTTCCTATAAAATCACTCATAATGTCTTCTTGCTAATAGGTAAAAAGCAGCATTAAAATTCCTGGTGTGCAGTCAGGAGGATTTAAACATACTCTAAGAAAGATGAAAATAAAATTAGACTTATCAAAATATTTCCTGATAAGTGTGGCAGTATGTAATAAAATAAAAAGATATTAATATTTAATAATTATTTTAATTCTCAATTTTTCTTCTACATTTATGGGTCTTTTAACTTGTGATATTCAAAGAGTCTAGAGAATTAGGCATGCAGAGTTAAGGTATGCAGGTAGATGACTACCCCCCGAGATTTGGGTAAGTGAACAGACCCTGAGAAACTATCAGCCATGACATGAGAAATTGCTGGATGCAACAAGTAACACAGTCAGAAGAGGAAAAACTTAACAGATAGTGCTGTTAGGAATGAACAGATTTTGCAGAGGTTTAACGGGGTTTATGTGACAGAAAGCCACATTCTATAAATATTTGGAGGGGACCACTGAGGACCTTTTGAGGAGATAGTCTGAAAGGCCAGCAGGACCTAGGGAACTGTATCAGTAACAGTGAGATTGACTAGGGAATGTTATCAGAAATACCAAATTTGTGTGCTGATGTAAAAAAAAAAACAACTTCCATGCAGAAAAAGTAAATAGGAGTAAGTTATTTATTAAAGGGAGCCCAGGGCAAAGAAGGAGAGATGACAATAGTTGAGGGAAGAACCAATGTGGACACCTGGGGGTCTGTGCGACCAGCTGTGTCCATGCTGTGCAAGTGCGCCTGCACCCCTGGAATAGGTGCTCAGGCCCGTGGGTGGGTCAGCAAGGATGAAGGATTCTGCATCCTGAAGCCCACTTTTGGCTACTCAGAATTCCTACTGAATTTCAATACACTGAGATTTCATCGAAAAGGTTTCAAATTTTCCTTAAGAGACTAACTGCATCATTTACAACGTTAATAACAATGTTAGGAATATGTGCCTTCTGATATTTTTGTGGTGATTTTTCATAAAGAAACTAGACTTAAAACCTATGTTTTATCATATTTAGAAAAGAACATAGTCTAAGCCCTCTCTGCTTTTTAAAGTAAAACACCCTTTATAACCTGAGCAGATTGCCTATAAATTCAATTTTCCTCCGATTACTACTCTGTTTCCCCAGGTGCATAAATAACAATTCTTCAGTCCTTTTTCAAGCTTTATAGCAGCTTATCTGTACAAATAATTATTCAGTCACCTGTGTGAAAGGTGCTACAGGTTTTACAAACTAAAAAAAACCCAGGGAGATTAAAAGCAAGCATCAAATGGAAATAGACAGAAAGAGCTTTTTTTTTTGAGCTTTTCTGGCAGTTTCAGTAGTAGAGTCGTTTTTTTCTTCTCTATATATAAAGAATAGGATATGTAAACCTTGATTAATCTGTGTTTACTGTAACAACAATATCAAATTTTGCTACAAATGCATTATTTTCACTTTGATTTTAAAGAGAAACATCCCCCCCACACACCTGATTAAATGTGGTATTGAATGATGATTTAAATATTACTTCTCTGACGTTTCATGCATATAATCACACGGGGTTGCATCCATCATTTCCTCACTTTTGCCAAAAGTTTTAGATATTTTCTATTATAAGATTACTTCTATTTTATAGAAAAATTAAGGTAATTTGCTAAGATGTCTCTGTTTTCTGGTTTGCTCTCTTGGTTATTTCTTTTTATTACATGGGCTTATTCTTATTCTCCCTATTCAGCAATAACAACGTTACTATTTATTACTTCAGCTCCATTTTCCTTCCAAGCACTCATTCTTTTCTACTTACACTATTTCACATTTTTCTCCCTTTCTTCTTCCTGTCTGTCTCTCCACTGATATGAACATTCCCATTCCCAGGGTAAGGATATAACTACTCTAGGGAAAATGGACAGAGATAAATATAATTGTAAACAGTCTAAATGGACCATCTGAGAGGATGTTTGCCCCAAAACTGGTCATATTGAAGAGGAAGGCAACTGTCAGTCAGGTTAGGCAGTAACTAAATGTTGCCCCATGGCATCATAACCACCACCTTGGCTGGCTCTTGGCTAGCACCAAGCTTGTGGGGTGACACTAAAGGGACATTCCTTGGGTGTGTGGTTGAGATTTTTAGGAGGACAGGGCTTGGGGGACAGGAGCATATTTGTGTCAGATTAGAGCTCTTGAGATCAGCTGTTGAAGTATACCTGGAAATTAAAGGTGTATATTTACTATTTGTAGGCATCTAGCACTGTGGTTTGTCCACTATAGTACCAATATTGATCCTGAATGTACCCTGACAGTTAACTGGCTCACATCAATAAACTGTTTGAATTCCAAATTAATTTAAATCTCATTAAACCACTAATTCTTTGCAACAGGTATCTATGCCACTAATGTGTGCCTCTGAAGCCGAGGGGATGGGTTGCATGGGGTAAAGCTGGATGGGTGGCAGGTAGCTTTATAATAAAATATTTAAAAATATCAATATTACAGCTAGTAGATAATATTTCTCCCATGATATTTTTTTCCTTTCCTCATTCCAGTAATTTTTTAATTTTTAAGAGTAGATATTTTTTTTGCTATTGGAAGGCTAACACTTCTTGTGATGGACTAGACATGGATTTCCGTCACAGGTTTTCCTTCAGATTTTCTACAGCAGAGTTGAAGCCAGACCTGCTCATCTCCAGGCTTTTCTTCTTGTCCTTCACAATATCTTGTCCCTTTTGGATATGCCTCAACCTTCTCTTAACACTGGAGGAAGAATATTGTACTATCAAATTTAGCTCAGAATACGGAACCACCTCTTAAAACAATTCAAGTGAATTGTATTTAAGGAACTGGTTTTTTTAATTTTTATGTTATTCAGTGTTTTCACACACCCATTAGCCTTTTCTGCACTTTACTTCATAAGCTCATATTATAGAAAATGGATTCCTTGGTGTCTTCATTCAAGTTTCATAAAACAACAGTCACAACTCATTACTACATTCATTTTTACTACTGTCACTTGAAAATATCAGGAGCCAGGGATGTAAATAGTCTAATGACTAAATGAACAATTTGTTTGTAATACAAATAAAGGTTTCCAGGCTGCTAGACAACTTCCAGCACCTGCATTACATGCTTTCCAGTGTGTGACATCAGCTTCTTCTCAAAAGGAAAAAAAACAAGGAAGGAGTAATAAAATGCACCAGTACAGACTGGGAAGCGATCTGCTAGAGAGCAGCTCCATGGAGTCCTGGTGGACAACAAGTTATCCACGGGACAGCAATGTGCCCTTGTGGCCAAGAAAGCCAATGGTCTCCTGGGGTCCATTAAGAACAGTGTGTCCAGCAGACGGAGGGAGGTCCTCCTCCCCTTCTACTCTGCCCTAGTGAGACTTGCCTGGAGTACTGTGTTCAGTTCTGGGCTCCCCAGTTCAAGAGGGACAGAGATCTACTGGAGAGAGTCCAGTGGAGGGCTACGAGGATGATGAGGGGACTGGAACACCTGCCTTCTGAGAAAAGGTTGAGAGACCTGGGGCTTTTGAGTCTGGAGAAGAGAAGCCTGAGAGGGGATCTGCTGAATGTGTCTAAATAGATGAGGGCTGGGTGTCAAGAAGAAAGGGGTAACCTCTTTTCACTTGTGCCCTGCGATAGGACAAGGGACAATGGATGCAAGGTAGAGCACAGGAAGTTCCACCTCACCATGAGGAAGAATTTCTTTACTGTGAGGGTTCCAGAGCACTGGAACGGGCTCCCCAGAGAGCTTGTGGAGTCTCCTTCTCTGGAGACTTTCAAGACCCGTCTGGATGCATTCCTGTGTAACCTGCCCTAGATTCTCTGGTCCTGCTTGGCAGAGGGGTTGGACTCAATGATCTCCAGAGGTCCCTTCCAACCCCTAACATTCTGTGATTCTAAGCAGAGGAGGAAGGGGATGGAATGTGATATTGCACCTTTATTTATCTGAAAGCATATTTCCATTTTGTCAGCCAATTGAATGGAGGATGGCAGAATGAACTGTCCATGACAGGACAAAAAATTAAAAGCAATCTGTAGGTCATACTAGGTGCATTTTAAGAAGACTTTCCAGGGATGTATATGGCATACCTCAAAGGCAGGGCAAACAATTTTTCCATTTGGTAGGTGATTTTTTTTTAGGTGACAGTTGAAAATACTATGGTCACATGGATGCCCAAAATGCATCACCAAACATGGGAGCTTTCCAGAAGATACATAGCTACAGACACTGAGTGGCCCAACGAGAAGACAGAATTGCAGACGGCTGTGGGATGGCTCACCTTGCATGTAGCCCAGAATGCAGAGAGCATGAACTGTGAGTGAAAGTTCCAAAATCAAATAAGACTTTGTGGTTTGCATTAAGACTGGTGATTTAAGAGACTCTAGTATCATAAATCCTGTCACTGAGATTACTCTAGGAAAGAGAATAAGTTCAACAAGAAAGACAGGAATGTTAAGCAGCTTTGTAATTGCACACTGATGGAAAATGCTTTAGCTACAATTTTTGAGTATGTGGAGAGGAGAAGAGAACCTTATAGGAGGACCAAATGGGACGCTGCATGAATAAAAATACAAAGAAAGAAAATTTATCCTACAAGCAAGAAATAAGACCAGAAATTTATAACTCCACATACAAATAAATAGGAAGAAAAACATAACTCTTCGAGGAGCCAGAGAATCTGTTGCAAGATTATTACCAAGCCAGGCACCGGGACCAAGAATTCTTTACATCTTTCTATGAGCTCAAGCCTCAGCCTTGTCTGTATTATCTCCTCATCACAATTGTCTGTCTTGTGCATCCAAAATGCTAACTCAAGTCTGGAGTTGGCAATTTGGGGCACCTATTGTTGGGAAGCTGATACTGAATCCAAGTACAGCTACCAAGGGCGGTACATATTTCTTCTAGACTTGCAGACTCTTCTTGCCTGAAGCTGAAGAATAATAGAGAATGTAACAGACTAGACAGAGACATGAATTACATTTTTTTGAACAAAACAATAAAGTATTCTCAGATACCTATCTCAAAGTTTTTGTCTTTGATTTTCACTTTTCTACTCTATTTTGATTGGCAATAAATTAAAATAATTTTCCCTATTTTGCTAATGGTGGTAGTTGTTAAGTGGACTCCCTGTCCTTTTATCATTCAATGAGCTCTTTATCTTATTCTCACTCCCTGTGCTGTTGAGGAGGGGGAGTGTGAGAGCAGCTGGTTGGGCAGCTGGAAGCTGGCTAACATCAAACCACACAACACAGAAAACCCTCAGATTTTATAGTGCGAGTTTAAAATTGGGTGTTTAAGACCACCACAAATTTCCTGGCTTTACCAATCCTTCCTACTTTTTTATACACCCCTTACTAATCTAGAACAGTTTTTAATGCCCCTAAATCAAGTTTTCTTATTTCAGTGACCTTTATTGAATTGCCTAATTCTCAGATATTGTAACCACACGACATCCTTGCTTTGCTTCTCCAACCCATTTACCAGAACGTCCTGATGGAATTTATCTTTTGTGTCCTTTTTCTTGTACAGACTGCTATAAGATGGAGGGGGAAAAACAGCAAAAAAAAAAAAAATCTGTGTTCACAAAATTCTGAGTGTTGGCCAGTCCCATCAGTATGGAGAAAGCTCAGCTTCAAAGCAAGGATTTTGCACTCACATGACAAGTAATGTTAAGTAAGCTTTTCCAACCAAAATCTACCACAGAGAATGAAAAGTTTTTAAGATAGAATAAGTGGAGTTTTCATCCTTGACTTGACAAATATTTTATTTGCAAAATCCTTTTTTTTTTTCCTTCCAACGCTTATTGCAATGCAAAAAACCACACAGATTTGTCTTCTCCCAGCTGCACTGCCAAATGAAAAAAGCTCTCAAAGTCAAGCCAAAGAGTCACAAGAAGGACATATTTTTTTCTAATTCGTGCCCTCAATTACATAAACCTGGGAGATGGAAGGACAGTGGGAGATTACATGCTTCCTTCAGTTCTAGCAATAAGCAAAACATCAGGGCAGCAGAGAGACCTGCCAGAGCCAGCAGCTCTCACAAGTGATAGTGATAAGGCCTGGGCATTCCCAGAGCAACTGTGACTGCCCCCACACCTGTGAAAATCAACCTGGGGAGCACGAGTGACCAGAACACTGTGACCAGAATGGGCAAATAGTGTGGTGGTAAATAGCTCCTTTTCAAATTGGCATCTGTCACAAATGGGGGCCCTTGGGCATCAATATTGGGCCCAACGCTGGTCAATAATTTCATAAGTGATCTGGATGATGGGACCAGTGCACCCTGATGAAGTTTACTGCTGATACCAAACTGAGTGGGGAAATGGACACTTTGGAAAGGTGCAGGAAGATCTGGGTAGGCTTCCCTGCAGGAAGATCTGGGTAGGCTGGAAGAGTAGGCTAACAAGAACCTGATGAAGTTCAGCAAGGGCAGATGCAGGGTCTTGCACCTGGAAAAATGTAATCCAGGAGTGCAACACAGGCTGGGATCTACCTGGCTGGAGAGCAGCAATGTGGAAAGGGACCTGAGGGTCCTGGTGGACAACAAGCTCTATGGGAGTGAACAGTGTGTGCTGCTGCTGCTGTGGCAAAGAAAGCCAATGGGATGGTGGGTCACATCAACAAGGGCATCGCCAGCAGAGAGAAAGAGTCATTATCCCACTGTACTCAGCACTGTGCTCAGTTTTGGTCCTTGTTATATAAACAAGATGTGGACAGGCTGGAGAGGGTACAGAGAAGGGTCACCAAGATGATCCAAGGATGGGGAAGCCGCAATGTGATGGAAAGCTGAAAGAACTGGATTTGTTCGGCCTGGAGAAAAGATGGCTCAGGGAAGACCTTATCACCATGTTCCAATATTCAAAGGGCGGCTACAAAGAAGATGAAGACATCCTTTTTACAAGGAGTCGCATAGAAAAGACAAGTGGTACCAGTTACAAGTTACTCCTTGGGGGAGTTCACAAGGAGAACAATCAGCCATTGGAATAATCTCCCACAGGAAGTGGTGCAGTCCCCAGCATTTGACAGTTTTAAGATTCACCTGGACAGTTTGCTGGGCCATCTTGTCTAGATCGCACTTTTGCCAGGGAATGTTGGACCAGATGATCCTGGAGGTCCCTTCCAACCTTGTATTCTATGATTCTATGAAACCAAATTTGAACATCAGAAATGTGTGATGAGTTTGTCATAATTTCTAAGAAATCATCTAACACATCCAATTTTCTAAATTCATTGTTTACTCATCTTTACTTATCGTGACATTATGGATTTAAACAATGAATAATAGCAATTATTAAAAATAAACCATAATACTAACAATCGTTTTGTGATATAGAAAAAGCTGTTTACATTCAAATTTAGTGAAGAATGTATTACTGAAGTGCAATAGTATTTCTAAATGTATGATTTTCATGTGAAAATCCATAACACAGCAGGTCTTAAAATATTATTATAGCACACACCATTCACAGATAAAAACTATGGAAGCTTCTAAAAAGAGTTACTATTTAAAAGAATAAGAAGCTTGTACTATATTACATCACTCCTTCTGGTAAGTGTAAGGGACTGCTCTGTTCCCATGAATTGCTACTTGAAATAATAACCTTTAATTGTGACTTTACAAGCTGGTTTTGTCGGGAGGTTTGTTAAAAGGACGATACCTGCAGGTGATTCAATAAACATGAGGAACTCTTAGGAAATAAGGGCAGTGTTTTCAACTGAAAGTTATTAAAAAGATGCATTAGAGGGTAAAAAAAAAAAAAAAAAGAAAGAATATAGTTGGGGAAGTGTTTCTAAATAACCACTTTTTATCGTGTTCTGTGAGATATTAGCCTTCAGAAAGTTCAGCAAAATAATGTCTACAGAGAATACAGTAAAGAAAATGCAGTGGTAAAAAAATTCTTTTGTGTATACCTCACCTATATAAACACTATCCAAGAAGCCACAAGGTCTAAAGCCATGCTTTGTAATTTCTCACTCTAAGGCGTAAATAATTAACTTTCTGTATGCTGAAATGTTTACTACTAGCACTAAATGTCAGCATCTACATTAACCTCGTATCTTCTCTGTCAGGGTTGCATATACTTTTACTGCAGGGGAAATAAGGCAACTAACTGAAAATCTGGAATATATCTTTTTTTTAAAAGCTTTTTGTTTGCTATGAGGTCAAAATGATCAATGTTTAAGTTAATCGCATATGTGGACATTTAATTAAAGTATAAAGATATAGTTTAGTGACCCTGATGCTGTACTTGATCATGGCATCCAAAAAAATGGTGCAAAGCACTAACTCTAGTAAGTTGAACTTCTCATTAAATTGATAGCTCCTATCATTTTCAAGCTGTGTAAAATTTATCTCAATCAACAAAACATATACCGAGGCTAGAAAGCATCAACCTTGCCTGCACCAAGAAAAAGCAGATTAATGCTCAACCTTCTTTTTAAGAAACTCCAAGTTCAGAATTCCTCAGCTTATGTGTCCAATACACATGCTACAGGGCATTTTGGGAATAGGAGATTCCTGGAAGAGGACATTCTTGGAAATCAGAAAGTCCTGAAAATGCTCACATGAATGTGTACAAATGCTTTTCAGTTCATCTCTATGTTTGTTTGTAAATTACAAGCAAGCAACTAGATATAAATGAAGTAAATGCAACCACTATGAACAGTCATAATTTCACCTGTTTACCTGAAGTTGGAATAAATCTAGTAAAAAGTCAACGCTTGCTTCTTTCTGCACTAGTGACAGAAATAAACTAATTTGTGATAAGATTTTGTGGTTTGCAACAATTCCCTTGATCAGTGGATGACTGGTTCTGAAAGTGTTACTGGTTTCCAGCCACAACCCAAATACCACAGCACATGTCAGCAGCCAGGCATCCTCCAAAACTGCTCTCACTGTGTGATATACAATATTTCCCAGATGACCTCCTGTTGTGCCAGTTCAGCCATCATCATTTTATGCTGCCATCATTTGCCTCATCGCACAGGCCAGCTCTGAATTCAGCAACATTCCCTTGGAAGTCTTCTTTCAGGCAGTCCTGCCACAGGTTCTTATGGGCCCAGCTCCTCTGCTGTACACTGTGGTGCCAGCATCACCTGCTGGACACAACACACAGAGATGGCTCCCTCAGCAGCCCTTCACATGGAAGGACATCACTGAAGGAGCTCAGCAAGACACAATCAGCCCCAACAGAAGTCACACCCAACAGCTCTTGGTTAATATAATCCTGGCCTCACCCACCACCCCAACTATGACCACCTGGGTGAGGGCAGAGACACAGGTGGACCAGGTTCTGCCTCTGGAACATGAAGCCAGTAAGAAAAACAAAACATTCTGCTAGGTTGTGACTCATTCACAGGTCAACTCCAGATCAGGGCCCACAGCTCAGGCCCCAGCACTTCACCTCCGTGAATCAAATGACCAGCTACTCTTCTTCGACATCACCTCAGGAGATTCCCAGAACTGGTTATAACAAATCTTCTCTTCCTTTTACATTTCCATGGTGTTTGTATTTCACCTAAACACTTCATTATGCCCATCACTTTGGATCTGCTGCTCTTTGTTTTGCTGAAATAATAATGAAGGGACAAAGTCTTATAAATATGTGTGAGTGGCATTTGCTTTTCACTAGTCGCAGCATGGTGGCTTTGATCGAGAGTTACCAATAATTGGCAAAATATTGTCAGTGGTTTATAAAATATTCTTTTAATTGATGAAATGCACCCAGAGGCCTCCTAGGGAAAATAAGCAAGCTTGTATTTATATGTAAGTGAGCCTAAAACTGTTACTATTAAAACCCAGAATGTCAGCCAAAATATCCTAGTCACTTACAGAAAAGCACTTTTGAAACACTGTACTGACTCTAAACTTACGGGCTTCATCCCTTGAGTAGGATAAGGTACTACATAAGTGACATAGATTTTATTTTAATTCTGAGGTCTGGAGTTGGCATGATTGCTCCCTAGATCAGCTACATCCTCATAGACATTTACATTTAAGCATTTTTTAAGTATAAATTCCTCCAAAGGGTCATAGCCAAGGCAAGATAGATTATTTTCATGAATAATTCTTGTGAGCTGTGATATCAAATGCTTTACTAAGTTCAGATATTAATCTAATGCATTCTACTGTTCTCCCCAGAATATGGAAATTAGAGTCAGTGGTTCAGAAAATTCCTCACTGAGGCTGGAGGTCCTTGTGGCTGAACCTGTGAAATATAATATGTCTTTTGCTTCAAGGATGGATGGATCAATGAATAAAAATGGGATAAGTAGCCTACATCTTTTCACAACTCCTGGAGGGGTAGGAAAACTTATGACAGTGTGTGTGTGTGAATTTGCCTGCACATGCTCTGGTTAGACAAATCTGCATCAAAGCATAAGGCATAATGTGAATGAGATGCATGTTGGCTTCAAACGTACTATATATTACTTTCGATGGTTGCTGAGACTATTTCCTTTGTGCAGTATCTTCTGGAATTTAACTGCAGGGATGAAGTCAGCAGAAAGCCCCAGGATTTAGAGGAAAATCAACCGTGAAAAACCCCCATTCTTATAATGAGCAATGCCAGATTGTGGCTGAGATTTGCAGGTAAGTGCACTGAAGTGGAAGGGCTTTTTCCTTGAGCCATCAAAAGAAAGCTCTAGAGTGAGCATGGAGGAAAGTCAGGTTGTCTCCTTGCAAACTTGCAAGCGATACTTTCCCCAATGTACAGCGAATGGATACAGATGAAGGTAAGTTTTCTGCTCCCTCACATCCGTATGGATCAAAGTTTGCTATTAGCACAGTGCTACTAAATTCGGTATTGCGATTATCAGAACAATGTCTGCAAACTTCACTTGTAGGACAAGACTCCGGTCTACTAAGTGTTCTGTAAAAAGAGAAATAAAGTCGTCTTTTAATCCACAACAATGGTACAAGGAACTCAGCTAGCTCCAAGACTAACTTTAATTAGTTTAATTAATCCAATTAATTAATCTGGGCAACTACAGCCTGACCTTTGTACCAGGGAAGATTATAGAGAGGTTTATCTTGGATGCGCTCACACGGCAAGTGCAGGACAGCCGGGGGATCAGGCACAGCCAGCATGGATTCACGAAGGACAGGTCCTGTATGACCAGCCTGATCTCCATCTATGACAGGCTGATCCACCTAGTGGACGAGGGCAAGGCGATTGACATTGTCTACCTGGACTTCAGTAAGGCATTTGACACCACCTCCCACAGCATCCTGTTGAACAGTCTGGCGGCTCATGGTGTAGACAAGTGGACTCTTTGCTGTCTTAAACGCTGTCAGGATGGCCAAGCCCAGAGAGTTGTGGTAAATAGAGTTAAGTCTTGTTGGTGACAGGTCACAAGCGGGGTTCCCCAGGGCTCAGTTCTGGGGCCTATCTTGTTTAATATCTTTATCGATGACCTGGATGAGGGGATTGAGTGCTCCCTCAGTAAATTTGCAGATGACATGAAATTAAGCAGGAGTGTCGATCTGCTTGAGGGTAGGAAGGCTCTGCAGAGGAACCTGGACAGGCTGGAGTGATGGGCTGAGGCCAATTGTATGAAATTTAACAAAGCCAAGTGCCAGGTCTTGCACTTTGGTCATAACAACCCCCAGCAATGCTACAGGCTTGGAGAGGAGTGGCTGGAAAGCTGCCTGGCAGAAAAGGATCTGGGGGTACTGGTGGACAGCTGTCTGAACATGAGCCAGCAGTGTGCCCAGCTGGCCAAGGCAGCCAACAGCATCCTGGCCTGGATCAGAAATGGTGTGACCAGCAGGAGTAGGGAGGTGATTGTGCCCCTGTACTCGGCACTCATGAGACGGCACCCTGGGTTCTGTGTCCAGTTTTGGTCACCACAGTATAAGAATGACATTGAGGTTCTGAAACGAGTGCAGAGAGGCGCAACGAGGCTAGTGAGGGGTCTGGAGAACATGTTGTATGAGGAGCGGCTGAGGGAACTGGGTTTGTTTAGTCTGGAGAAGAGGAGGCTGAGAGGAGACCTCATTGCTCTCTACAACTACCTAAAAGGTTGTAGTGAGGTTGGTGCTGGTCTCTTCTCCCGGGTAACTAATGATAGGACAAGAGGTAATGGCCTCAAGCTGTGCCAGGGGAGGTTTAGATTGGATGTCAGGAAGAAGTTCTTTACTGAAAGAGTGATTAGCCATTGGGACAGGCTGCCCAGGGAGGTAGTGGAGTCACCATCCCTGAGGGTGTTCAAAAAATGGGTAGATGTGGCACTTCAAGACATGGTCTAGGGGTTAGGGAGACATTTGACAAAGGTTGGAGTAGACGATCCTAGAGGTCTTTTGCAACCTGAATGATTCTATGATTTTAGGATTCTATGATTCTAATTGGAGACCTGACTGCAGGGTTATGTCTCTTATTCTCTTGTACCCCCCTCTCCCATTCAACAGCTTCTCATAGGATATCACAACAATATAGCCCTCAATGGCCAACTGCCCTAGCTCTGAAGTTCTCTTATCTGGAGTTGTTTCTGCATATCTAATTCAGCAGAAGAGCAACCACTCTATTTACTCAAAACCTGTTCAGCTATTGTAAGATTCTGATTTTACTTCCAAGCTGTGATCTTTTACTGCCCTTAAGACAGGGCAATGTTTGTGAGAAGATCGGCTTTTCTATAAAGGGATCTTGGGGAAATGCCTGTTCCCAACATGCTGCATTAGTGTCATATATGGCTTGCTTGAATGCACATGTATCTGCATTCCTGGAAATGAATTCACACATAGTGCTATATATCTTATAACTGAAGACCATTTAAACATGTCCAAAGAGATATTGTGTGTGAATAATCTTGTTCCAGGACTTTTGCAGTGGGGTATCTTGCTCAGAATTCTAAAGTTATGGGGATTGTTTGGTTTGGATTTTATTATAATTTATTATGCTAGATTTTAATTAAAATTTCATCACTGAAAGTTGTCTTAAATATGAAGCTTTCTTGCTTCAGTTGCAGGAAGTCTTTCCTCCTTTTTGAATTTGAGATTAGATAAAACTCTTCAAAATCAATGGAGATTCATTTTCCTTTTTTCAAACCAGGGTTTCTAGAACTGTATCAAACATATATCTCTGTGTGTTGAAAAAATTGGATTACTGTTTCTTTTCCTAATGAAGATCAGAAACTTCATCACCCTACACCCAAAGGAACATTTTCATTAATATAACCCCAAATCTTCTCTTACTAGAAACAAAGGCAAAAGCAAAGTCCAAACAAAGTCACAAACCATAAAGAGTCATTGGAGATGAAGGCTCTGGTGATAAGAACCAAGGTAGATGAAAAGTAGAAAGAAGGGCATGTAATCTGTCCTTCCATTCATCTCTTATAACATTAAATTAATATGTTGGAAAATTTTTACAGTACCCCATGAGGTAAATTAAATATCTTTTCACTTGAATATTTTAAAAAATAGTAAAATTAATGAGTAATGCATTGGAATCCTACCACCACAATCAGTTCTACAAGGAATCTGCAAAGATGGATTACTATCTGATTCATTATATACACTGGCACTAGCCCTCACCCCGGGGGTGCCTTGGGCCCATGCCCAGCCCAGCTCTGCTGCCCAAAGGTGGCTTCTGAGCATTCCAGGATGACCTACAAGACAATGCTGAGGCTGTTCCTTATCTCATCACCCAGGGAAACTTCATTCCCTGGAAGGCAGTCCTTCAGTCTCTGGCATCCCTGCTTCCAGCCAGTTTAACCCCTTCTGCAGCTGGGCCTCCTTGCCCTCCCTGTCAGACCATTCCTTGGTCTGACATTCCAAGGAAGGTTCATTCCTTCCCATATTGCTACTGCTGAGCAGTTAGAATTTGAATTTCCCCTTCACTCTAAAATACTGACTACTTATGTATTCTGCAATATAGTTTAACTCTGTCATATTTGTATGCATCTAGGAATCTTCTAGGAAGTAAGCAGAACTTACCCTTGCTCAAAACCCCTCAAAATCTCACTTGGGTTGCTTCAGCAGCTTAAAATTCAAGTGCTAATACCCTCATGCATGTATACTTTTTGATGGTATTTCCACATTCTTTGGATTCCATAAGCACTTTTAGCACTGATGTAATACCTTCTGTTTCACAGATGAACAAAACCAGCTCTGACCAGTTATTCAAGACCAAGCTGAAAGTAAATTATCTCTGACGATAAGGAAACATTGTGAAAGCTCTGTGCAAATGTGACTTGAATAAAACATGGTACAGAGCGATGAGGAAAAGAAAGCTGTTCTCGTTTAAGCCAGCGAGACAAGTCTTTGAACTTAAGAAATTCTCCCTTTATGCTTGTATCCTAAACTACGGATTGTTATCTCCGCACTCAAATACACACACTAACCAAATTTAAATGGGCTGAAGTACTTTTATCCTGTCAAAAACATCAGTGCAGCCTGCATTCACAACATTCGGATTTTGAAAGTGCATGTTCAGAAATGCTGTATTGTGAGGAAGAGAAGAAATATTTCATGATGACAGTAAAAATATGCTTTTAGTTTATGATTCTAAAAAAGTAACACTTCGTTGCTATATTTCATTTCAATGCAGGTTTTCATCTGGTAGCAAAAAGTGACCACACAGATTTGCAACAGCTGCCTTGAAATGGTTAAGAGCCTTTGTTATCTTTTGGAACTCCACAGTTTTGATTTGTGTGTTTCTTGTAGCAAAATGTGGCACCATTATAGTGGCAATATTTCTATACACCAGATTGTTCTGTAAACATTACAGACTAGTATTGCTCTTGTCTGTGGAACTGTAAAGAGCTCTTCAGCTCAACTAGAACTCTGTAACAAATAAATTGATAATCACAATATGGATTCCATCATATCTATACATAATGAAAAAATATTTTGCATTTTTGGAGGGGGGGTGTGTATTGGCAGAAATGTGTGGTATGGAGGATTAGACTAAACTGAAGATTTCTGTCTCTTTGAATGAACCACAATATTAAAATAAAGCAGAATATTTGGGATCAGCTGCTTTTACAGAGATTCAATCCCCTTACACCATTTCAGCTGGAAGCCAAAGAAAGTCAGCTGCAAAAAGTGTTTCCTTTAACTGCATAACCTGGAAGGAAGCCACTGCTTGTAGCCCCTCAGTTGACTGCAGCCCCTGGGACTAAGGGTATTATTGAAAAAACATCTATGGAAGATATCACGATCTGGCCCTGCTCCAAACCCACACCTCAGGATCAGCTGCAGTTCCGGCTTTCATGCCATATTTCTATAGCATGCACAAAAGTGAGCACAGACCTTTCCCTGTTACAGTGGTGTAGATTTTAATTTGGACTGCAAGGTGATACTCAAATGATATATGCAGGGAGAAATAAGGCAACTAACAGAAAATATAATATGTATCAATTTTTTATAGCTGTTTGTTTTCTATGAGGTCAAAATGATCAATTTTTTAGTCAATCACATATGTGGACATTTAATTAAAGTGTTAAAATATAGTTTAGTGACTCTGATGTTGTCACTATAGGGAGGTTGAACTAGAGGTCCCTTCCAACTCAATACATTCCATGATTATATACTTGATCACGGCAGTGAAAATATTGAGCAAAGCGCTTTAGCTGCAGCAAGCTGAACTTCTTATTAAGTTGATAGCTCTTTCAAGGTATAGGCTACACAAAATGTATCTCAATCACTAAAACATATACAGAGGCTAGAAAGCATCAGCCTTGCCTGCCCCAAGAAAGGGAATGTGGCTCATACTGCAGCTAAATCCACTATTAAAATTGGATTCTTTTTATTGTGACCAGCCTTTACCATAGGCTCAAGATCTCAAAATATAAATTGATTTTTTTTACAAAAGTTTTACAGAAGTTTACCTTCAGCTTCAAGAGGTGAGTTATGTGTTTTTAGAAATGGACCAAACACTGGGATGGAGGTGCCCAGGTCAAGAAAGAGATGTGGCAAATGCTGATGAGTCAATGTAGGAATTCAAGGATGGCAAAATGTGTGGACAAAAAGGCTGTTAGTCTGTGTGTCATCCCCGTGCATATCACAGGCCATGAAATCTCATAATCCCTCCTTCCCAATTCAGAGGCCTACAAACATTTGCCGTAGCATAGCAGTCAATACTGTGGTCAGTTTGCTAGACATCTGTTTGAAAGAGGTCCATAATTGAAAGACATGTATTCACCAGGAGACATAATTGCACTTCTGAGAACTTTTGACAGTCTTTTAATACTACATTGCTGTTATTCAATCCTAGTGCAGTATCAACAGAAAACTTTTGCTTTGAAATGCCCTTTTAAAGTGAGCTTATTCTGAACTTGTGCCTTCACTACCCTTGAGTGTGTCTTCCGTGAATGATGGTACTTAAGTGATTAATTGAATGTCTCCTTTTGATGTAGGCAGAAATATGTTTTTAGCTGGCAATTTATGTAAATGTATTACATAATTTTTTTGCTTTCTGTCACTGGCTGTACATCAGCTTTTAAAATGAAGTTTCAGAAAGATCTATGAGGCAAATATTAAAAGAAACAGCACAATTTTTAAATTATTTGCCAATATAAAACCTTCCATAGATATTGTTCCTGCTGTGAATCTGTCTCTCCTGCCAGAGTTCTTGTCTTGTTTTTCCTCTCCTCCGGGTAAGCATATGACATATAGGCCCGTATTTGAAATAGACTAACAATACAGCTTTAGAATAACATTTGTTCAGCTCAGTTTTCTGGATTTTGTGAGCCAAAATGACAATCGCATTTAGCTGGAAATGCTTGGAATGTGCTCATTTTTCTGTTTCCCAGGTAATTATTACTTCAATCTTAAACTATATGGTCTCGTGAGAAAGTTACCCACCATTTTTGGCAACTGCAGACATTTTTCAGGCAAGGCTTTGAAATTAGATTCATGACAGGTAAAACACAATACCTGTATTCAGGAAGAACAAATGGTATGCAAACTTCAAGGCACTGTTCATGTCATTACAAGCACAGGAGACACTAGAAAATGTAGTAACAGGTAAAATCATGTTATCTCTTACCTCTGTCTAAGAAATAAAAAGCCATGAGGATGTAAAGGACGAAAGTACTATCAATATGCACTGATAACAGAGAGGCATGTCAGTAGTATCACTTCTTTATATGCTAGTTAGAGCTCCTAAATATTAACATAATGCTGAAGTTTCACATACTGGTTCACTTAAATGTATAGTGAAATAGCCTCTTGATTTCATAAGTGTGTATCATGACACTACAAAAGACATTAAGATTAATACCATTAACAGCATTGGTAGCACAAGATTAATAGCATATGCCATGTTACTGAAAAATTACACCACCATGGGCAGTAAATTCTGTGTTTACAGCATATTATGGTGGCAGAATACATGGTAAGTGCTATAAAAAATGCTCTGGTTGTACAAAGCTTAGCTCATTTTACTTTTACCCTAAGTCCTTCTGGATATTTTGTTTCAGGCTTCTTTCTTTCTGTAAAAAACCTTCGTGTTTTAATAGTGACAGATCACTATCTGGCTTTGAGATAAGGAAGAAAACAAAGAAATTGTCCCAGCACTATGTAATCAGCAATACCATTGGTGGATTATGCTGACAATCTAATTCAGGAAGCAGTGAATTGTGAAAGCAATAGTCTATGCATGGGGAATTCTGCACGGGAACATTCAACGCTGTGTTGACGTCAAAGTCCAAGGTGGCACCTCTACAGCTAGAGGTCAGACCACCAGCAAGGGCTCTGGCATAGGGAGTGATCACTGGTGGGAGTGTCCCTTTGGGTCCAAGGTGACCACCTCAACTGGACTGGAGGATCTGTGGCTTTGGCAGGCATGAGTGTGAAATACGTGAGTGTCCAAGGATAGATACCTGGGAGCAGAAATTGCTATCTACATGCTATTCCAATCTCATTAAGCAGATAAATTTTAGATTTTGTGACACTGAGTGATGAGGTTCTGTTCTTGTGGTTACCCTGTGCTGAATTCCCCCATGACGGTTCGTGTTGAGTTTACTATTACAGGGTGAAAGGAAAATAGGAAAGAAACAGTGATATAAATCAAACTGATGCAAATCCAAAGCTGTCAGTTCTGGCAAAGAGTTCCTGGTGATCCAAACTTCAAAAGAAATAAAAACCAAAAAAAGTCTCCTCAAACTGTATTCAGGATTAAGCTCTCTATATTCCTTGAGTTACTTTATGAGATGGAATTCTTGTCTGTTTTCTTTGTTTGCTTTTGAGCTAATTTTAGCAGTAAACAATTTCATTTATATCAAATATAGTATCACCAGTCAACCACTACCTATCCCTTTATAAGGCCTTCCTAGTAGTACCCTACTTCCCTGTTTGCTCAAGTGACAGGAGGATGACTGCATTAAAGACCACAAGGTACTTTAGTCATGGTCCCATTTTGAATTACTGTCATACACAGAATATTTAGTTTTAAATTATTAAGAGATTTAGGTGGTCATTCCTTAAGTCAGTTGGTGTAGTAGCAAGTAGCTGCAGAGGGAATGCTTGAGGCCACAAACAGAACTTTAGGGACTGATTCTTCATTTTTACACCCTGTCACATGGCAAAGATGTAAAACCCAGACTAGTAGCTGTTAAGCTAACTCAAATTATAAGTGAACATGAACTCGGTGCAAAACATGACACTTCTGTTCACGAAACCACAACCTGTTTTACATGATAGCTGAGCACTTGGCTTCTGCAATGTAACGGTGACAGTATTCCCAACTACGCTGAAGCTCAGTACTTTTTCAATGTACTTTTTCCTTTCTTTAAAACAAAAAAAAAGGAAGACAACTTAATTCTCTGAAGACACATGCGTTCTTTAGAGTTTTACCTTCAAGTTCTTAACAATTGTTTGATTTTGAGATCATATTGTGTGTAGAAGCTTAATTCAGTGACACTAGAACAAGAATGGGAAGTGGCAACCTCAGAAATATACTTCAGATAAGACTTGACATAGTTTAATGGAGAAAGATATGCTACTCTTGAAAACACCATTGCTTTTACAGGATTTTTTTTTCTTTTCAAAAGAACTTCTTGTTAAAGTCTCGCCTTCAGAGTCTGAACAAGAATACAAAATAGCCACACCAACATACAGACCTGAACTAATATTTCTCCCTCTTTATAGTGGAATCTATAGTATTTGAGATGCTGAATAACAAAAGGCAAACACAAAATTATTTGTTAAATATCACTCTCTAAAGTCATCAAAATTCTGAAGAAATAAGAAAAATCCAAACTATAAAGCAAAAAATGTGGTAAGATTTAATGGGACATCTATTTCTGAAACAGTGAGATTATCTTTGACTTTGTATCATAGATGTTCAGCTGTTGATACAGGAGCATCAAGTGGAGATACAAAAAAGGGTCTAGCCAAAACATTCCATAGTTTTTACAATCAAAACCAGCAATTTAAACTGAATAGGTGCCAAATGTGAAGTACAAGAACCAAGCTGAATTTAACTGTAATAACACAAGAGTGTAATCATATTGTTGTCTTTGGAACTCACTCTAACTCCATGGGCCAGTCTCACCAATGATTGAACATAAAATGATTACAATGATTGAGTTCTGATGTTGCAGAGATGTAAATTTTTACCGAGTTGTCTGCAAATAACTGTGTGACTGAACAGAGTTCCAAAACCTACAAACAAAAGACATTCAATAATTAAAGCACAATCAAAATCTGAGGAGAGCCTTTAACTTTTACTTAATTTGCTTCCCAAGCTTTCAGACAAGCTCTGTCTAGCAGAGAAGGCAAGAAATAATTATTTCATGAAAATAATCTATGTCCATCCCATCAGCTATATTTTTGTCTTCTTGGAGTGAATGAAATCTGTTGCCTACAATTCATTATCATTTGTTCATCTGGCACAAACTGTATAACTGCCAATGGTACCCAACATACCAGTGTATCCAATCTTATGACATCCTCAACAGCTTTGGAGATATGTCAGGTTTTATCCATAAAATGCTCATTGCCTAAGTTACAGCTTAGTCAGTCGCTAATCAGAAGCTCATTGCCAATGATTTTCCAAAGCAGATGCTTCAGATGTCTCAGAGGCAACAGAACATACTTGACTGTGCCAAAAAGCCACCAAAGAGTATAACATAACCAAGTGTTACTACTCTTTCTAAAGTCAGAGCATAGTTCTGCTAAGCAAAATTGGAGAATAGGGCAAATCTTTCTAGAAGGCCGTTTATCCTCTGACTGAGGAGCCACTCTCACCTACCTTCCACCCACAAGTAAAATTAGTGCACAGATTATAAACACCTCAGTGCAAATCATTTCTGAGAACCACGCAGACTCCAAATATTTCAGTGGATTATTTCAGCACTGTTTCCTTCCCGGTCAAGGGTATGAGAATGGCAATCAAAACTGACAATGGCAATCAAAACTGACAATATTACTTCATCAGTTGACTCCACTATCTTAAGCAATGTACAGTCATAACTACAGCTGGCCAGCCTCAAGGATCCGCTACACTAAAGCCATGTAATCAGAGGCTAAATTAAACTCTATTAGAGAGCAGTGGTCTGCTAGGATGCCAGGGCTCTTAAAAGCCAATTCTAAAATACTGAGGAATATTTCCTAAAGCAAATGTATCATATCCACAGAGAAAACAATTCCAATTGAATGTAATTAGAGCAAGTCTGGAATCCATATAGATTCTAGTAAGCTTGCTATTGGAAGAAAGATGGAGGCATCCAGTCTATACAACTTCAGCTGGCTTTTAATCCAAACCAGGATAGTTTTCCCCCACAAATACATCTATTGACCTTCTTCACTTCTGCTGAAGTCTTATATAATCATGAGCCCTCTCAAAGTGGCCTGTGTTTACTGCAGAAACAGATGCTAGTATAGATATTTCAAACCTGTGTCTGAATTAGATGGTCTTAGTAAAGCATCTGACTAGGGAATATGCCTTTCAAAGAGAAGGAGCAAGTTTTCCATAGCTCTTTCGCTGATGTAAAATGTATGTGTCTCTTTGTACTGGTTTTGGCTGGGACAGAGTTAATTTTCTTCACAGTGGCTGTTATGGGGAATGTGTTTTCAAGTGATGTCAAGCTCAGTAATAAAAGCTGCAGGGAAGAAGAAGGAAGGAGGGGATGTCAGGAGTGATGGCATTTGTCTTCCCAAGTCACCATTATGCATGATGGAGCCCTGCTTTCATGGGGATGGCTGAATACCTGCCTGCTGATGGGAAGTAGAGAATGATAATTAATTCTTTATTTTGTTTTGCTTGCACACGTGGCTTTTGCTTCACCTATCAAACTGTCTTCATCTCAGCCCACAAGTTTTCTCACATCTACCCTTCTGATTCTTTTGCTATCCAAATGTGGGGAGAGTGAACAAGGGGCTCAGTGGGCCTGAGCTGCCTACTAGCGATTACACTCTTGTAATAATATTTTCTCTTAACATGAAAGTACAATGTACTCCAGACTGCAAGGAACTTCAGTACCTCCTCACAGACGTACTTAGATCAGTTCTCCTACATGAGGGACAGAGGACAGGCTTGAGCAAGAAGTAAGAGGGCAGATTTCAGAGATGTAAGAGATAGTATTAATTTCACTAAACCTGCTATTCCACTTTCTCTAGATAGTCGTATACAAAGGAAAATGTTTTTCTCTCCATCCTGTTGCCATCAAGTATGTACACGCAGAGCAATAGGAATTTATTTAATGTTTGCAGTAGGACTTCTGTATTGAGGATTTGGGTGTTATCTGCTTACTCGGTCTTGTTACATAGCAAGAGGGTAGACACTTTCTGGTGCTTTTTTCCGCTGCTGTTCAAATATGTAACACCTCGTCATGGTTTAAGCCCACCTAGTAGGCAGCAAAGCACTGTTCTTGTGCACTCCTTTGAATACCTTTGGTGGGACAGTAAGGAGAAAATACCACAAAAGGCTTGAGGCTGAGGACAAGGACGTGGAGGGCTCACTCACCAATTATGGTCATGGGTAAAAGACAGACTCAACTCGGGGAAACAACATCAATTTTATTCAAACAACAAAACCACCACCAATTCACCAATTGAATCAGAGTAGGACAGTGATAAATACAACTGGATCTTATAAGCTGGGAGAATTTCTAGAAGCTTCTTAGATGAACCACCCTTGTGCCTCCTCCCCTGCTGCCGAAACGCCACACAAACCCAACACACGCTTATACTACATGTCTCAGCATAGTCTTGATTTAATAACCATAGATATTTGTAGGTGGGATGGATACCCATTAAATGTAATTATTTGTTATTGATTATAATATGAAAACCTAGCTCTAAACAGAAAAAAGAACTTGAATTTCTGGGATGGTAAGAAGAAATATTTATATGTGTGTGTGTGTATAAATTGGTAAGGATTTATCATAAAACATATGAACACAGGAAAATCCATCTAGAATTTTGGACATAAATCATAGAATCATAGAATACAAGGTTGGAAGGGACCTCCAGGATCATCTGGTCCAACCTTCCCTGGCAAAAGCGTGGTCTACACAAGATGACCCAGCACCCTGTTCAGGTGAATCTTAAGTGTCAAATGCTGGGGACGGCACCACTTCCTGTGGGAGATTA
>VZZY01020007.1:0-100027 GCA_013400335.1 Eurystomus gularis | reverse complement strand
CCACCCCCTGCTCCTTCTCCGCTCCCGGCGCGGGCAGCCGGGGCGGCGGCCGAGGGCTGAGCCTGAGCCCGCTGCCCTCGCACCTGCTGGTGCTGGGCCCTGAGGGTGTCGGGTGCGTGGGGCAGCGCTGGCTGGGAGCAGCAGAG
This sequence comes from Eurystomus gularis, assembly GCA_013400335.1. Taxonomy (NCBI): domain Eukaryota; kingdom Metazoa; phylum Chordata; class Aves; order Coraciiformes; family Coraciidae; genus Eurystomus; species Eurystomus gularis. The sequence goes on along the minus strand of VZZY01020007.1, from coordinate 99,881 downwards.
TGGGGATAGACACGTTAAAAAACAGCCTGTGTGCAAAACTACGGGATGGTGTCCTATAAAAAACAGTCCGTACGCAATATTATAGGATGGTGTCCTATAAAAAACAGTCTGTACACAATATTATAGGATGATGTCCTATAAAAAACAGTCGGTACACAATATTATAGGATGGTGTCCTATAAAAAACAGTCTGTACACAATATTATAGGATGGTGTCCTATAAAAAACAGTCGGTACACAATATTATAGGATGGTGTCCTATGAAAACCAGCCTGTACACGAAATGATGGGACTGCAGGGCTCCTGCCGCTCGCTCACGCGCCGGGTGCTGCGGCCTCACGCAGCCCTGAACCTGCCGCGTCGTTTGGACCTCTCAGCTTAAACCAGGACCTTTGAGCCAAGCCAGCGTAAGGTTTGCTGGGTAACTGTGCGCGCTTGCTCTCCTGGGTTAATGTTTAAATATATGAATAAATTGGAGAAGTGCTTTCCAGCCCCAGACGTTGCGATCTTGTGTTAATGGATGAGACTGAAAGTGAAATGGATTTTTGTGATCCGTGCCAGCTCGAGCTGAGGAGAACAAGTGCTATATAATTAAAAAATCGGAGGCTAATTTGTTTGTAAAGTCTCTAAAATGTTTTTAATTGGGCTCTAGCTTTTAAATCACTTGGATAATGCTTGAAAGTGTTATTTGTACCGTCTGTGTCATCTGCATCTTTGTTTTGTCTTTGATTTGTTTTTTTTTTTTCCTCTCCAAATCCTTGCAAATGCTCTTTTAGAGGATTTCTTTTGGCTTGCCTTTTGGGGGCTGCCCAGAGCTGTCCATCCTGAAATAGTCCTGAGAGGTTTTTGGGGATCGTCCGCGCATCCAGGCAGCAGCTCTTGCTGGCGTGCCGCGCGGGTGTGGAGAGGGGACCCTGCCTGTGCCGCTTACGTCAAGACAAAGGGGTCAGGAGCCCATCAGAGACACTGAAATGTTATTTTTCTTTTAAATAATCAGTCAGTGGAGGCAGGAATTGACTGCAGACCACTAGTATACCATCCACCAGATCATGCCGCCTTTAATGATGGTAATTAACTCTTTCCAATAGAATTTTCAATCTTGTTTGTCATTCTGTGTGACTTTTCACACAGAAAACCCAAACCCTGCCCGCTTGCTTGCTGTCTGTGGGTGATCTGGTCTGGAGAACTTGGCTGGTCCGTGTCCATTCTCAAAGCCACCATTCCCTTGTCCTTTAGAGCCAGGCTCTTTGTCCCATGGGTTTGTTTTCGTGTAACCTCAAGGTGTTGTGCGGTTCAGAGGAAGCATGCTCTTGCTGCGTGTTTGCACCAAGCCTATTCAAATACAGTCGTCTTTGCAAGATATAAAATGGTTTTCTCCAAAGTCACTTGGTGCAAAGTGGGTTGGTTTTTTTTTTTTGCTGAGAGGGAGAGAGACAAAATAAAATAAAAACTTTTGCATTTTTCCTTCGGGAGAATTTAACATTGTTCGCCTTTTCTCAGATGGATTTTCAATTCCCACTGGTAAAGGATGCGTTTTGCTGCCTCTGATAGAAAGGAGGACATGCAATGTGTTTTGAAAATTTAACTCTACCGGGATTCACGCTGAGGCTGCTGATACGCTCGCGTTTCAAACATTTATCTCTCTCTGCAGGAAAATCTGTTGTGACAAGCAGACTCATAAAACAGGCTTTTCTCTGGCCATTTCCTTCTACTGACTGAAATGGATTTTTTTCGCCATTTCTGCCTTTAAACGCCACGCTCTTTCTAGCTGTGAAACAAACAGGGTAACAATAACCTTTGCAGTTTCACCCTGGAACATTTCAGAGCGCTGCAGAAACGCAATTGCTCCTCTTACGACGACGGCGCAGCCGCTTCTGAGCAGGAATACAGCCCTGATTTAACAGCTTGCGTTTACACCGCCCGGTTTTTCATCAAGAGTAGCCACGAGTCTGCAGCAGGAGCGATCAATAAGTGAGATGAACAGTAACTGCGCAGGCTGAAGTAGTCATGAATGCTGGACGTCAGGTTTTCTCCTTTGAGGAGAAAAATGCTGGGGGTTTTAGCTGTGGTCCTGGCTATTCCAGTCCGTTCTGAGCACTGTTCTCCACCTCTGACACTGCGTTGTCCCTGTGGTGCTTCTCCAGCGTCCCACCGTGACGCGTGGTTGGGGAAGGCGCTGCAATCTGTGTTCTGAAGGAGTGGTGCAGCTTTGAAAGGTGGTTCCTGACCCTGGAGGTTGCAGATGTGTTGAGGTATGTGCTGGGTCAGCCCTGGTCAGAAATCTGTCACTGTGATGGCTCAGCAGCATTGCATTAAGGCAAGTCCTAAGTGTCTGCACTCATCGGAGTGGACCAGGAGCTGAACCGAGGGGTGGAGAAGGCAACACCTGTGGGTCCCTTCCAGCCCTGTGCTTGGGGATAAAGTCGTGTATAGTCAGTGCATGTCATGTTTTAGTAGTCTTCATTTTCTTGATCTCTTATACCAGCAGGTTGCTGCAAAATGGCAGTTTATAAAGCTTCCTTGTAACAAAAATTTTAACATTAAAGGCATTTATTTTGTGATTTTCTGTGGTGAAGCTTATTAAATAATCCATGTATCCTGACCTGTGGTCAGTGTGTGGCTGCTTCTGAAAGTTTTGTCCATTGTAGGAGGTAGGAGAAAGTCAGAGCAGTGATCCATTAGAACGTCATGCAAATGCTCACCAGCTTCTATTGGAGGAGCTTGCTTTGCTTCACCCGAGCTGTGCTACCACCGGAGGATTCTTCACTCCTCAAATGCCAAGGTCTTTACTTGGGTAGCAGAGCTTTCCCATCCTTGCTCTCCAGGGGTGGGTGGACATGGTGCACAGGGGGCCTGGTACCTTTTCCAGGGAGAGCAGAACGTCGGCTGAGGCTGCGTGAAGCTCTCTGTGGCTCCCTGGGTGCAGGGCTGCTCCTGGTTCATGGAGAGACTCAAACACACACAAGTCGATGCACTTGCTGCTTTTCTGCGTGCTGGGATAACGAACAGCCGGGGAGGGTAGATCCCGTGCTGGTCCTACAAGGGAGGCATGGAGAACAGGAGGGGAGTTTCCAAGGCAATGCCCTCCGGTTCCGTGGGCTGGTAAATGTCTTTACCTGTGCAGGTGGATGGGTAATGCAGGGGGTGGGCTGTTGATGTTTCTTTTAAGGAGGTTAATCTGCAGTTTGGTCAGGTCTGCCAGCATCTACAAGTGGGTGGCTGTGTAGGCTTGTGCTCAGAAAGCTTCACTGACAAGTGCCTCCCCAGAACAGAGACACAACAGCGTAACTCTTTTCTAAGAGAGCTGCACAGAACTGCAAGGAGAAAAAGAAAGGCTTGTGTTTTATTTGATCAGAAACGTTTGATGTAGCTCCTTGCCTGGAGCATCCCTGAATTACGTGGCAGTGAGGAATGACGTGGGATTGAAGAGCACTGCATTCCAGCTTTTGAATCTTGACATCTACTGTCTATGCCCTGAAAATGTTTTCTAATACACTAACATAACTTTTCTAATTCACTGACCCTCCAGGAAATGCGCAGGGGTTGCTCTGTGTTGGGTGGTGGTTGGGAACAGGCACTGGCTGCTGGCCTGTCCTGCTTTGCTCTGGAGCTCCTGGCTTCCAGGTGGCGATAGGCTGACCATAGGGTGCTGCTGTATGGCTTGATTATTGCATCTGATTATTTCTCTTTCTATTTTTTTATACACTTTAAATTTTCTGTTCTTGGGCTGCCGACAAGGATCTAAATAGCGTACTGAGACTAATGATTGGGGCGTGCCTGGAAAACGTGATTGGCCTCTGAGCTCCAGAGCTCTTGCTCCTGGTAAAGGACTCTTCCTCCTCCCTGTCGCCAGGAACTGAATCCCAGTTACTGTTCTCTGGGGAGCTGAGACTGAAGGCGCAGTCTGCAGTCCTGAGTCCTGAATGGTGCCTGGATTCACGCCTGTGAGCACGAGCCGTATGCGTGTGGCTTGCCCAGGCACAGCTCTCTCCTGCTGCCCCTCCTGTCCCCTCAGTGCTAGTGGCACTCAGAGCTACTCTTTCCCTTTAGTAAACCAGACCTTTCATTTATGGAATCACAGAATCATTCAGGTTGGAAAAGACCTCTAGGGTCATCTAGTCCAACCTTCGTAGAACGTCTCCCCGACCCCTAGACCACATCTCGAAGCGCCACATCTACCCGTTTGTTGAACACCTCCAGGGATGGTGACTCCACCACTGCCCTGAGCAGCCTGGTCCCGTGCCTGACCACTCTTTCAGTGAAGAACTTCTTCCTGATATCCAGTCTAAATTTGGTAGATTAAATACAGCTTTCATCCAGTGAAATCAGAACAGCTTGCAGCGGTTGGGTCACTGTCCTTTCATGGGTTGGCCGAGGCGCAGAGGCGGTTGGCGTGGAGGCAGTGGATGGCACGTCTCCGCTTCCCCTGCGAGCTCCGTGAGCTGGAACACGCAGCCTCCCACGTGCCAACACACGGGTCAGGGGCTGAGCTGCGCAGCTGTCCTGTCCCCTCTGCTGAGCTGTGTTCTGCTGAGCTGCTGTTACCTCCATGATTGCAAACCTCCAGGTGAGGTTTGGAACAAGCTCTGTTGGGTTCCTGCCAAGGCAAACAGACAACAAGAGTGATGTGAATAAAAATGTGAGAAGAGGATTGCTGGATAAACAAGGTAATCCAGATGATTCCTGTGTGAGATCCCGTCCATGGCACTTCCTCACACCTCTGCTTCTTTCCTGATATCCTCTTACTCATCTGCCTCTGGCTGCTTTACTGTAAGGTCCAAAGTTCTAACAGCTGTGACAGAAATGTTGCTGGAAAGAAACAAATTGCCTTGTTAGTTTATATTGTCAAGCCTCAGTATGTGAACAGTGAGCCAGGGGTTACTCTGTGCAGAAGACTTGCTTTGAACATCTCGGATACAAAACATGCTCTCCTTTCAAAGCCTCTTGCATGTTTGCCTTTTTCCTTCCAATGTTTTCCTTGCAATGCAAAGGGCTCCTGTCTGATAAGAAGCCCAGATACTGTAGGATCGACTTGATTGAGAATTTGGGGTGAGGAAAATGCCATGTGTTGAAAGGCTCGTGCAGCAAGAGCTGGAGCTGCAGGCTGCTGCCAGCCGGGCTGGGGGCGTAGGAGTGGGCATGGAGACCTCGAGATGGTTACCGGGGGAAGGCATGCTTGACTGCAGCATCCAGAATTGGCCTGGCAAGTCCTCTCACTGGAGGAGGAAGCCCTCCAAAGTGGAGAAGGCACCTTCATAGGCAGCTGCCACGGCATCATCACAGCAGCGCAAGCGCAGAGCTCTCGATGAAGCGTTGCACCTGCAGCGTCTGGCTCCAGTGCTGGGTGGGAAGGCTTAAAGCCTTCGGACCTGTCAGCCTGCAAAGACGTGGTAACCCAGCTGGCTGGAGACTGGTTATCTCAGGTACTAGACGTGGCCTAACGAGAGCTGAGTGCGCAGTGGCCAGTCCTCCTGAGAAGCATGGGCAGAGGTCTCTGGGGTCTGCAGGCCCACGGTGGGTGGGTGGTGACCAGTGCTGTACAGCTTGTGCTGGCTCTCGGGTCGCACTGTGCTGGTACGTGCTGCTGAGCTTGGGGGTAAAGAGCAGGCACGCAGTGATAGGAGATCCACCTGCCCGATAATTCACTGTTTGTTGGTTCCCAGACTGCTGTACAAGTGGTTTTCAAGTTAAAAAAAAGTGTATATATATTGGAAGGAGAGTATCTTGTTAAGACTTTCCTGCCACAGTAGCACTTCCACGTCCTGGAGGTGGGGTGGCATTCCTTTAGGCAGTGGCCTAACCCTGCAGCTGCAGCTCACAATTGAGAGAAGCCAAGAAGGGTTGTGGATTTTTATCTGGAAAAGCAAGTGCTCTGTGGCCAGGGAGGAGTGAGTGTCTGACAACGAGCTGGTCAAGGCAAACAGATTTCATCTGTTATCAGGCTGAGGAAGGTACCCGGGGAGGAATAAGCTGGCAGATGAACGGAGGGTGACTGCAGCTTCTCTTCAAGAGCCTCACTGTGTGATTTGTCTGGTTTCTTCCTTAATTTTCGAAAGTCGGTAATCTGCAATTAATTCCCTCTGGAGCCTGCCACAACAGCCTTGAAACTGGAGAGGAACTTTGTGTTAAATCAGCAAGAAGTGCGATAAATGTCGTTTTATTTGCTGTAATTGTTAAATTGTGTCTGGAAGTGAAAACCAAAGGCACTGTCTTCTCTCTGGGTACCGTAGTGGTTTGGGGTAGTGTCTGGTGCAGCCCAGCTTTGGGAGCACGGTTTGTAATTACTGTGGCGTGTGCGGTCCCCCGGCGGGGCATGGGTTGCTGTAGACCTCTCTTGGGATGTACGCCTGCGTAGCTCGGATTCTTTGTCCTGGAAAAAGAGCAGAATGCCACAAGTGGGAAGAGGACATGGCAATACCTGGTCTTGTTTCATGAGCAGAAGTAACTATTCGCAGGAAGGCCAGGGATGGATCAGATTAAAAAGTTCTGTGCAGCCCTTTGGCACCTCTGCTGAAGAAGTTCTCCGGAGGGCAATCTGGGTGCTCTGAAACAATTCAGCCTTTCATAGGTGCACACCCCAAGTAGACCTGTCCTACCAGAGGTTCCCTCCTCCTGTGAAATGCTGCTCAGGTTTGTCCTTCCTTAAGTGCTTCTGTCCTTCCTTCGCTGCAAGATGTAACTTGTGTGGGCCCTTAGTCGTTTGGTGATGGGGAGAGGGCAAGCCAGGGTGGAAGGCGAAACTCCCGAGTGCTGTACTGGTTTGTGTTGGGATCTCACAGTCACTTCTTTCTGTTCATTTTAGGTAAAGCAGATCATGGAAGAAGCTGTCACACGGAAGTTTGTACATGAAGACAGCAGTCACATCATCGCCTTATGTGGTAAATGACACACGAAAGAGCTAATGCTGCATAGTCTTACTTTTCCTATAGAAATGTCTTTTCTTTGCTGTCAGAGGTAAACGCAGGGATTTAAATACTAGAAATCATGGAGTTCAGACGTGTGTCACCTTTTCTTTACATTTGCTACAACTGTGTGTACATTACAAATAAGAAGGTAACACTTAATAAAATGATGTTATCCAAAATAAGTACCAAGCCAAAACAAAACCACGATTTACTGGGAAGCACTGGTAGGTTAAATAATGTGTACTTAAGGATAAAATACAACCTAGAATGAGTGCCAAAAGATGAAGTTCTCAGTCACGGGTTAAAATCTGGCAACCACCCTTCAGCTGAAAGTACTTTGTTCTGTACATTGTCTCAATGTATGTGAAGAATAAGGTGTCTCGTTTTGAGTCTAGGTGACAAAATCCAGCCCAAAAAGTCATTGAAAGAGCTGTTGCCATTTTTGAAAGAAGAGAAACAATGGAAATCTTCGTGACTTTTCTAGCCAGCATCGTGCCAGCGGCTGATTGGCGTGTTTCAGACCTTCACAACACTTCTCTCCACTGTGCGGTGAAGGCAGAAATGATGCATTTGGGAGATTGAGGTCTAGGCTTTGATATTGTGGATGTTCTTGTGTATTTTTTAATATAATAAGCAAGCCATTATGTTGGTGGCTTTTCATGACTGCGTTTTGGAAGTTGCATTACCAGAAATTAGCAAGAAAATAAAATTTCTTCGGAGATAAGATCATGTATACCAAGGGCAGCTGGTGCTTCAGAACTCTGCGAATCGATCAAAGTCTGAATAAATTCTAAAATTTGGTGATGGTTTACCTAGTCCCTGCAGACTTAGACAGATGTGTGTGTGCTGAGATGGAGTGAAGCAGACCCTGTGTGGGTGGGAGGATAGAGTGGTCCAATGCTGGATTCTCAGCAGAGGTCAGCTCCCGAAAGTTCACACCGAGTTCTCCTTGAGAGACTTAACCACTCCATTCAGTGCCTGAGAAGGAGCTGATGAATGCTGGTTCAACAGTTCTGAAACCTAGCCCATAATTTACTAGGGCAAATAAAAATTTAACACTATTCATCAGACTTTGGTGCGTGGAGAAACATCACAGCAAGATACTGCTGAGAATTAAAGCTGTGTACCACTGTAAATATGTACGTTGGCCTGTGAATTCTTGGCTGCTTTCTCTTCGTGCTTCAAATGGAAGCCTTAACTGGGAGCAATGCTGCGACTGACTGGAGAGCAGCCATCGTCTGAACTCCTGGATTCCACACAACGGAGCATTTGCAGCCAGGCTTGTGTGGTGATGGCAGTGAAGAGTTTAAGAAGAGTGGAAGTTGGGTTTGGCTTTGGAGAGAAGTGGGCTGTTTAGACAGAGAAGTACTGGTGCGTTTGAAAGCCAAAGCCAGTCGGTCACTACCTTTTCCAGTCGCAGCACTGAGATTCCAACTTGCTGCGCTGCGCGTGGTTCTTACGCATGCAGGGCTGATCTCTCCCCGGCCTGCTCGCTGTTTCCAAGTTGTCTTCTACTTACAGCTTCGGAGAATTTATTCATCCCTACATATTCGGTGCAGGAATGCAAGCTTTGGCCGTGTTTTCTGGCTTGTGTTTTATTGCTATTCATGTAGACTGTAGCTGTTTCCTCCACTTAGGTTGTGGTTATGTTGAATACACCCCTTTTATCTGCTGTGTGTTTGTACTATGCGGAGGAGAAAAAGTAACTGAGGAACATGGTCCTGAGACAGGACCCCTGAGCCCATTCCTTTGCTGCAGGCTGCCTAGGTCTGTTTGATCTAGAGAGCTCCTGTGTTGTGTGTCTGTGCTCTGTCCTTGACATTATATTCTGCAAGAATTTCATAGATATATTCTGCAGCGTTGATGTAAAGGGTAGTGGGGCGGCAGCTATTTCTGTTAGAATCTGCTCAGCCAAAATTAGGAATACTGTAATATCTTCTTAATTTTTCTCCCTTCCTCCCACTGTGATTCCAGTTGGTTTTCTATCCCGAATTCTGTAGGGTCTGAAGAACTAATAACTCTCCATGAGCTGCCTTATTATTGCCCAGCGATCCTGCCTATCCTGAGGAAGTATTCCAACCTGCAGCTGCTTAGAACGTAGGACTTAATTAACTCTGCACCAGAGTAGGTGAAGCAGAATGTTCTGCTCTCACTGAATGGAGGAAGCGTTTCCAGTGGGTTTGGCTAACAGCTCCTGGCTGGGGCTCTCCTGTGTCTGCGCTTCTCTTCCCTCCCCCACTCCACGTTCATGTGCCTCTTGAAGAGGTTTTTCCCTTCTATTTAAAATTAGATTGGCTCAGTACATGAGTCACTTTCAGTGAATCTTTGTTATAAATATAGAATTCTTGTGAATCATTTTACTCTCCTGCAAGGCTGACTTTAGCAAGAGTCTCTTAAATACATGGTGGTTGATTTTCAGCGCCTGCCTGCATCAGTAACTGAAAATTTCCTAGCTCTCCCAGGTTCTAAGTGGCTGAAGGTGCCCATTAAGTGGTGTGTGCACCCTAAGGTGCCTCTGTTGCTTTACGTGGGGCTCGTAAGGGTCAGAAGCTCCAAGGCTGAGGTGGCAGACGCAGCGTTTGCTGTCCAGCCCCACGCTGAACTGCAGCATCTCTGAGCAGAGCTCAGGTGCATCATCGGTTAAGCAGAAGGAAGATTTTCATGTGAGATCACTGCAGGGCATTGAGCCTGAATGGGTTTCCTCACAGCCTGGCCAGCCCTTGAAACATGTCTCCGTGGTCCTGGAGTCAGTCCATAGGATGCAGCTGGGGAGAAGAGCAGCTCGTGTTGTGTGGGGTTCGTTGGCAAATCTGGAGGAGCTTGTATGGGATTTGACTCTATGGGGATATGTTGGCTTCCAGTGGGTAAGACTTTCCTGCCCCAAGGTCACCCTGAGACCACAGAAGACGTGTATTGAGATAGGAGACAGTGTCAGCACTACACGTCTAACCTGTTGAGCACAGGATGAAGCAATGAGCTCATCTTTGCAGGCTCCTGAAGGAAATGCCATCCTTAGGATCGGGGCAGCTCCGTGCCACCCTTGCTGGTCCCTGGAGGAGCCTCTACACAGATCAGTTCTACTCCACCAGTGGGAGAGGTTTGTTGTGACCACAGTGACTCTGCTTGCAACCTGTAGTCCTCATCTGTGTCATCTGGGAGAAGGAAAACAGTGCTGGCCTTTCTGTCCTCGTGGGGAAGCAATGAATGCAGATGTTCTTGTATTTGTTCTCAACCAGTTTATAACCAAGTTACGTTCCAGTTCTCTTTCACCCTAGGGTATTTCTGAAAGCCCGGTGTGATCCCGAGCCGAAGCAGCTGTCTGGGCTGTGAGCAGCGTGGCTCCCGTGTGCCGTGCTGGGACAAAAATTCCAAATGCCTTTGGGCGACGGGTTGCTGTTGAGTGAGTTTCAGCAGCGTTGTGTTGTCAGCCAGGGTACAATGAAGTGACGCAGGCTCGGTGGGGATTCACAGCATCTTTAGTGGACAGGCGTTTCTGTTAGAAGCTGGATGTGGATGTTTTCAGCCTGGGCTATCTGGTGCCGTTTCCTTAGTAACGGTAGCTGACACGGGATGACGTAGGGACCGTGCCTTGCTGGTTCAGTGAGTGCCATCTCTGCGGGCCAGGGAGAAGCTGCCGCTCTCCTCCTGCATCTGTCCTTTGCTTTCCAAATCTGTCCCAAGCTGTGCTTTAGCTAGAGCAGACTTACAGACCAGAAACATTGACCCCCTTTTAAACCCAAGCAGAAAATTTACTGTTTCAGAATGTTAAGTTACTGTTCTATCTCGACAGATTTGTTGAGACTATTTGCTGTGGATCATGTGCTGGTCTGTTCCGGCCTGGACGTGCAGAGGAGAGGAACGGAGATCCTGTCCTGCGAGAGAAGGCTTGAGAGCTTGGCTTGTGCAGCCCAGGAGAGCAGCTGGTCCCCTCGGCCGAGCTGTGTTAACCTCGGGTTGTGTTGTTTCCATTCCATTATGCATATTGCTTTTCTTATTAACCGACGAGCATTACTGCTTTCTTCTGGGTAGCGCTGTGTTTAAATATCACAGATCTAAAAAAAGAACAAAATCCATGTCATGATCTGCCCAGTAATGCACTGGGAAAAGTAATGCGGTTTGACGGCAGAGCTGGATCTGAATATTAAGCGAGGTTGTTTAGACATGATCCGTGGCTGTGTTGAGTCGTGCTCAAAGCACAGGGATGTGATCGCTGCGCTGGGGAGACGAGGAGCTCACATCAGTAAGTGCTCTTTCTCCATGTGAGCAATACATTGGAGAGACGGCCTCAGGCCTCTCAGCTGCCATCACCATCCCAAAGTGAAGAGACACTTGCCGGAACACCAGCCGATGCTGACTCGCCCAACTCCCAGTCCAGCCTGCTCTGGAAGCAGCAAAGCCTTTGGTGGTCACTAGACACAGGGGTAGAGGAGGGTGAGTGGGGAGGTGGGTGGGTGAGGAGGTCTGTGTGTGCACCTAGGCTTGGGTAATCATCAGGGTAAGATGTTTCCTTCTTGGAAAATACGTAGAGGGAAACGTTAGTTGGAATAGCTTGGTATCAGTCAGTAGCTGTTGACAGCGGAAGGACTGGAAATTCTGGGAAAGAGAATGGTTCTTGGGTCCCGTTAACACTGGGAGCCAATTCAGTATGTGACGTGATTGCAGCTAATCTGCAAAACACTTACTTAGACTGGACTTTCTATCAAACAATTTAACAGTCACTTCCCAGCTGTAATTAGGTGTCCTCACAGCTTCCTAAAGCAGATGAGTACTCTGCTCGTTGTGGAGCTGGTAGATGATAGGAAGGCAATTGTGTGGCTGGATTTTGCAGAGCCACGTGCTTACTCTTGAGTTCAGTTAAGATCTTAAGTTTCAAGGTCTGTAAGCATTTGTAGGAATACAATCAAATAGCTTCAGCTGAAGTCGTGGATATGTCTCTGTCAAAGCTGGCAGTGTAACACCAGGAAACCTTTGGGTATGGGTATGGCTGGTGGCTCCTCAAGACCAGGTATCTGGGGTATTTCAGGGACGGATAGTGTGTCTGAATGACAGGAGTGCCTGGTAGTGCTGGGTAGGAAACTAGGCTGCTAACGTGTAAGAGTTAGCCACAAAAATGTGGTTAGTTGTGGGATTGTTTTCTTCATTGGTCTTGTGATGACTTGTTATCCCATTTTGAACAAAGTTAATTGTGTTTGAAAGAGAAGATCTAATTAGGAACCAATGACTGCATGATGCTGCAGCCTATGTTCTGGTTTTTCTCGTTCAGGGCCTGAAATCCAAGCAATTATCAGAGTCACCAAACGTCACGGTTACCAGCCCCAAGCAATGAAAAATCATGAGTCAGAAATCTTTTCCTTCATGGCCCTAAATTACATGACTAGATTAAAGTTCATGACAGGAAAATAAAATAACTGAGAAATGTATTTCTTAAATATTTCTTCTGTATTATCCAGCGATTCTTATCCAGTGGCGTGCTTCAAGATGGTAGGGCTTTCAGAAGAGTATCAAATAGCCACAGACTTCCAGTAAAATCGTGGAAGGTGGCAATGTGGGAAACTCTTCTTTGTTTTTAAGGTGAGAAGCTCCTGGTAGAAGTGCTTTTTCTGTCGTTTTAAAGTATGGCCACAAAGTATTAACAGATGAAGGAAACAGGAGATTGATTTGGGGCGAGTCTGGACCTCATTCTGACCAAAATGATTCTATGATTCTATTTTTGGAGTGTCCTGAGTGTCCACACAACAAGCTGTTCCCATCGATTTCCATTGGAGTTGCAGCCTTCCAGTTCCTCTGAAAATCAGCGCCGTTAGGAAGCGATGCCGTACGTTCTGGGGTTTTTAGGTGATTCCCCTGGGGCTCTAGATCGCACCAGGCCCCTAGATTTGACAAAACCCCCCAGAACTCAGTTACTTCTCTTTTTTCCTTAGCTGATGGAAATGTAACTTATGTAGAAATAAATGTAAATATCCATTGTCTAAGCAGACAATTTATTATTTTAATTCTTTTGGCTTTCTACCCTTGGCATTGATATTTTTAAAAATGAAGTTAATCTGCTATGGAAATGCAAGTCTCTTGTAAACAAAATAGAGCTTCTCTGTATCGCTACTCTTATTTGGAAAACAAGTGGAACATTTTCGGTGATGAATAATGCTTATAAAATAGTTTATAGAGATTCTACCTCACTCCCGAAACACTTTAGCCCAGAGGGTACCAGAGAGGATCGTAACTCAGGGGAACCAAATATTTTTTCACACAAATTGAAAAAGTTTTTGATTGTGCTCCAAAAATGACTGCTTTAATGTAATGACTGGTGTGCTGCAGATCCGATGTGAAATCAAACAGTTGTGAACTGCATGTGTTCTTAGTTTGAGAAGTGAAATATAATCCATCTTTCATGCTTTTTAGAGCACTCTGCTAAACACTTTACTTCAGTCCTGAATCATACTCAATTATTTAGAGAAATCTCAGTAATTCTGATTTACCTTTAATAGTGTTTAATGGAAACACTTCCATTTTCTGAAGGTTGTTGAGATCTTGAAGCTTAATGGTCAAGGTTTTCAAGAGGAGCTGTCACCAGCTTCCAGCCCTGATGTTTCCCAGCCAGAGCTATCCTTAGAACTGAGGATTGTCCATTTAAATTTCTTTTTTTTTCCCCCCCAGGGACTTACTGAAAATAGGATGTCTTGTGGCAGAGCAAAACACAACTAGCTTGAGTCCAGGTGAACTTCACTATTAAACCACACAGCCTTGGATGTTCAGTTCCCAGTAACTGCTGGTTTTATCTTGCTTCCAGGAGGAAAAGGTGCTTTCTCCTGATTCGGATTCAAACTTTCTAGTTATATAAGCAGAGTTTTCAAATTAAGTAATTCTTTCATAATATGTTTTCAAAATTTCTTTAACAGTGACTCTCACAAGAAACCTCCAACTTCCATGAAATGGAGAAGTTTTTTTTCTGGTAGATGTCAAGTGCAGTTTTACTGGTGGACTCTTCAAGGCAGAGGCTGTCCCCCCCGAGGCAGTTGCACAGGACCTAGTTCTGTGCAGTCCTGATCACAGGCAACGTCTCTTTGTGCTGCTGTAAAATAAAAATACTTGGTGTTCTTCTAGCACCTGTCACCTTGGTATTTTCCTTTGCATGGATTCTAAGTGATTTGCTACATTAGCGCTTTAACAAACACTAATAAAAGTAACAGGTACTTTAAAAGGCCTTCATTTTGCATCTTGAAATGAGAATGAAATTACATATGAAAACAGCTTGCCCTCCCAGTTGATCTAACATTTGGCATCTTGTCTTCTCAGCTGACCAGTCAGAGTAAGAGCTACAGCAGAAATGCTGTGACTTTTAACTCCCAAAGAGACCCGTCTCTTAGCAGTGCTGATGTTGCTCTCATATAAGCGTGGCAGGGCTGCTGTAAATAAGAATGTGTAATAAATATACCAGACTTGTGAGCTTCAGATGTCCACAGCCATGTGGTGAAACGAAAAATGGGTGTATGCTAAAAGAAAGTGCTGAAGTCGTCCATCAGCAATGGAGGAAATGCATCAGCGCAGATCACTTTGATGCTTGTAGCTGTTAAGGCTTGTCCAGTTCCACAGCATGAGTTGTACTTAACTACTGAGGCATTGTCTTGAGATTGGGATTATAAAGAAAATATTTAATTGGACTTCTTGTACTCTTGCTTCCTCCTCTTCTGTGAAGCAGCTTGTTCCTTTGGACTAAGGGTACGTCCTCTGTCTCGGTGAGATGTGAACTCTGTCATTGCGGACGTTTATGTGCTTAACCCTGAAAATGGTTGCAACGCTGGAAATCAAGAAGTGATCACAGATATCTTCGTATCATTCATCCCCCATGCTATGGTATTTAAATCACAGAAGGAGAGGTCTGAGTTGAAAGTGAATCACTTTTTCTTAGTGCTTTTTGTTCCGACAGACGAGGGAATCCTTCCATCTCGGCTGCGGTGGTTGTTGCGTGGCTTTGATGACGGGTGTACTGAAGATCAGGTGAGGCAGATGGGAGCGAGAGCTTGGCTGTAGCACAGCTCCCTCTTCATTATCCTTGACTAGTGTCCCAGGAGCGTACTTGGGTGTGTCACATGAAGTCCCTTATTTGCAGTGCAGCTCTATCTGGAGAGCCTACGATCCTTGGCATTTGAATGTTGGATGGGGGTTGAGACTTCAGCACAGGCTTAATGCTCAGCTTTTCCCACTTCCATAAAATGCACAGAGCAGTACCCTTTGGACAAAGGAAATTTGGCTATCTTCTCTGCAGTCATTTGCTTCTTAGCTGGTATGCAGGTACAGCTGGGTACCTCCTCTACCCCACACGCATTTCTCGATGACATAGCATGCTATAAATTGGTAATAAACTGGATCTCAAGCTGGGCAGGTCTGGGATTAGCTTGGTAAAGCAGCAGCAGCTGGAAATCATGAGCATCAGATTGCTTCTTTATCATCCTCCTCTTTTCACTTGTTCTTATTTTCTTCAGCCTCATGAATTCAATTCCCTGTGCACAGTTTCCATGAAAACAAGATATTTAGCTGCGATATTCCTTCCTGTCTAAGGAGAATCTCATCTGCTAAATTAACCCTATATATAATCCTTCCGTGGGCCTTCTTTTTGCTGCTTCCCACCCTTCCAGCCCCATCCCTAGAGCTCTCATTTCACACACCATTAAGTCACCTCAAGATTTTCATAGAGGCAAAAGAGGAGGAAACTGAACTT
Organism: Eurystomus gularis; assembly: GCA_013400335.1. NCBI lineage: Eukaryota > Metazoa > Chordata > Aves > Coraciiformes > Coraciidae > Eurystomus > Eurystomus gularis. The sequence goes on along the minus strand of VZZY01020007.1, from coordinate 84,260 downwards.
GTTCACCTGACCCTGCAAGAAGTAGCCTTGGTGAAGTCACAAAAAAGGGACATTTTCCAAAGCTTGTTGGGGGCCATGATTATTTGGACTGCAAATCAATAACATATCTATGCTTAATTAAATTCAGCAGTGGGTACTGCAGGGGATGTTCCTCAAAACTGGCTGGTGTTGATGAATTTTTAGGTGGCTGCTGTCAGCTCAGCTGTACAAGGGCGTTACCTGAGCTGTGATGATCTATTCCAAGCGCAGCGCTGCTCTTCCAGTCTCTGCGTAATGAATATCTGTGTTTTTCTGTGGTCAGATTTTGTATGTATTTATAGTTGTAAGCATAGTGACAGTGGGCAGGCTCAGGATCTCGTTGTGCTGTGCGGAGAGAGCTTACAGTAGTTAATTACCCATGTGCATGCATATAGACAAATAAAAGCATGTGTTTGTGTGTGTAAACAAAGGCGTGTGTTTATACACACACAAAACTACCTGTTACCTTTCTGATGCTACCAGTCCCTCTTGAAACAGCTAAATCTTCATCTCTTTTTATGTCTTTTTAGAGCATCAGATTCCAAAAAGGGAAAAATTCTTCATTTTCTTTAAAATCAGTAAATAACTTCATTTTCCAGTCCCAAAGGTTCTTCTAACTATAACCCCTAAAATGTTTTGTGTTGTCTTTTTAGGCAGCAACCTGAGCTCTGCAGTTTGCACCTCCAGGGACATTACCTATTTTTGTTTTCTCAGGAATAAAGTGGGTTTGCAGAAACCCGACTCACCCAGCCCTCCAGCTCTTTTCTCCTGAAATAGCTCCATGTCGAGATTATTTTTTCCCACCCCCCAGCTCTACCATGTATTAGTGGTGTTGTCTCCATTGCGTGCTGGTTGGGTTTTATGCACGTGTCGCTGCGTGTGGGTGAAACAGATAATCTGTATTGATCCCAGCTGATGGAAGGTGTGTGCTGGGACACTGTGGAAACGGGGAGGGGGGTGTTTGTGCCCCCCATACCCTTCTGTGCACCGTCGCTTCTGACACCGGCCCGCAGAGGAATGGGAGGAGGGTGTGTTATATATTCAGGGTAAGTGCCTTAGTTCAGTTTGTTCCTACAAGATGAGTGCTGAGAGCCTGCCATGGAGAATCGATTTAAATCCAAGGAACAATGCTAATTCTCCTGAAGACTCCCAGAATGCAGAGAGCGTCAGCAGCCCAACCACGAAGCGGTGGGTTTGTGGAGACCGTCCTGCACGGAACAGGAGAGGCTTTCCTGGGGAGGCATGGAGGTTTTCAGGAGGAAAAGTGTGTAAATGCTGCTTTAGTTCACTGTAAAAGGTGTGTTTTTACTGCTTCATTCCAATGCTTAGAAAACAGAAACCTAATTTTTGTGGTTGGTTTAAAACAGAAGAGAAACACAAAGAGAAAAGGTAAGTGGGGCTCAGGAGACATCCTCAAATACCTTGTGGTTTCTCTCTGAAAGCCATTTGAGCACCCCTGTCAAGGTCCTCTCCTGTCTTTTAAAAGATCCTGCAGTTTGAGGTGATTTTCTGCAAGTCTGCTGAGGGTGTATTGAAGTTTCCTTTTAGACTGAGCTTAGCTGTGCGTGCACAGAACGTGGTTGTGGGTGATGTTGACAAGATGCAATGAGATCAGTGTCTGCCTTTGGACACGGCAAACAAAAAGCCCCCCTGGAGTCTCCAAGCCTCTAACTAACGTGCTGTGAAGCTCTTGTGCCGCTTGCTGTGTTGGAGGGTCCCCTCCTGCTGTCCTACACTCCGGAGGTGACATCTGCACGGTCCCCTGGGTTGGAATAGGAGCGGGATGCACTGCCCTCCTCGGATGTGGTGTAGTTTAACTGGATAAAAGCCCCTGGGTGTTTAAAAGCTAATTCATCTTAGGTGAGGTGTGGATGTAAAGTCAGTTACTGCTCTGGAACATTTCCCTTGTGGAAAGGAGCCTGGAGAGAAAAGTTGGAGACAGATGGTACTGTTACCTTCAGTCTGGGGGTGAGGTAGAGGAGAACGAAGGGGCTTGGGAGGTCATGCAGGCTGGGACTGCACCCTGAAGCCAGGTCTGAGGGGCCTTGCACACAGAGCTCGACGTGGTGCATTAATCCCTCAGCCTGTGGAACGTGCACTTTGAGGCAGCCCAGCAGCTGATTCCAGCGCCTTGCAGGTAACCTCTGCGTGTGCCTTACACCCGGCCAGGGACTGACGTTATGCCAAGCTCTTGTGATAAGAAATGTCACAATGGAATAATTAAATATTGGGGCTTTAGGGGCAGTCACTGTGGAAATTGCCCTCTGTGGCAGCTGTAGCGTTTATTAATAATTAAAGCCGTGCCTGCTGTGCTTTTCACTAAATTTGTTTCATTAATATTTTATTGTTTTAAAGAAAGAAAAAGACCACAACAGTGAAGGTGGGAAGAGAGCCTGTTTCCTAAGCAACAGCAATGCACTTCTTTGCAGTTATTTTTAAAGGCAGGTTGCTTCATTTGAGATTTGGAACCAATTATTGCTGCGTCGCTTCAGGCATCCGGAAAGCTGCTTTTCTTTTTTTCATTTTCTTTATTTCTAATTGAAAGACAGAGCAAAACAGTAGCTGGGTTAGGAGTTGCTGTGATGGTTGCTAGACAGGATCTATGGCTGTTCTGTGGAGAACATCCCCGTGCTGTCATCACTCGTTGTTCATCCCATGCCGCTCTACCTGGCCTCGCAAAACCCCGTGAGCAACCAGCGCTCGCCCCCGCTGCCAGTTCTGCATCAGATGCGCAGATGCTGCCTCTTCCTTCGAGCAGAGACAGCCGTTGGCAGGGCTGTCGCCAGCGCTGGGCTCTGCTTGTGTACGGCCACAGGCATGGCCTCTGCCACCTACACAGAGGTTTCCTGGTGTGGTGGCTGACAGGGGTCGAGCAGGGACGTGCCCACAGGTCCTGGTCCTCCTTGCAGGGCGTAGTGCCATGCTTTGGCTTTTGTACATGGCATGGGTGAAGAAGCAAGGGGGTGGTTGTCTCCAGAGGTGGTAGTTCTGGTTGGGAAGCGTACCAGCGTGGGAAGCCGTGTCATGCTTGCTGCTTGCTGGCCTTGTTTGATGCAATCAAGCTCATGTCCTAAGAGAACAGGAGTCTGCAAAAGCCGAGGCCATTGGCACCATGCTGTTGTTACCACAGAACATCTCAGTGGGCTGGTTTTTGCTTCTCCTGGGCTGGGACTCCTCTGGGTTCAGCCTGGGCAGGACCCACCTTGCAGACAGCAGTGAGAAATGCTGGGGCAGTTACTCAGTCTAGCCCAGGGCCAGCTCAAAAAAGAAAACCTCTCATCATGGAGGGGTTCTTGGTGCTCTCTTCTTGGGGATATGATGGAGAGGAGAAACACAGTGATGTACTGTCCATCGTGCAAGGGAACGGGGCTGAATAATCTTTCTTCTCTGCTTCCAGATAAATCTGCTGAGAGATAAGAAGCTGATAAGTGCCTTGATCCTCAGTTCCTGATGATAAACCTTTTCAGTATTCAAGACTGCTGTTCTCTCACTGCAAAAAGTGGGCTAAATTTATACGTATTTTCTTCTGCTTTTTATCAGTCTTGTTTATGTGCGTTTGATTGTCTCTCGGTGTGTATGAATGCTTGATGCCGTGGGACCTGAGTCTAGTACAGAAAGTAATAACCAGTTTTTTGAAGTTTAGGGTACTTTATTTATCCATCCAAACAGCAGTTTGTCAGTGCTGTGTAAAGTGAAACTGGAAGGTAATAAACGATTAAATGAGGGATCACAAAGAAAGGTGAATCATACTTTTTTTTCAGAGAAATAGTGGGTGTAAAAGTATGAATACCTTGTACCATTCTGTGAGGCTTCACTGGGTTCCAGCAACACAGAAACAACAGGGACGGGCCAGTATTTCCCTTGTCCTCTTCCTAACACAACCGCAACGCTGTCTGTCCGCTTGCCGTGGACACGGGCGGGGGTTGTGGGTTTGCATAGCTTGAGCGTTTATGCTGAAGACATCAGTTGAATGCTGGGAATGCTCTAATGCTCTTCTTTACTAAAATAAAATAAAAACCCCAAAACCCAGCAACAAAACAAAAGTAAAAACCGAAGTTGTTCATGATCAGCAAGTACACGAGACGTGCTGTTTGGTTTCTACCAGCTGTCCTGCTTTCCGCAGGGCTTGCCAGTCTCCCGAGTCACTCACTCGCTGGAGGCTGGCTCTGTGGGTGCGGGGTTTTCCTGTGTTTATTGGAATTGTCCCTGGTGTTCGGGTGTTGGAAGGAGCAGGGCACAGCACAGTGCATCACGATCCTGTGCTTTTGCCATGCTTGCCAAAGGCATTTACATGACATGTTTCAGATTGGGCAGCTTGAGGAGAGGCTACTAAAATAGTACATTTCTTGTTTCATTTTAAAAGGGAATTGGAGTTTTGGTTGGGGTTATTCTCATATAGGTTTTGCAATAAGGGAGTATATCAAATGTATTCTGAAGAATTTACAGCCTCAATAAACTTAGATCTAGGAAGGAGGACAAGAGAGAATGTTGACTTCTCTATTTGACCAAGAATTAATACAATTAGACTTGGCTTTGCTAACTCAAGTTAGTTGTATCTTGATAAAAATTGTAAAAAATGAACAATCCCAAATCCCCAAGCCATCAGTATTTAATTCCACTGGCTGTCTCCTAGGGAAATTAGGGCTCTCCATGGAAATTGTATCTTCTGTCAGATTATATCCAATGTTACTTAGCTTAAAAACATTTCTGCCTCCACAGCTGAAAGCAAATCAGCAGCATGGTTATCCCACAGCACATTTCCAATTTGTTTTTCTAGTGCTGTTTTCTGCACTCTGAAGAGCAAATGGTTGTGCTTTCTGAACACGCATTAGGTTAATTTGCGTCGTGAGTGATAGCAGGAAGCCAATTAGCGTTTTCCTTTTTCCAGTGTGATGAGACACAAAATGTGAAGTTATTAGTACCTCATAAACACTTCTCTTAATTTTTTTGTTCATTCAGCGGGTCGTGTTCCAGCCTTGCAAAGCACAGAAATGTGGCAGCAGCGCCGGAGATGGGGAGGCTGGAGGTGCAGGGATGTTTTTGCTGATGCTGTTCCATACAGACACAGCCTGTGGTCCCCGAGTGCCGTAGCTCCTGGGAGGTGTCTCTGCAAGCCTTGTGGTCCTCCCTGGGGCTTGGGTTAGTGTTCAGGGACTGAGCACTGAGGACAGGTCTTTCAGATGCAGGCTTCGAGGTATTCTTTATTTATTATTTATTGAGGGATTTGGAGGCTGTTAAGTACAATAAGGAGGGGGGCTCTACAGGAAACACTCAGCACCTGATGATGTTGGGCTTAAAGTGCAACAAAATACTGTCTTCTTTCAAAGTCAGCTGCCAAACCTTGGGAGGCATGCAATGAGTATCAGAGCAGATGGAGTAGCATTTGTTACTCGCAACGCAAATTTAATGTGGCAATTGTAAGTGCGATTTACCGCAGGACTGCCTGCTGTCATCAAACACTGGAGAGCATCGCTCAGATGCTGAACCCAAGCCCTTCTGTAAGGGTTTCACGCCCACGTGGGCTTCAGCAGTGCACACCTTGCAATAAAGTTGGGTTTTTTCCCCCTCCCTATGAATGAATTTGTCTGTTCTCTTTCATAGCTTTTTATGGACAGCGTTGACTGGATGAGTCATCTGCAATCTTGATTTAAAAGCTGATAGACAGGGAAGGCTTGGGTTTTATTTTGTTTTTTTATTTGTATTGTTTCTTTTTCCTGCAGCAGTTTAAATGAGAGCTGGTTAGATTTTTCGATCCAGCCTTGTGAGGCTGAAGTAGTGCAATGCGGTCTGGTACCGGTGACCATCAGAGCATGTTACAGCAGGGTTTGCAAAATGAACCTTGCAGGTGGATCTGTTGGAGCTGTGCGTCTGGCTGCTCTGTTCCCTCTCAGGCTCTAGTGGTTTTACATTTTCTTCTCAGTTCAGAGGCCTCTTAGTCTTTCTGTCCAACGCTAGCTAATGGGCTCTGTTGGAAGGTGAGCCTGTCTAACCAGGCTTTATGGCTTTATTGTCTTGTAGGCATCTCCAGTGCTTTGGGAGGGGTTTATCTTCACTAGCTCAGTTTCCTATTTGTTTTCTGGTACCGCTGAGATTTTAGTCCAGCCAGTGCCCTAACAACTGGTTCATCTTAAACGCAAACCAAAACACACGTACGTAAAACCCTCCAGAAAATTGCTGAGCTATGACCGAGCTGGACTCCAATGTTTGTGGGCTGTAAGTGTTGTGAAGAAAGTGCAGCTCTGGCTTTGATTCCTGTCTGTCCCCCCTCACCCAGCCTCCTCGTTGCTCCGAGTTTGGTATTAGTCACCGCGCTGAGGGATCTGCAGGCAGCAGTACTCGAGGAGCAGTTTCGGCTCTTGTCTTGAGTGCGACGTTCTGAACAGCGAGCACATAATAAAAGCAGCTTTAACTCCATGTATGGCCTTACCTGTGCCCTAGGTTGCCACGCATGCCGTGGTCTCATTGTGTCCGAGTTCCTTCCCAATCGGCCACGTGCCAGCGGGTGGTTAAATGCAGCCATTTCTCACATTCTACGTTCAGGGGTCACTTCAGGTTTGAACCTCGACAGTGTGTGACTTACGCGAGGTGCCTTCTTGCTGGTGTCAGACTTCACGGGCCAGTGCTAAAATGCCTTCAACGTGATTTTAAAACTGAGTAGGAAATACAGGAAAGCATGACCTCCAATGAGTCCTTTTTGTTGCAAACACCAGACCAGATGGAGAAGTACAAGTGGGAGAAATGGATGCGGCAACTTGCAGAGATAAATAGGAGCCTCTGCTCAAAACAAGAGAGCATCCGTGAGAGCAGATTTGTAGTTCATTATGTCTTGAGTTGGGGGACATGCCATGAGGAGGTGAGAAGAGGTTCTGCCCTTGGCTTAATTTATAGTCTAATTGGGAATTCTTTCACAGTGACACGCGTAAAGTGGGGTGAAAATACTGAGAGGTGTTTCAGTCCTTTGGTTCATTCATGTTCTGACATTATCTCTCACTTACAAGGTGCTTATTGCTGAAGATCAGACCCATGCTTGCATCATGAGATCTAGTCTGTCATTGTCCATCTCTTCTCCCAGATTCTCTGCCCTTTTGACTGCACACCTGCCCGGGGGGTTAGCAGGTGGCATTCACCGAGAAGACTGCAGGACAGCAGCACCCCTAACTGTCTTCTCCTTCCCTTTCCCACAGGTGTGGTGGAAGCATGTCTCCTGCACATGCTGAAGCGCAGGGCTGCCGGCTTCCTGCGGACTGACAAGGTGGCTGCGCTCTTCACCAAGGTGGGCAAGACGTATGCGGTAGCTGGAGACATATGCAAGAAGGTGCAGGAACTGCAGCAGCAGGTGGAAAGCAGGTGAGGCTGTCTGGTTATCAGCAGAAAACATACTGCGTGTGCAGCAGGGAGAGGACACAGACTGCTTGGTAAACACGGAGGGGTCTGTCTTGGACACGTTTGTTAAAGCTTTCTCTCTTCAGTGTGTGTAGCTGTGAGGCAGGTGGTTTTGTTTGAAGGTGACAGCTAGCAAAGGGACAGAGGTCGGGAACTGGGTCTTTGGTGTTTCGTTGTACTTCTTAATATAGCAAATCAGCATGTCCAGCCCACACAAAGCAACAAAAGTGAAAAATAACTGATTCTTCTAGAGAGTGCTCACAGCCAGGGTCTGGTGGACCAGCTTGGACTGCTGGTGGGAAGGGATGTGGGTGCCAAGAGGAACTGAAGAACAGACTTACTGGAAAAGCTGTTTTGACATGCTCCTTGCCAAACCAAGAGCAGATTTGTGGGTATTATGGTAGAAATAGCGAAGTTAATGGATACAAAGGATGGCAGGAGGAAGGCTGAGCTCGAGAAGAGGTGGTCGGCAGTGAGAGACTGATGACAGGAAAGCAGTTAAGTGCACACTGGACTTGGGCACAACTGAATTTGTGCTGGAGTCAAGGACCCAAGATTGCGGAAAATCCTCAACTTCTTGCTAGCGGTGAGTAGTGCAATTAAAATTTTCCCCATGGTTCTGCTGGCTGAGTCACAGAATCACTGTGGGGTGAGTGTCCTCTGCTGTAACCTCGGGACAGGAGCGTTTTTCCTTCTGTTGGCAGGAGGCAGCGCAGTAGTCCTGCCAAGCCATAAGAGATCGTTGTTCTTTGTAGGAACTTTTTATGTCTTGATCAGCATTAAAGGTTTTGTCAAGAGCTTTGCTTCACTTTGTGTTGCACTGAAGCCTTCAATTATTGACAGTTGTTTAAATTAGCCCTTATACTTTAGGTTTCTGTGTAGTTTTCTGGCTTGTATCAGCCTTGATAATTATCAGACTTTGTTGTGTAGTTTTTAACAGGTATCTACCTATTTTTGATACATTTTTTAATTGTGTGCCTGCTGGCATAGACTGGGATTTTATTAATTTTAGTTGTTTAAATGTTGGGAAGAAGGATGCTTTCTGCTGAACATTCACCAGCCTTGCTCCTTGATGAAGAGCCCCCGTGAACCCTGCTTTAACCACCAGAGACCTTTGGCTGTGTCCTCTAATGACAGCAGCAAATGAACTTAAATCCTGTGGTTTCTCTTGGAGAAATTTTGTGTTTGGCTTTGTTGCATGGTGTATTTTAGGAGGGGAGGATTTGGGGCAGCGCCCCACCAGCGCTGTTGTGGGAGGCTCTGTGTGGCTGGTACCACCTTAGAAAATTGTGCATTGTGACTTGTGGTTGCGCGTTGGGTGTTCGGTACGGAGCAGCGTTGTCATCGTCTCGCGTATCTCGTGCCGCAGGCAGAGCTAGCGGGCAGGGAGGAGGGAACACCAATTCACTTCTCAGTGACTTTGCTGGGCAGCAGGAAGGAGGAACACAGAGAACAAACCCATTTTTCTTCTTGTGGGTCACCTTTTAGTAACTGGAAAGCTCTAGGCAGCACATTCAGCGTCAAAATCAGTCTCTGGTTCCAGATCTGTTCAGACCATTAATTATCTCAACAGAGACAAGTGATAATTTGTGTCAGTGCCCCCGCAGAGGTGAAGGGAACGTTGTTGTCAGTACGAACATGTATTCTGGACACCCGTGCTCAAGGGACGAGGGGGACGCTCCCTGTGGCAGGACACGCAGCATGGATAAGAGCACGTGTGTTGTGCTGAGAAGGCACAAGACTGCTCCCTGGCACGATGCAAACCGCAGCCCCAGCCACGGGAAGCAGTGCGGTGGCATGGCAGGACGCGTGGCACACGCAGGTACCGTCCTGTTCCCGCGGCAAAACACCGTCCCACAGCAGCCTGGGGCTCAACGTGCCACTGTCCCTCGTTGGGCTGGGGTCAAGTAGATTTTCTGGGCAGCAGATAACTCTGCAGAGAGAAATGACAGTTTCCCACACGGTTCAGAGACCACTGTGCTGAGCAGCCCCCACGTTTACAGCCACACATGGGGAGTGATGGTGCTTTGTGTGGCCAGCTCGCCGTCCTGCCGTGAAAAGGCAGCACTAAGCTCCTCGTTTCTGAGGTGGACCTGTTGCTCTGCTGGCTTACGCTGTAGGAACAAGCAGGGGGTCTTGGCTGTAAGCAAGCTCCCAGCTGGCTTTGGATGCTCATTTGCTATAGTTCTGGTTTCTCAGTTTGATGCTGCTTATCTCTTAGTTGTCTTGTTGTCATTCTGTAGGTGGTAGGAGATAGGATCTCACTGCCAAGACGCTAGCACAGACTGTGCTATAGCTATATATGGTGCTTTACAGAGTGAATGAGAAGATGGGCCTGTGCCCAAGGATTGCCTGATGATGGTATGGCAGGAGGTCCCCGGAAAGGCTCTGACTGTGTTGTCTCAAATCCTAATCCGTGCTCCTGGCTTCAGTGGGAATATCTCATGCTGAAACAGCCTTGTGCCCTCTTGAGGTCGTGGCTGGCTTCAGCCTGATGCTACCAGACAGAACTGGGAGACAAGAGTCTCTTACTACCATCCTTCCAAGTAAGCGTGAAGCTCTGTTTGATAAGAAGAATACTTCTGTTCATCAGGTGCCACTTATTTTCTGCTATGCTTCACATTTTGTTGGGTTTTTGTTCTTTTGGAGTGAATAGTCTGGAATGGATTTACAGCCTGGCTCCAGAAGAGGAAAAGATGGTTTTGGTAGGTGACTATGTAGCCCAGGATACCCAACACAGGCCTGTTTGGGGGCTTTTTTTTAGAGCTTGTTTAGCATCCTTCTGTGATTTAGTTAATCTTTACAGACTTCTCCTTTTCATAACTTGGAACTGGGACATCCTAAATCATTAGGGCTGTGATTTTCATAAAATCCCTGATGATGGACTGGCTAAAACTCTGCATCCCATTGGCAGTGAGTCCTAACACGGCAACGTAAACAGCTAGCATACAGATAGGCGTTTGTCAGATAGGTGCTGTGTATTCCAGCAGCTCTCCACAGTCTGTCACTGGAGAGCTTTCTGTGAGAAGAAGCGTCCAAATCCTGACTACTTTCACTTTATCTCCTTTTGTAGGAAAAATCAACCAAATGGGCAGGAGCCCCTCAAGAGGCAGGGATCAACCACAAGCAAAACACCCGTTCTGACACCGCAGGCCATCAAACACATATGGGTCCGGACAGCACTGATTGAGAAAGTGCTCGACAAGATTGTGCAGTACATTGTCGATAACTGCAGGTAAGGAGAGAATCAGAAGCACGGGGGTTTGTTGGACTGATGTGTTTACGTATCTGCAAGAAGAGATTTTGATAAAAGTCTTCTGCAAACTTGTGGTGCAGACTTCTGGTAAGAAGCTGCTGGTTGCACAGGCATTTAGAAAGAAAATGTACTTTTGTTTTTAGTCCAGGGTATCTATATCTGCTGACACGTGGACACAAGAATGTTTTAATTTCTTTTTTCACATAATTCACCTGGAGACATGTCAAGAGAGTTGTTCCGTTACTGTGTAATGTAGATGTTCACCTTATTGCCTTCTCCATCCATTCAGATGAGTTAGGGTCAGGTCCTTAATTGCAGGTGTGTGCTTTTGAGAACCTGACTGTGAATAAAACAAACCTCTTTGTAAGGCTTCTTGTGCATTTTTGTGACATTACTGCTCAGATGCTCCAAGGTGAAGTCCTTCAGCTCGTCTGGAGGAACAGAAGGTGGTTTGGAGTTTGAGCTCCATCTAGTGGAAGAGACAGCAGAGGATAATGACAAGTCAAGAAATTCGGGTGGTTTGATTTTTTGGCTATGTGGTTTTATAAGTCAACGTTGCCTGCTGTGATGGGAAGACTTTGAGGTCATTCCAAGAGCTACTCTTTGTAGTAGTTCATTTTTCTTGACAGCATTTCAAGATTATTCCTCGCAGATGGAAGAGATGTTTAAGAATGTGTGGATCCCTTGGTCTCTGTGGAAAACTGACAAAATTGCTTGCAGAGAGTTATTGTTTGTCTCCATATTGCATTAATGCCCAAAGCCCCAAATCAAATACTCTGGGTAAACACACTTAGCAAAAGGCAAGCTGCTGCCTCTCAAGAGCTCAGATCAAAAATAGATGAGGCAGAATGAGCATACAGAGAGGAGGTGACTTGCCTGAGATGACACCGGTCAAGGGCAGGATATGGACCCAAAGTGGGGGTGGTGGTCATCTGCTAAGTACAGAAGTCTGGTTGTTTTAGGCTCCTTTTACACTCCACACAGATCTAGTCGATGTTATTGATATAGTTTAGGAAATGACCTGATTCTAAACTGGGTGCCTAAAAAGGACTAAATTAATTTCTCCATAGCTTTCTTATGATATATTTTAATGATCTTAAAAATAATTCAGGATGCACAACATTGTAAAAAGCCTTCTGTACCGGCAAACCCAACACAACATCTCTTCTTTTCGAGATCAGCAGGTGAGCCAGGCAAGCTCCATTAGAGATTTTTGAGGAGATGCATGCATCGGTGATTCCCACACAATCCCAGCAATGGCTTTTCCTTTACCTGTCAGGTTCAGGTTTCTCTTTTGCTTCCTTTGGTGTACTTTCTGGTAAGCAGTAACGTGGTATTGTTAAAGTCAATGGACTCATGCTACTAGGAGGCAAAGAGCTTTTAAAAGTAATGACTAGTGTTTTTAACTGGGCTCTGATCTTTTATTCCTAGTAAATATTATGAGAAAGAAGCTTTATTGGCAGATCCTGTTTGTGGCCCAATACTGGCTTCTCTTCTAGGTAAGCTGTGGCAAAGTTACTTCTTATGCTAAAGAAAATAAATTGTTTCTTAAGACATTTTGTATTACGACAGTGTTACAAAAGGTGATTTTCACCTCTGAGATGTAGTTTAACCATTTATAATGGAGTACCATAAAAGGTGTCGTTTGGTTGCTTATGAGACCAGCAGAGACCAGTCATTTGTTTTTATTATTAATTGTTGGTTGGATCAGAGAACAGAGCAGGAATGGCTTTTTAGCAAGTGCTTGCTAGCAGATGGCACCCACTACTATGGCAGAGTGTTGTGTCCTACAGGAATATTTTTGTACAGCCCTAGCTAATAGAACCTAGCATGCAATGCTATTATCTGTATTGTCTGTATCGTGGGCTGATCCTGTAGGATCATTAAGTGGTCATTCGTATTTGCCTGGCTTGAGAAGGAAATCTCACTTTCAGTACGTGGCCAGCAGGATGAGACGAAGCGTGTTTCTGAACAGCTCAGAAGGTTTCTCTCTTGGGATGTTTTTTTAGTTGGACCATGTGCTCTGGAGTACACCAAGCTGAAGACAGCAGATCACTACTGGACAGACCCGTCAGCAGATGAGCTTGTTCAGCGACACCGGATTCATGGAGTACACGGCCGCCAAGACTCTCCTTCGAAGCGCCCAGCCCTGGGAGTAGGTATTTACTGGGAAGCTATTTCTGAGTTAAGGCACGAGTTAAAACAGCCCTAGGAGGGAGAGGTCTGAATCTAGAACACCCTTCTTTTTCTCTTCTGTAATGGGGCCTTTATCACAGATTGGAAGTCCATTTGGGCTGCAGTGTCCTCCTTATCTGTATGTAGAAAAGTTTAAGATCCAGGACTGAATTCTGTGGCTTGTGATCTGACCAGATAGTTCCCAAGAATTCATGAGCTGCCTTGGTCAGGGGCGAGTGAGAGTCCAGGTCATTTCTCTGCAAGGTCTCCTGGCTCCAGAAGAAGTTCCACTCTGCAGAGCCTGGTCTAAATGGAACTGTTGTTGGTTTATTCGTGTTGGCACAGCCATTCCTGTCCTACCTGATCTGCCTTGACTGTGTTTGTGTGTGTGCTAGATCCGGAAACGCCATTCAAGTGGGAGCGCGTCAGAAGATCGCTTTGCTGCTTCGGCAAGAGAATATGTGGAGTCTTTGCACCAGAATTCCCGAACACACCTTCTGTACGGGAAAAACAATGTCTTAGTCCAGCCGGTGAGTATGCTGAGGTTTGGGCCAATACACACAACTGCTGCCTGGTACTGGCTTGGTGCCTTGTCCTCAGGACAGTGCTGCCGTTGTGCTGCTGCTCTGTTAGGCTGAGGTAGGTTAAAAGGTGACAAATGCTTTCGCTGCCTGACCAGTGTGAATTGTGAAGTAGGCAGGAACAGACTGGACTGTATTTCATTAACCCAGTGACCGTACTGTGGTTTTCCCCCTCTTTTTAATAGCAATATTAAATCCCAGTACTTCTGGTGTTATCCCTCAGCAGCTCATAGATAATGCATGGCTTGGAACTCGTAGGGCGTAGGAAGACTGGACCATGACTAGTTGAGTTGTGCACTTAAGTCACCTGGATTGTCTGTTTGTTGCTTCTGTGAACAGAAAGATGACTTGGAGGCAATTCCTGGGTACCTTTCCCTTCATCAGTCAGCAGATAGTTTGACACTAAAGTGGACTCCAAATCAGCTGATGAATGGAACCCTTGGAGATTCAGAGCTGGAGAAAAGGTAGTCATTGCATTCAGGAGAAGACTGGAAGCATTCACGGGGCTTATTTCTTGTATAGTTGTCAATATGACATAAGCGTAACAAGGCTGATTTACTTGAAGGTCTTCTGAATAGTGCGTAAGTTGAGGCGTCAGACACCTTGGGTTCTGTTCCTGTTTTGTCACTGATTAAACAACCTTCTAAAGGTCCTGGAGCACATTTGGATATAGAGCCTTTTCAAAAGGAAAACCAAAGCCCACTTTTCCAAGTGTTCAGGGTGAAAAAAGGCTCCAAGTTACCTTCCATCATTACAGTTCTACTACCTCTCTTCAGGGGTAGTAGACACTTGACAAGCGCAGCTCATTTCAGCCTCCAAAGAGAGACCTGCTGTGGTCATTGTCTTTCATCAGATCATCTAATTCGGCTGCTTCAGTAGAAATACAGGTAAAGTCTCGACCAAAGTCTTGAACCATTCCCTGAGGTACGTCTCCTCAGGGATTGCTTCCCCCAGCCCCAGAGCAGTGCCTTCAGATGCTTAATCCACACCACTCTTTTTCTAAAACTTCATGTGTATTTTTTAGTAGAACCTTATCCTTGGTTTTATTGCTAAACTGTTGAGGTTGCTCTCAGAAGGGTTTGGAGCTGTTTCCAGTGTTTAATCTGTAAGCTTGAGCCCCAGTGGGTTCACTGCCCATAAATCACGCGTGCAAGACAAGAGCTGAACCCGCTGTGCTGAGCCCAGCTACGAGACCATCGCGGAGCCTGTGCCTCAGGCGTTTCCATCTTAGCCAGACCTTGTTGTAACCTGGTATGGGGCGGTAGAGGGGAAGGGGAGGTGAAGAGGGAAAGGGAGATTATGAAGAGGCTGGTGCCAAATGTGTCCACTGTGGAGAACTAGTTCCTTTGCCTTTTACTTGACTATTAATTTACCTTAATTGACCAAATTTAATAAGCAGTTATTAGCTTAGCAGAGTCTTTTTATTGGGTGCTTGGAACTGCAAGCGCTCCTGAATATGGGAAAAAAAAAAAAATGTATCCTGCACTTTTTCCTTCCCTATTAGTGTTTTCTGGGACTACGCGTTAATAGTGCCACTCAGCCAGATCGTCTGCATTCACTGCCATCAGCAACGTAAGCATAAACTCCTTCTCCTGGGGCCCTCCCAAAGCCCCTTTCTGCCAGGTGAATGTTAGTGCTGCTAATGCTGCTGCCAGTTTATATGGTGCCTGTTAGGGCTTTGTTGAAAAAGGAGGCAAACCATTTTTCTTCTTCAGATGTCTTCACTGAAAGTCCTGGTAAGAACTCCTCTGCCTAACGCTGCTCCAGTTATCCGCTGCTTTCTGTGTTGTTTTTTTCTGTGTGCTTTGTTTTTTTTCTGAGCGTCTGTGCAGAATAGCACTTGGAGAAGCTGTCAGCAGCAGGTATTAAATGTGGGAGCTTTGGCTTTATAAGCATTGACCTCCACCCATTGACCATTCCTGAAAGGAGTGGGGAGGAAGGCAGGTCTGTCAGCAACGTCTCAAGTGGGGTCACCAACTTGTAGAGAGGGAGAGCCAGAGCTGCCCTCGGTCACCCTCTGACCACCAGTTCTCAGCAGCCCATTCTGCTCAGTGCAGGGAGAGGAACACAGCGTCTCTCTCACAGCTTTCCTTACCTCAAGCCTTCAGCCACAATCACAGAGCAAAGAAAAATGACATTTAGAGATTTTATGAGGAGTCAGATTGGAGTTACCATTGGACTAAAGGACCTTTTGAACTCAGAGCCTGCTTTAGAAGACAGTTTATGTGTATTGCTTTAAAAACATAAGAAGAGCTACTTGAATGATTGCTTTCCCCCCTCAGTGTCATTAACACTTCTAATTATGGATGTATGGGGATGGGTGTTAAAATCCAGAATCCTGGCTGGTAGGGGATGAGAATTGCAGTGTTAGTTCAGGTCCGTTTGCCTCGCTTTGATCAGCTTCCCCAGGCCACCTTGTGCTGTCCAGCACTTCACTGGCTGGGCAGAGGCATCACCACTCTGCTTGGTGGCATTTCCTTAGGAAAAGGGGAATTAAGTGACAGACATGAAGCGTGACAGCCCTCGCTGCTCTTCACTGAGGCAGCTGTTTCGGTATCAGGTGCCAGGCATGCACACGACATGACTTTTGTTTGCCCAAGAGGACAGACATTGGTGGTCCTGCCACAGGACCCTGCCACCAGACTGGAAGTTGCCCAGCCACGCTGCGGAATACATCCTGCTCGTAGAGACCCCCCTTTGCCCACATGGATCCAGATGCCTGGTTCATTCAGTTTTGGAAATAAAATTAAGAACCTAATTCACCTATATTATTTTCAAAATTGTACAAGACACGAGCGTTATGCTTAAAAGTATCTAGAGCCCAGGGTGGTTTTCCTTATTTGTGCTAAATTTCTAGTGACAGTGAAGGTAGATGAGAAAAATTTACAACAGGGAATGTGAGTTGCTAATTCTCACAAGAATAAAGCTGACAGCCTCTGGTTATATCCATTAGGTTGGTTTTCATTCTAAATTGTGTGTCCTTTGTCAAGTCACGTCATACACCAGAGCCTTAGTGTAGTTATTCCTGTATTATCTATTATATTAGTGTTCAGAATCACTTTAAATGTTTCTGCATGACGCTTGTCATAGTTTGCTGGTATCTTGAGCTTCTTTAGGACTAAAGGACTGAGATCATCCCTAGATCACACTGTGACTTACAGAGGTGTATTTAGCTACTTAGAGATGATCCCAAATAAAATTTACTTAGAAGGTAAGAGCACAAAAACAGAGGTTCTGATGTAACAGTGTGGACTCTCCTTGTCCTCCTTTGCAGCAGAAAGCAGATGGACATTAGTCTTGGTGAGTCAGGATGGAACTCAGAGACCTCCGCTGCACTTCCCCCAAGGAGGTCACCTCCTCGCATTTCTTTCCTGCCTGGAGAATGGTCTTCTGCCTCGTGGTCAGCTGGAACCACCGCTGTGGTCCCAACAGGGCAAGGTACTGCCTTTTCTGCTGAGCTGCTTGCAGTCAGTTTGTTCAGCCAGCATCCTGCTCCACAGAGTCTGGGTGTTGATTTCCAGCTGCTTTATAGTAAAGTGGGAGGTAAAATAATTCCATTTAGTCCAATTTGATTCATATACAGACAGTCTATAACAATAATTCATACTTTCATTACCCCATTGAGCAATGAACTGGAATCTACTGTTGTATCAAAGTATGGCCCAAACGATAGGGACCGAACGGACAGGGACGTACTTGCTCTCAGAGGCTTGGATTATTGGGGAAGCTGGTGCCCAGCTCCTGTGGACTGCACGAAAAAGCTGTGTTTTAAGTACACAGAAAAGTTGTGCTCAGTACACCTAAACTACCTGCTGTCTACGACTCTACTGTTGTTCTCTCCCTCGCCTCCTCCCAACATTCAGTGTTTAGTTTTAAGATTTAAGGTGCCAAAGATCTGAAGTATTTAGTTTGTTGTGTGCTGTTACTCATTTGTAGCTGAATGTATGGAATCATTGTTTCCTCTAGGGTAAGGTATTTCCAAAGCTTCGAAAACGGAACAGCAACAAATCAGTGGACCTAGAGGAAATGCCAGCTGAAGACACTTCTACAGACTATGTGTTCAGAATTATCTATCCGGGACACAAGCATGATAACAGTAAGTGCCTTTGTTCCACTTCATTAAAAAAAAACCCCAAACCTAAACAAAATGAAAACCCAAGAAAGCCTTGTTGTAATATCCTGGGAAGTAATTGAAGGTAACAGTCAAGCCAGGATTTTGTAGGGGGAAAAGAAACAAAATTTTATTGTGTGTTGACAGTGATCAACAGGTACAGCTTGCTGTAGGTTTGCATAACGCAGTGAAGCTCGTTATCTTAGTAGCAATGGAGTTGAGGTGGGGAATCTTATCTACATTTACTCTGTGTTTTGCAGAGGAAGTTTTCAAAATACTCCCCTGGGCTTGCAAACTGAGACTAAAAGCAAAAAGATTGCTTGACTAGCCAAGAGCAGTTTTGCTTCTGAAGTGAGGATATTTTTATTGGCCACACTGCTTACTCATAATGTTGTTATTAGAAAAAAAAACCGACCATAAACTCAACTCTTAAAGTACCCCAAGAACGCCCTGGGCTAAGTTTTGCTGGCTTGGAAGCAAGAGCTTAACAATGGATAAATAAAGGCCTTTCCAAGGAAACAAAATGAGTTCCCAAGCACCAAACCACCTCATGTCATCAGTGAATACAAGTTCTGTACATGCAAGAAGGCATTTGAGCTAGTTCTCAAACAGCACATTCAGTTTTATTCCCCTTGGCAAAGCAGCAAGAATTTCCCGGGAAGATCAGACTCTAAAGTTTACAGGGGATTTGGATTTACTGCTCATATTGGGACTTATGGCAGCTGAGAAAGCAGAAATCTCAGCTGAACCCTCCTCACCCCAGGGGACTGACCCACCGCGGTGGCCGTGCTTCATTAGGGCTCTGGATTTGCGCAGGTAAGTCCATGCACACACGGGCAAAAGCCTGTTCTGCCTTTGCCCGGATTGAGGGCACTGCAGATTCCACGGGCACATGCAGCATGGACCTGCCTGTCGAGTGCAGATGGAGCGAGCTGGCTCCTGCCTCCTCCTTCGTGTTTGCAGTGCCAGACGGAGCTGGGGAGCAGAGTGTTTGCTGTCCAGATGCATCTGGCCACAGGTTTCAGGGTGGAAGAGAGGCCACGGCATCGATAAGGGCATGGTGAAGGACAGAAGCTAGTGGGAGCCTAGGATTCCTGTGGAGTTTTGCTAAAAAGCACGCTCCCCTCCTGCAGACTGGCAGCGGGACCTTTCTGTGTCACCGTGATGTGACGTGCACGCTCTGGGACACAGCCTGTGCGCAGTCAAAAGCTGGCCTGTGTTTGGTGGAGCATGCTTTTTTCTGTAAGAAACTCATTTTTCATACCCATTTACAGGAGCCTGTGCCCTCGGAAGAGGGCAGGATTCAGGTCCTTTGTCTTTGCTGAACATGTCCTTTTGAGCTTTCCCGCAGAATCAAGTTCTCTCTTCTTATGCTCCTCTTTCACTATTTTCTTTGAGCAGTAACTATTAACTACCACCACTTAGCTGCCAGCCGCTCTACCTCTGTTGACGATGATGAGGAGGAGGAAGATAAGCTACACGCAATGCTATCAATGATCTGCTCTCGGAACCTCACAGCTCCTAATAGGATGAAAGGTTTTTATCCTCCTCCCCCTGTGTCCCAGAGCTCTATTGCAGCTCGTTCCACCGATGCATACAACAGTGTTGGCATTACGACAGGGAAGAACATTTCACTCGTGCCGTGAGATCTGGAGGTTAAGCTGACTGTGCAGAGAGGCTGGGAATAGCTCACAGCCTGTGGGAAGTGGAAACAACAGCATCTTCCCTTTCCTTGGAGCGTGTGTGCTGCTGAACAGACAAACCTCCCCTCCTTCTGGAGCCTTCCTGCCCCACCTCCATAAAACCAGGGTACCAGAGCAGGAGGGGGTGTAACAGGTCTTTGCATTCTCCCTCGTGAGTCCTGTGCAGCGTACCGGGGTGGGGAGGCTCAGGGGTGAACCGTTACAGCAGTGGCAGTGACGTGCTGGGCAGTCGGAAATGGAGCGTGCCTGTGTGGACAGAATAGGGCAGAAGGGTCCTGAGTTACACTTTCAGCCCGTGGATGGCTCAGGGATGCGCGATCCCACACTTGAGATGCCTCTGCAAGGTAGCAGAAGCGTGCAGAGAAGATTGTATGGAGATTGTGGTCAGGTGCTTCCATTCTGCTTCTTGCGTTCCGAGCCTGGCGGGTTTCAGATGAGCAGTGGCAAGACTCCCCACCCTCCCCAAATCTGCCCTCTAATTCTCCTAAAGCAATTTGTAACAGATGCATTAAGTTGGTACTCTCCAGGAGTGTATGCAATGCAAGCACTGGGGACCTAGCCCTGTAGTTCTGGAGACTGAGAAGTCCTCATTCCCTCAGAGGAGGAAGCTGAGTGGTGGACAAAAGCCGTTCCAGGCCAGAGCCCTCCAGCACAGCCTGTGGTTGTCCAGAAGACAGGCAGGCGCTGTCGAGGCCTCTCCCCTAGCTCGTGTGAAATCTCTCCCTGCTCTACTCTTACTGCACAGCCTCAATGCCACCAGACTTGGCCTTGATAGCTCTTGAGTGCATGTGCCAAAGCCGGCGTGCTCTGGTGATAATCAAAACGACAGCCTCCAGCTCTTCCTAATAACTGCGGTGGATCAGCAAGAACAGAATCTTCCCTGTTTTCCAGCTGTAGAGTAGCTGTCACAGTCTGATGTCTGCAGGAGGTAGGAAGGAGCACCGCTGCTTCAGAGTTTGGCTCTCCTCTGTATCTCACTCGTTACGTTAGCGTGAATATGCTTTTTCTGGTAATTCTCTTTCCTAAGAAGAACACAGTGTATCTTGACTCCAGATAAGACACTCAAACCTTTAGATAGTGGAGCAGTTTTGTTCCAAACGGGTGCTAGCCCTGGTCTGGTGGGACTGACTGTAAGAGACAGTCATTACTCAGCATCTCTGTGTAGTGCTTGAGTTCTGTTTAGAGAGGACATGAACGTGTGTTCAAGGAGATCCTCCTCATTTCTTGTAGGCTGCCCACTCACCTATCCCAAGGAGTAGCCCCTAGGAATTGATAAAGCCCAGCCCAAGTTAACAAAGAGTTCTTGGAAGGTATGGATGGAAAGAAACTCCCAAAATACAGTGTTCCCCTTGAAAAGAGATGCAGTTTCAAGAAGCTTCTGTGTGCCTTAACTGACCCTGTGTGGACATGAGCGATAATGGAAAGGCAGGAGGTCTGACACTGCCACGTACACGCTAACACTGCGATCTAAAGCATTAGAAACACAGCTCAGTCTTTAGGTGACGGCAGTTGTAAGTTATCCCACGAGAATGGCTGTGAGATCCCCGCCTTTGCTTATTGCGTCGTGAAGGTACACGTTAGGACCGTGTCCGTGGTCAGCGATTCTCGCTGAAGTCGCCTGGACGGGCTGTTGTCTCTCCAGCAGCACCCTTCCAGTAATGACAACACTGCTGTAGCAGGTCTGCTGGCCATTTGCTTTTACATTTTGCAACATGCTCGACTTTTGCATGTAGCTGAAGTTACAGATAACACCACTACAGTTCAATAAAAGATGCTGTTCACTCTAATTCTTCACTAATTCAGGTACCTTTCATCTGAATCTTTAGGTTCTGTGGGGTTCTTTCCTTGTTTCTCTAAAAAAATGAAATAAAAAAATTAAGACTGAAAAACCCACTTTTCTTGTCTGTAGGGGGGAGGCAAAAAATAATGATCTAAAAATGTTTGTCCAGTGGTTTTTATTTGAACCCAATAAGAAGCTGCAATAAATACTGGGTCATTCAGCTCCTTCCTGAAGAATTAAGGTGAAGAGCATTTTTGCATCACACTTTGTTTTGTGAAATGAGATACGCGTGACTGCTTCCGCATGAGCCTGTGCTTTTTCTGTTAACAAATGTTTTTACCCCACTCCTTCCTCACCTACACCCACTTTCTAATAGGCACTACTAAAATGCTTTATGCTGCCTTGATTTAACATGCATGAGATGGTTTGGAATTGCCCCTACCACCACCCAACAAATGTATGTTTTAAAAGCACGGCCCAGGGGACTGGATTTTGCTGTCAAATGTTCATTTAGTGACATACAGTATTACGGCATTTGCCTTAATTTTAATCATGGGTGAGCTGAAAGGCCAGTTATTTATTATAAAACGAAAAACCCACGAGCTCAAATGCCAGCTGGGAAAGCTGAAGGCTGCAGCCAAGCTCTCTGAAGGCAACTGGTGATTTTGGGGGGTTGCCTTCCTGAAGCTGGTTAAAAAAGCAAATAGATTTGGTGGAGCCAGGGATAACTCCAGAAGCTGCACTGTTCTGTTGGATCACACCTTCCTGCAGAGTATCCTACTTTTATACACATAGTGTTCACATTAGTAGGGCTTGAACTATCCTACTCACTAAATATTTTAGCATCTGGTTCTGAGAGGGGAAAAAAGCATCTTTGGAAAATAACTGATCAGTTTGTCCTAATGTCTTTTATGCTCAAACTTTCACTCCAGCTGGACTAGCAGTTACATGGGTGATGCCAGGAACTGCAAAATGAAATTCTGAGACCTGAATTAAATAGAGGCTCAGGTTAGATGGTCTCTTCTGGCCATAAATTACATTACCATAGCATTACACAAGAACCAGTTCTAGTTGTTCCTGCAGCACCCTTTTCTCTGTCCTCTTTAAACATGGACTGGGATGCGCATGGGCAAGAAAGGGGGAAATGGTGATGGGATTTGGCTTCGTGAGAAGTGACCGTGCACAGCATGCAGCTGGTTTAGATGTGCCGAGAGCAGAATTTCTGGGTCACTGGGATGGTGCTCTGCCCTTTCTGAGGCAGGGTTCAGAGCCTGCTGGGAACTAAAGCATGAAGCCATCGGGATGCATGGAAGGAAGAGGGGGAAAGAAGCAAACAGGTTGATGGCGTGCTGTTTTGTTTGGCTTTTTCCTTAGACACCAGCGAAATGATAGAGATGCAAGGCTTTGGGGCAAACTTGCTTTCATGGCAGCTGGAGCACTGCAGCCAAGGCTCCTCGTGTCTCTCCTGTTCAACGGGCAGCTCTCCCTACGACATCCCCAGCTGCTGCAGCTGCATCCATGACAGGTAGGCTGGCTGTGCCGAGCGCGTGCCCGGGAGACCTGTGCAAGCCACAGTTAGAAGCAGGGAGGTGTTATTGGTTGTGGCTCCAGAGTAACAGTTTTCAAGTAATTGCTAACACAAAAAGATGGAGTTACCTAGCAAGAAATTCCGTTTATTAAAGCTAACCTATTAAGCTACTCTCAAGTCACTTTATAGAAAAATTGCATCTAGTTCTTTTGTCTAGTTTAATACAATTCAGCTCTAGAAGCGTTTTCTTTAGCAAGTCATTAACAATTGCAATGAAGGGCAGCAGTTCATCCCGTTTGACAAGGACCTTTCCAATGCCCCTGCAGCACTTGTAGATAAATGTACCAGGTGAACCTGTTTGGGCCCAAAATGCTGGTGGGGAAAGTGCTTTTAAAAGCATAATTCATCCTTGTTGTCCTTTAGCTAAATAAATCTTGGTGCAGAGAAAGAATTGCTGTGCATAGGTCATAGGGATCAGCATAAAATTCCCGATGATCTCTGTCCTGACGCCCTGTCGTGCTCCTGTTTATGTCTCCACAGAACACCGTTAAAGATGCTGTGTGAAAGCATGAAGAGGCAAATAGTTTCCAGAGCCTTTTATGGATGTGAGTGAAGCTTCTTATATCCAGCCCTTGTGGTATCCATATCCTTATCTAAAACACATGTGATGTTTGTTTTGGAAAGTATTCCAACCCCAGATTTGTTGTTGTGAGTCAGATCACCTCAGGGCAGGAGGGTGGACGTGACTCAAGGGTCATAGCTTCATAATTCCGTTATTTGTGGGGTTTGCTTAGAGCAATGGGCCGACTGATACTTAGCAAAGACAGAATTTAGCTTTGCATTGCAGTGTAATACTCTGCTTGGGTTTTACTAGTCTGTGTCAGATTTATTTAATCTTTGGCTTTGTTGCAATTCTTCATTCTCACAGAGTACACCGCAAGTTTAGCTCATACAGGATTATTAGCGGCAGGTTTAAAATGTCACAACTTCAGCTCCACAAAGGGGCTGCTAATCTCAGGGAGATGCTCATTTCTCAAAGTTCACCTCCTGCCCCACCACAGGGCTCGCCTACTGCCGCCACTTGTCCACAGTGCGAACGCATCTCTCCGCCCTCGTGAACCACACCATCATCCCCCCCGACAAACCGTCCAGCGCTGCGGGAGGCCTGACTAAAGAGGTCTGGAGCAAGTACCAGAAGGACAAGAAGGTAAGTACTAGACACCTTCATGATCGTTACGCCAGTGGCACCCGTTAGAACGGACCCCAGGACACATTGAAGGTGTCTTCTAGCCTTCACAGGATCACTTCTCTTTCCAGTGAGAGTGAGTCCGTTCCTAACAGTCTCTTTTATCCTTTGCTCCTCTGATGATGGAAGGATATTCATTACCATCCAAGCAACTGATGTCATGATGACTCCAGTCTATCAAAACTTAGATTATTTTCACGGGAGGCATGAAAACTTATATTAGGCTGGATGTGAGCTAGGGCCATAATAGCTTGAATCAAGTTGCAAAATCTATTAAGCGCCGTGCGTTTGTTTCACTGTCTTTATGCTTGGTGTGAAGTGTCTGTGAGCACGCCTGAGGAGAATAAAGATGTGTTACCTTCAATACCTCTTTCTCCTGACTGCTGTAGAACTACAAGGAATTGGAATTACTAAGGAGAGTTTACTACGGTGGGGTGCAGCATGAGATTCGAAAGGAAGTGTGGCCGTTCTTGTTAGGTCACTATAAATTCGGCATGGCCAAGAAGGAAATGGAGCAGGTAAGCACAGCTCTCCAGGGATCCGCATTACCTCTGCAGAACAGGTTTTGTTTTCTGGATTGCAAGTGCTAGTCTTTATTGTTCTTTAATATTCCTGAGGGAACAATGTTACTGAAAACATGAGTGACACATGTTAGTAGAGGGATTATGATACCATGCTGTCACGTCTGGGAATCACTAAAAGGGACTTCTTCCCTGACGTCAGGAAAGCTGCATTCAGCCTCTGCCTGTGACATGCACTTGCCCCGAGCAAATCTTGTTTTCACAAATTTGTCATTTATAAAATGGAGAGACATTGATATTTGGAAAGTAATTGGCGTCATCCCTCTTTTATATGGTGTGTCAGCTGAGTTCTGCTTCAGAACACTCTTTGAAATAACTGCTTGATCTACATGATACTGCGTCTGCAGGTGTGGACTTCCACTGGCGCTGTGAGCAGCCCAGATGCACTTTCTGAAGTGCACTTGGAGGTACCGTCTAGAGGCTAAAAACACCCAGAGGAGGGTTTGGGTTGTAAGTTCATTATGCTTTTACTAGACTTACATAAGATACGCCTCTGTAAAACACAAGGTGCCATTTCAGACAAGACATTATTCCTCTTAATATCTCCCTTGCTGCTGCCAACATTGATCCACGAATAATTGCCTAGGTTATGTCACAGCCGTATTTCGCAGCCTGAAACTTGGCATTAAGTCTGTAGTTTCCATTAATGAGACCGCAGTTTGCCCATCTCTTAGACCATCTCCCTTTGCTAAACTGTTTATAGCAACACCAGCTTTTTACTTTGCTGAGTGCTTTCATCTGTTGTCATTGCTGGGCAAGTGCCTCGATAACTAAGCCAGGCTGGTGACAGATAGAGCCAGGTGAGGTGGCAGAGTCACGCCGTCACTCGGTGATGCTGAGCAGAAGCTGGATGTGGTCCTGAGCCAGTGCTGAGGAAAGTACAGCAGCAGTCCGTGGCTGTACCGCTCTCTGCCTTCCATACACGTCTGCGAGGCCACACCAGCCTTCCTCTGATCCCGCGCAGCTGCCGTTATGGATGCTGCGGGGCACGGTTATTGCAAGTTGAAAAAAGAATTTCTTCTAGAGCACAGCATGGACTGGTTCCATAACCGTTGTCTTGGTGAGAAAGGGAGGGCCCTTCTAAACACTTCTATGAATTTGGTGCAGAGCTTCAGCAGCAGTGATCTGGCTAAACTGCAGCCCTTCCAGATGCAGTGTGAACTGATTACATGTGCATTTGGCGCTCCCTTCATTCTTCTTTCTTTTTTTCTTTAAACCAAAATTTTTAAGAAGTAGAGGATATTAGAGGTTTCTTGCATAGGCTGCATTTTGCTGGCTCTGTTCCCCACAGGTATATCAACCATCAGGTTTATGACCCGTGTGTAGAAATAGAAGGTATGTCTGGAACTGAAAAAGGGACCCAGATACTTAGTTTTCAGAATGGGAGATCTGGAGCCACAACTCCTGGATTCTGGCCCCAGCTTCAAAGGGCACTCGCATGTGTACAGCTAGAATAGAAGAGATCTGGCAAGAAGAGGGAAATACTTGAGTCCATTGGTACGAGAGGAATTACAGTAAATTCATACAGAAGTGGTGCGAGGTAGAACAGATCTGGTCTGCGGAATGCAAGGGAGATGTTTTGCCCTCAGTCTGTACCATGCTGACACAGCGGTGCTCCAAACCTGCCTGGAATTGTAATGAGCTGCTCAGCACCAGCAGTAAATACCAGTAATCACCAACTCCTCAAAGAAATGTGCTATCAGAGTCTAAAGCTTACCACTGAATCTAAGAGTCGATTAAATGAATTGTGTGAAAAAGTTGTAACATTTGCAAGTCTAGGAAACTTATCGTGTCCTTAACTGAACTCATCGCGGGTGATTTATCCTCTTTGCCTTCTGATGATATTTTTGCAGTCATCCATCAGTATCTAGGGCCCTCCCAAACGTGGCTGTCCTCCAGCCTTCCACTAACTGTTGTATTTTATGATTTATGACTCGACAGCTACCTCAAGTGACAAACAGCCTGCAGCTCCTAGCGTGAACGCTCTGGTAGCAGCTCCAGCCAGCGGAGCCCGGAGCCAACTCACAATTGTGGTTTCTCTTCAGCTCTTCACCAGTAACAGAGTAGTAAAATTACTACGTGTCCCTTAATAGCTCAGGGGGGTTTCTGTGTCTGTCTTTGAAGCCAGGAGTGGCAAAAATCTGTTTTATTACTATGGGAACCAGAGTGGTTGGATCTGGCCAGGCACAGTGCGACCACAAGACTGGGCTGAGCCAGCCGGGATTGTTCAGGAGCCTCCTCAGCATCTAACTCTGTACAGGCTGATGTCCATAAACCCCTGATCTGGGATTTGTTGCAAGGGCTATGTTAGGGTTGGAACAGAGAAGGAGCTGGGAAGGAGGTGTAACAAAATGAGGAGTAGTCTTGTTAGAGGCAGCAATAGCTGCTGGGTTGTACCTGGTGTCTTTGTGGGGTTTCACAGGAAAGCCAGTGATCTCTTCTTCCCTGAACAACATCGAAGCGCAGTTGATAGTGTATACACGTGCTTATGTGAAGCTTTTCTGGCATCTACAGTGATGGTTTGTTCCCTGCAGTGAATGCACCACATCCTGCTGCCCAGTCACTGCGCTTTCCAGCCCCAGTGATGTGCTCTCTAGCAAGAGGTGCTCAGGACCCTTCAGGCTTTTGGTTTAAGACATTACACTTGCTTTAGAGCTTTCCCTCCTGGCTGCCCCTCACTGTTCATGCTGTCTTTC
This sequence comes from Eurystomus gularis, assembly GCA_013400335.1. Taxonomy (NCBI): domain Eukaryota; kingdom Metazoa; phylum Chordata; class Aves; order Coraciiformes; family Coraciidae; genus Eurystomus; species Eurystomus gularis. The sequence continues at coordinate 57,202 of VZZY01020007.1, read as the reverse complement.
AAGGAAGACCAGCATTTCTGGATCTGTCTGTCTGTCTGCAGGTGGATGAAGACATTGCTCTCCGGTATCAGAAGGTCATGGCAGAGTGGAAAGCCTGCGAGGTCATTGTAAAGCAGCGAGAGAAAGAATCGCACTCTGCCACGCTGGCAAAGTTCTCGTCAGGCAGCAGCATCGACAGCCACGTCCAGCGGCTGATTCACAGGGACTCCACCATCAGCAATGATGTAGGTGCTCCCTTCCCACTCACGCGTGTGGCGCAGGCAGTGTTGGAGGCTCGGAGCTTGCTGAGGTGCAGCCCAGGGAAGCAGGGACTTGGGTTAGCACAGCTCCGTCAGTCTGGAGCTGCTGGAACCCCGTCAGGAAGCTGTAGAGCCTCCATCATGGAGCTAAGAGCAGGACTCTATTTTGGATAGTCTACAGCTGTTCTTAAGCAGGACCTGCCTGAGGGGCTTTAAGGTTCACCTACTACAGAAGATCCTTCTCTCAGCAGAGGAATAGCTTTTAGATCTCTTGTAGGTCCTTTCTTCAGATCCAGCATTGAGCTAAAGATTGCTGCTATTAATGGGTATTTTTGATTGTGTCATGTCCCTGATTGACAGGTTGGATGTGATTTTATGCTGGGAGAGGGGACCTGTGTTAATCTAAAGTAAGATGCTAGGCAGTAGAAAGGCAGACTGAATTAGCCCCTTGGCAACTTGACTAACCAAGAAGGGGGTTTCTTCTCACGTTGTTGGACAGGAGACCTGGCGCGTGTGTGTGCCAGAAGCGTCTCTGGGCATCCATTCCTTACGCAGCCTTTGGACAGTTAGCTAACTGATTTGGGGAGGCAGGAGAGAACCCAAAATAGCTCAACAAGGAGCAAGAGGAGAGGTAAAGTGGTTGCATGGTGGAAGGAATTTGAAAGCCAATCTTGACTTCCAACAGCAGGAGCTGAACAGGACTGTCGGAGGCCTGAGGTGTGTTGGTCTTCTTCAAAGCTAGATTGCAATGGCCAGATGGTTTTGGTGTTGGTGTTGCAGGTAGGGAAGCTTCAGTGCTTTCCAAGCTATTTCTAATTGAATATTATGAAAGGGGGAGACACAGGAGATGGATATGAGCTCATAAATTGGTATTATTTTTAGCCTTACAGTTTCAGTATGAAGACTGAGTGAGGAGCTCTCAACTGTTTGCATGCAGGGAAGCTCTATTAATCAGTGATCTTGTTCACGGAATCATTTCTCGCTCATGGCTGGAGGTTTGTTTGTTACATTAATGTTTCTTGCTTCTCCATTCTCCCATTTTATCCAAACCTTCTCTCCCCTGCCCACCCCAAGGTCTTTATATCTGTAGATGAAACGGACTCAGCGGAGCGGGACTCGAAAGGTCAGGACGATCCCACTTTCACCGTGGTGGCTGCTGACACGCCAGCAGCAGTGGCTGCTGTAGAGCAACAGTCCGTGGAGTTTGACTCCCCCGACTCTGGGCTGCCGTCCTCGAGGAACTACTCCGTGGCCTCAGGCATCCTGTCCAGCATCGATGACGGGCAGAGTGTCTCCTTTGAAGATGGAGCTGAAGAAGAAGCTAGCACTGACGTGGAAAGGACTGATCCAGACATACCTCGTATGCGGAAAGCCAAGTCCATCGTGCTGCAGTCTCAGGACTCCGTATCCGAAGAGCAGCTCTGTTCCCAGGCCGATTACTTAATGGATGTTGCTTCTGTCTGCGCTGCATCCTACACAGTAGGTCACAACATAGTATCGTTGTCTCTCTGCACTGCATTGCTTTTCTAGCAAAGGCTTGTGCTTTTTTGGATAGGATTTAATGAGAGACAGTCCCAAAGCAGAGCTGCAGGTGGTGGGATGATAACTGGGGATTTTTGCATCTGAATCTTTTCATCTGGATTTTGAGCTAGATTGGTAATAAGACAGCAAAAAAAAAAAAAAAAACAGGTGGGTTTTTTGAGTGGGAGGGTAAGGAAAAGCATGTGGTACAGTTCTAGAAGCTAAAAATTTCCAGGGGCTGAGGGGAGGTTGGGGGTGTGGACAACACACCACTTGTAAGATTTCCGTGTCATTTAATTCAAGCTAAAACCCACATCTAACCAAACTGAAATGCAACCTAAATCTAGATTCAGGGCTCCATCATCTCTTAGTGTTGCTGTCGATTAGCAGTTGAGTTCTTTCCCTCTACTGAGGCTGTTCAGCTGGAAATAACCCTTTGGAAACAGGACAGGCTTGGAACATTTACCGGTGAAAGTGTATGTGTTTTACCTGGGATTTGTCAGTAATTGAGTATTTAAATACTCTCATATGCCCAGAGTGTGACTGTATTATTTGTGGTTTGTGGGCTCTCAGAGTGAATCTGCACAAAGTCCTGGGAATGCTCTGGACTCAGCAGATCTAACTAAAACTTTTCTCTTCTAGATAGAGTTGTTGGACACTGTTGCCTTAAATTTGCACAGAATTGATAAAGATGTCCAGAGATGCGATCGGAATTACTGGTATTTTACTGCTGATAACCTGGAGAAACTCCGAAATGTCATGTGCAGGTACTGCAGCTTGTGAACTGAACTGCTGTTCACATTCATGTCATAATCCATGAACTACGGTCGTATGAAAAGAGCGCTGTGAAATACTCTGGGGTAGGAAGTGTCAGAAAGTTCTGAGACACACACGTTCAACAGCTGCTTAAGATCTGATCTCACGTAATCAAATTAGACTTCAGTACAGTATTTAGCGTTTGAGGAAGAGAAAACCTCAGTGTTAATTCATCCTCTAAGTAAACAATTGATCACATTCTTTTACCCTTTCACAACATATGAAGAACCTACAGCAAGAGTCACATAACAAGAGATATTCCTGTCTCACATGCTGCTCTGTCCTCATCGTGGATTGTTTATAAAGCCTCTAGGAATTTTCCTGAAAAAACATCCAGCAGAAAAAAATAATCATTTTATGCCAGTGTGCTGGAAGATTTGAGTCGTCATAGTTCACTGGACTTTAGCTTTATCTTTTACAGCACTCTAGAACAAGACACTTAAAAGCTTCCAAAAGGAGTTAATTTTAGGTGTATGACAAATTTTTGAGGCCACCATGCAGCAAGAGGATTCTTAATCCTATTATCTCTCGTGTTTTCTTCTTTCTGCAGTTATGTTTGGGAGCACCTAGAAGTTGGTTATGTCCAAGGCATGTGTGACCTCCTGGCTCCTTTGATGGTTATACTTGACAATGGTAGGAAGGCTTTCTTTTGGAACACGTTGGTATCTCTAGGGAGGTCTGTCTTCAGACATGCTGTTTCAGAAGAATTTGCATGCGTTAACCAGGGCCAGCTTCCTGGGAAAATCAAACCTGCAGCTCTTGAACCGTTATTTTCTCTACATGTGGCTGTTTTGAAATGAAGACCATTAGTATCTCACCATTAGTTCACTCCCTGACCTCCTGATTAAATTTTACTCCACTTTCAGAGCAGCTGTGTTCTGGCAGTTGCTGAAGCTGAAAACTCCACTGCAAGCTGGGTTCTTTTGAAATATATCTAGTAAAAATGATCCAGAGTCAGGTCTTTGGTGTCATCTAAGTAGTGGTGATGGGCTTAGGGAGCAGCACAGGGGAAAACCCTCCTTTTCCCTTGCCCTGCAGTTCATTCTTTTGGTTCAGGGAAGTCACACAATGAGCAACACTGAGCGTTCTGCATTGTGTCTGCAGATCAACTGGCTTACAGCTGCTTCAGCCACCTGATGAAGAGGATGAGCCAGAACTTCCCCAATGGAGGTGCTATGGACACACACTTTGCCAACATGCGGTCCCTAATCCAAGTGAGTCTTTTTAAATCTTATTTGAAGGAAGATGAGGTTGTGGCAGAGGCTCGGCACTAGCCTGATGCCATGGTGAAGGGCAGGAACACCAGTGACTGCGGTTCCTACTATCTGGTTCTTCAGAGCTGGGGAGGATACGAATTGTTTTGTGCAGCCCCAAGCTGATGTCCTGCTTCTCAGGGGACCGCGTTTGCTGTCACAATAAAACGTGTATTGGAGCAAGATTAGCATAAAGAGGGGAGGAAACTACGGGATGAGCCATTATTTGGTTTGATAGGCGGCATATTAAAAAGTAAGGAAAGTAGAGGTCAGTCAACGCAGAAGATGGCCAGGACAGCAGATACAGGCAGCGCTCGGACATACGGCTGCAGTGTTGCTGTGGAGCAGCAAAACTGTCAGAGAAGCCACCCACCTTACCCAGCCACCCTTAGGTGGCATCTGTGAGGAAGGACTGTCGATGTAGTTACACACTGAAGACATCTCCCAGACATTTGGCAAGTAGCTGTTGGGTTCCAGAGTGCTTAGATGTTGCAGTGTGGAACCGTGCCACTGCTCATCAGAATTACAGACTTGCGATGAAAAAGTCTCTTCCTTCTTCTCTCCAGGTGAGCGGATTTCAGTCTTTGCACCCCAGCTCCTGTTACAGTCTGAGAGTAGAGCTGGGTGGGAAGATGAACATTTGCCACTTGCTGAAAATCAGTGGGATCTCTTAACTTGCTGCCTGGACCTTTAAAATCACAGTGAAGATTGACTTGTCCTCTCCCACCTGCACAGCAGGAACGCTCAGCTTGGGGCAGCCACATCAGGCACTTTGCAAACACAGAGTAACAGGATGTGTCTGTGCCAAGCAGCTGCTCTGACTAACCGCAGGATCGGGGCAGCAAGAGCAGCGTGGAGGTCTTACCCAGACCCCAACACCTTTGACCTTGGCTACTTTCAGAGTAGACGCTGACAACTGATGTTTTGCATTTCAGATTCTAGACTCGGAGCTTTTTGAATTGATGCACCAGAATGGAGATTACACTCACTTTTACTTCTGCTATCGCTGGTTCCTGCTTGACTTTAAAAGAGGTAATAATGTTCTATGCCTGTAGTTTAGAGTTGTGCAAAACTGTGAACAGCTCAGTGTTTTGGTCTAAATGTCTGGATGGTGAGTAGCAGCTTGGCTCTCAGGAGAGTTCGTACCTAGGAAAGCTCATGAACTAACACTGTCATGAAGTCAAAGCTTAGAAAGAGATGTTGTAAATCCATAGTAACTTGGTTGGAGCCAAATTTCTGCTCAGTGCCAGTGCCTGTTCGCTCAAGAAGGTGATCCCAAGTTGACCCCACTCCTTTGTTAAGCTTCAGTACCTCCTTTCTAGTCCATCTGATACCAAGGAGCAGCTCAGCAGCAGCTCAGGAGCTGTTGTATTTGCGAGGTACTTTATATACTGTGGGAGCACCCCAGGGTCTCGGGATCCCTGCACAGGCACACCCACCCACCCTCGCTCTGACAGAAGCAGTTGCTTATCACGGAGAGACCCATCTTCCTATCAGGCAAGTCAGCAGCTCCTTTGAGTTACAGACTGACCTGCAAGAATCAAAAGAAGACATCCCTCTCAGATGCCCTGAAGCACAGAGGTGACAGAGGGAGGTGATACACCCCCATCAGCTCTTTGTTATAAGCAACTACCTGGCAGTGAGGGGGAGGAGTTGACTCCGACTGAATGGTAGACCCTCTGCCTGCTCCTTCACAGCGAACTGCCTGGCCCCCACACCCCCGTCCCCTGGACCTCGCTGTCACACACCGGGCAGAAGATGAGCCTTTATGGTTTAAGAAGATGAAGCTTTCATGGGTCCTGTTTGAATTGTGGCCTGTGTAGACCTTGCTTACCCACATCTGCGGTACAATTAATTGTCGCTAATTAAGAACAGCAGAGCTTTAGCGCCGATGGGCCCCGTGCACAGCCAAGAAGGGGCCCTGGAGATGCATTCAGCCGCGCAGCCCTGCCCAGGGCAAACATGCCTACCTGTGCTGCTGTCGCGTGCTCACTGCAGCTCGGGCATCTTCCTGGGGGTGAGTCTGCACCACCACACCTACGTTCTGTCTGAACTTTCCTTTAAACCCAGTTCTGCTGCACAAGTAAGTGACAGGAGCTGGCTGGAGGAGCGGGGGAGAGGGAAAGGGGGAGTCACCAAGGTCATGTCTGCATAAGGCCTGTAGGACGTGAGTTAGAGAGGGGGAAATGGTCAGTTTGAATAATCAGATGCTCTTGTAATGTTTATTCCCATTCAGAATTGTTGTACGAGGATGTATTTACAGTGTGGGAAGTTATTTGGGCAGCAAAGCACATCTCTTCAGAACATTTTGTCCTTTTCATTGCCTTAGCACTTGTGGAAGTTTATCGAGAGATTATCCGTGATAACAACATGGACTTCACTGATATCATCAAGTTTTTTAATGGTAAGAGACTTTTTAAGCAAGCCACTTTGATAAAAAGCAACTGAGGCGAGTTTGCTCCTCCTCCCTTACTCAGCTGGGCTCTCTGCAGCTGCCCGTGTTCTTGCTGTCTGATCTTCACACGCTCCCTGAAGACCTGACCCGTCCCACGCAGGCAGCCGTGGTTTGAGAGCTCCGTGGACCACAGAGGTGGCAGCTTTCTCACTGCCAGGGGCAACTTTCACCACAGAGCAAGCATCACTATTTCTGTGAAAAAGATTTGCCACGGTGACTCTTTGCCCTTGGTTTAACGGGAGGTGCTAAAATGTTGCCTAATGTTTTGCAAAAGTCTCTGGCGTGTTTTAAGCTTGCCAGAGTCCAACGGTTTCTGTTGACAGGGCTTGACCCTGCTCAGGCTGAAACATAGAAGCAACAGTTGATGGAAGCCATCCCAAACCGCTTCCATGCTTCGTTGTTACCGTGGTGGTCCCCAGATCCTAGCCAACATCTTCTGCCAGCGCAACAAGTGTCCTGGCAGAGCGAGCTAGGTCTCCTCCCTCCTGGCTGCAGAACGCAAGCGGGTCCTAAACAAGTGCTCCCTGTTTGGATATGTTCAGAAGTTAGGAAACAATTTTGTGTAATCACAGTAATTCAGTAAATTATCGGAGCGGTGGCTTCCAGCCATATGCTGCAGAAGCCCCGGATTTGGTTTTTCTTTTGCCTCGGCCACTCTTATTGCAAAGCTGTACATTAATGCTTCTCTGGGGGGGGGGAAAAAGAAAAAACAACAAAAACCACCCCCAAAACCCTCAGGACTTGCCTAAGCTGAAAGAAACGTTTATTGTGGAGCTGAGGACTTGCCTCTGGCGAGAGCTGCTTGCTGCTCTTCACGCGGCAGAGTGCGGACGTCTGTCTGTGGGACTCTGTGGGCGCATTGCGCCACGTGCAGGGAGCCCTTGATGCCCTTGTCACTTGTGTCCCCGGCGCTCCGGCAGCAGCCCCTGCCTGGGGAGGAGCCTGGGGGTCAAGCCCAGTTCAGCTTTCCCTCTGTGAGATCCCGGGAGGGCGTTCACAGGCGCATGTGGGTGCGGGCCCCGCGCTCCTGCTCTGGGCTTTCTGCAACAAGAGCATCAGGCCTTGATGCCAGGACCTGCAGCACCAGGTCTCAGCCGCGTGCGCTACCTTTAATTCTACCAACCCGCCCCGCTGCAGCGCTTCCAGGTTGCTGCTAATGTTACACTAAGTAATTAATGCTAGTGCTACGCTAACATCAATGCTAGGGCAGAGAAGTTCTTGCCACTGGCAGTTAAGAATGTTTGTCTGTGTCTTTTAGAAATGGCAGAGCATCACAATGCCGAGGAAATTCTGAGGATAGCAAGAGACCTTGTCTACAAAGTGCAGACGCTGATTGAAAATAAGTGACCATGCACAGACTGTCACTGTGGGCCTCGCTGAGGGCGAGCGGATGGAGCTTTCCTTGCACTGTAACTTCAACATGGTGTTTTAATTGCATCTTCCATGTAATGTACTAAATATCGAAGAGATTTGTAACAGACTTTTAAAACCAGAACTTTTCCTTCACCAGATAAGGTCTGTGTTTGATAGTCCTTGTTACGCTCACTTTGTATTTCTAGACAAAATCTTTTTGCATTCTCTTATTTCCCTCTCTACAAGACCGTCTGTCTCCCTGTTTGAGATATTTAAAAAGGGGGGGATTTGACACACTAGAACATTTGTATTTTGACTTACTGCACCTTTAAAGCCCAGATGCACGTTGTGTGCTCTGCCAGCACCTTCCATGGAGATCAGGCTGGATCCAGGAACTCCCGCAGGCGTTGCAGGCGTTGGACTGGGTCCTTGGAGGAGCACGTTCGTGGACTCATTGTCTATGCCTTGAACTTGGAAGAGAATGTGTGTGAGCGCTTGTTGCTAAAATGGTTGGATTCATATATAGTGGAGTATTTAGCAGCAATTAAAGTTACCAGCCAGGGGAATGGCCTTAAACTAAATAACATGGTTAACAGGAGCGGGGAAGATGAGGCAACGTTAGCTAGAGCCATCGGCTGGGCCTTGCTGAGCAGCTTTGGGTCGTCATGGCCTACACCTGCCACAGACCTTTTACATCGCAAGCGTGCTCTGCGAACACTTCCCGATGCCACGCTCTGGCTGGCGAGGTTCAGGCTGGCAGGGAAGCACCCAGGAACGGTCCCTGCTCGTGCGGGCGGCTGCCACGCTCTCCGTGCCCAGAGCAGGCCCAGCCGAGCCTCCCCCAGATCACTCACCCCCTCCCCGCTCCGCCGAGCTTCCCGGGAGGACTTTCCGTGGGGTCCTGTGAACATGAGCCAGGCGCCTGTCTGCTCGAGCGGCTCTCAGCACTTGCCGGCCGGAGCGGCGGGATCCGATGGGCGCTGCCGCAGCCCCGCGCTGGGCTGTGGAGCCGTCCATGCGCCCGCGGGAGTTTGGAGCCGCCGCTTCTCCTGCTTTCAGTAGCAGCATCCACGTCACCCCGTCCTGCGCAGGGAGCAGAGGGGCCTGGGGCTCGCCGGGCTGCTGCCTGGAGCTGCAGAACTGCCACGTGTGCTCGACCTGCCTCCCACGGAGCTCCTGAGTTCCTGAGAAAAAGCATCTGTGTCAGCGAGAGACAGCGGGATTTTGCTGGCGGGGTTAGCCACAGATTCCACAGATACTGGTGACCTGCGCTCCTAGAAAACCCAGGGACTTAGTGTAAGCGCGTCAAGCATTCCACAGTGTTCCAGCCCTTCCCACTAGAACCTTAGCGATTGAAAAAAAAAGGAGTTTGAATTTTTTTTTCTGCTTCTTTTTTGGCTTGTCTTTATCCTGCAGAGCAGAGTTGCACAGCTTTGTTTTCAGTGAACCTCGCAGAGAAAACAACTCTGTGCTTTTCATAGAATCCCAGACTGGTTTGGGTGGGAAGGGACCTTTAAAGCTCATCTGGTCCAACGCCTGCCATGGGCAGGGACAGCTGCACCTCGAGCAGGCTGCTCAGAAGTTTACATAAATTAGATCAGCTCACATGAACTTTTAAAATCACATTTTTAGCCAAAAGAGGTGTAGGGAATAAAATTACTCTGTTTGAAGATGGAGATACCGATAGGAGGCGTTTATTTTAGTAACGCTGTTACCCGAGCGTGGGCTCTCCTGCGAGCTGCCGTGGGATCCTCACGAGCTGAGCGTTACTGGCACAAGAAGGAGGTAGATTTGGTTCTAGAAAGACCATCTGTGCTTAGAGCTTTCTTTATGATTTCAGTGAACTAAAAATGGTAAATAGTCTGAAAAGGGAAAAAAAAAAATGCAACAAAGTGCTGCTCCACAGCCAAGCCCTCCCTCAAACTGGTCTCAAAATTTGAGGGGAGGGTAAAAAAGAAAACCCAATCCAAAAGCCGCCTGCTGCTGGTGCAGCCAGACGCCCTCCGGGACGAGCCTGGCTTTGGGCTCACGAGCGTCGCGGTCCCGAAGGGGCAGCGAGAGCAGAGGAGCCCGCTCGGTCCCGAGAGCAACGCTGGGGAGGGGGCGGCCGGGCAGGAAAGACCCTCGTGCCGAGCAGTGCTCAAAGAACCAGCGAGGGAGGGGGACGGTCCTGAGCAGCCCCTCTGCCCACCCCGGACAGCCCGGGGCTGGGCTGTGCTCGGGACGGGCACGGGCTGGAGCTCGCCGTCCAACCGCGCCGTGTCCGGCTGGGCTGCGGCCAGCGCCTGCTGCTGAGCGGTCCCGAAAGCGCTTCGGTTCCTGTGGCTGGCTGTCCACTTGAGAAGCGACGTAGTAATTTGAAAAAAAATTAACAAGAGCGAGAAAACCAACTCATAGAGCCTGAGGAAGTGATGTAAAAAAATAAAACTGCACTATTTTTCTTCGGTATGTTGGGAATGTGCTATACAACTGTTTGAGAAAACTCACAAAACCAAACCTCTGCCAATTCGCTGTATTTGTTACAACATTCTGTCTAATTGTATTTTATGAATATTGTGTATTGACTTATTTATTTTTGTTGGGAGCAGACTGTTCTCTTTATTCCCCAATTATTTATGTTTAAATGTAACATATGAATAAATACTTATCGTCAAGGCATCCTGTGGAGCTCTCTGGAAGCGATTTCTCTCCCCCCAAGGTAATTGCAGAGGCAGAACAGGGCGTCCTAAGGACAGGGCTGCCTGGGAAGAGCCTGCAAGAAGGAATTAACGTTTCTGTGAGCGCAGGGGGGCTTGTACCCAGCGGTATTTCTGAAGTAAGTAGGTCATCACGGAGAGGACTGCTCGTGTCCCCCAGCCAACAGCGCGGGTAGGCACGAGCTGCGGGTCGCCGTGGGGAGGGAGTGGGAGCAGCCACAGCCCTGTGACAAGTGTTAAAAATAAGCTGTTTCATCCTGCAATTTTGGGCCTGATCGTGCTGCAGCTCGCATTAAATCCAGCCGAGCTGTTGGGCGAGATCCTCCTCCATGGCTCCCTGTCCCCCTTCAAACCTCTGAAAAATCCTCCAGCTGCGTCTGTTCCATCACAGGGACGCTCCCTCTTCCAGAACTTGCTGCCTGACTCAGGCTGGATTGCTGCTGGCAGTTTTGGCAGCGATTCTCCAGGTTTTTAGGCTGGAAAGCTCTGCCCAGAGGAGGGTTCCCGGGGGATAATGGAGCATTTCCTCATTCTACTGTAGAAACGCCTAACCAACATGTCCCTGTGCCAGGGTAGGTGCAGCCATCCCCAGCCCTCGCTCGTGACTGTTACAGCTGTTCAGCCTGTATTTGTCCTCAGACAAGAGGAGAAGCCCTTTGCGAAGTGTATCCAATGGCTTAAATCCAACGCCAGGGCCACCGTGTCTGCTGCCTTCATCATGTCTGCATGGTGGGACTTGAGGTGGGTACTGCCACTTTGCAACTAGAAAGATCACATTGTACTTCGCCCGCACAACCGCCACAGTGAAACGTGCTTCCTGCGGCTCAGCCTGGAAGGTGCCGCCTTAATCCATTCACCCAAGGCTGCTGAAGCCTGTAGCAGCCCATCGGCCATTAAGGTACCACCTGCAACCTCTGATGGAGACGCCAAAATAACTGCTGAGGAATGCAGCAGGATGACAATTCCCTTCTAAGGTGTCCTGCAACTGGGCCGTTCAGCCCAGCAGGTCCTTCACTGGTCACTGTGTGCTGCTGAGGCAGCCCCAGCTCGTCCAGCTGAGCAACCACCAGCTCGAGCCATGGTTCAGTCTGACTGGTTCTGCTCTTTCAGCCTAAAAAGACATTGTTTCCTCTCTCAGAACACATGGGGGGTTTTTTTCAGATCCAGTGTAAAGTTTGGCTAAAGACCAGACTACAAGCACTGGGATGACCAGTCTTGCATGTCAAGAGAGTGGACAAAGGCAAGGCCAGGCCATTTCCATACCAGTGACAGCAGATTACGGGGCTACCTGGGCTATTTCATAGCATCTAATGAACCCAACCCAGTGCAGGTACCTCCTGGGGCTGGCAGGGCAGCCTAAAACATTAGTGGAGCAGTGTTCTAGCAACCGCGTGTGGAAATCAGATTGAGCACAAGCAAAACAGCTTTGGTGGGACCAGGGTGGCGATGGGCGCCTGTGCAAGGAACTTGGCAATAAAATTGTTAAAAACTGGAGCAGCAGCGCTGCGAACTGTGGCTGTGCCTCAGCGTGAGCCTGAACACCGGGGGAACACGACATCCCCAGACCCCTTCCCAGGGCAGCCGCGGTGGCTCTGAAGCGCTCACCAGCAGTCGGTGGTCACTAAGCCCCAAGCCCCAACTCCAGTCCCTCTCCAGGGCGCAGCCGGAGCCTCGAGCTGCAGAGCTGAGCTTGCTCCCCCACCCCAGCCCCCGGGTGTCCAGAGAAGCCCCCCCACCCTGCACAGACCTCCTGTTACCACCAAGGCTGCCATAAAGGATTGACTTGCCCGTGCTCTGGCTTACCTGGCTTCACATCCATGTCCTGGAGGCAAGGAAACTGGGAAAAAACCCCACGACTCCAGCTCCGTCATCCGCAGGAGAGAGCATTTAACTGTGAATTAGGTGCCGAAGGTTGAGGCGGGCTCTGTCTCCAATTCCTTTGTTCAGACTTGAGCCCTGCAAATCCCCCCTCCCCGAGCGCACCCACCATGGAGGGAGGACACCCCAACACGGGTCTGGCTGGTGGCTGGGATGGTCCCACTGTGGTGATGCAGGACCCAGCACTTCTCCACTGACCAGGGAGCCTCACCTGATGGCCACGGTCACCGCGCTGTGCCGACGAGCAGCAAAGCCAACGGTGGGAGGGTGGCCAGGGGCTGGGGTGGGCTCCAGCGGGGTCTGGCCCGAGTCTGGCTGAGCGGAGACAAGGGCTGGTTACAGGGCATTGTCCTCCTGCAACACTCCACCCAAAGCGGCATACAGGGAGAACAGCAGCTACAGAGCATCAAGACTTTGTCTTCTTTCAACTGCTAGCTAATTAAAACTACTTAAACTCATTAACACTGTTAGTGATGTTGGTTCCATGTGTTAGAACTGTTCCTGAAACCCTCAACCAGATTCTGATGATCCCAGCCAGCAGCCCTGGGACAAGGCTGGGGAGCACACCCGGCCCCCGGGACGTCAAAGCTTCGGGGCTCAGCCCAGAGGGGACCCAAACCCAGCCGGGGTGAGGAACAGCCACAGGTTGAGGGTGCTCTGGGTGCTCTGGGTTCCTGCTGGCTAAAACCCCGACGTCGTAGTGCAGACACAGAGCTTGACTCCAGCAAGAGTCACAGCCCTGTGCCCCAGTGATGATGACCAATGAAAGTGGGAGCGAGCACCAGCCCCGCAGCTGATGGAACATCGTGAAGTTCTCACAGTGTCGATGCCGCAGCATCGATGGCCGGCAGGTGTTACATCTTAATCCTCTCTAAAGGATGCCAGTAAATTAAAGCTGTTTCACTGATGGATGTTCAAGTCACATCCGGTTTCTGAATTTTCACGCGATCCGGCGGCTGGAGGAGCACTCGCTTCCTCCCCAGCGCGGCACCGCCTGGTCCAGGGACACGCACCCGAGAAGCTCCAGAGCTGCTGCTCAATCACACGCACCACGAGGGGCAGCTACAGCGACGTGCGAGCGAAAGCCCTGCTCTTGTAATTGGAAAATGACAAATAAAGTGAAATACCTGCATGCAAAGCACAAGGAAGAAAATGCAGAATCCTGTTTCAGGTTTCAGTGCATGTTTATTTCAGTTTTATATTTATTTCAGGCAAGTGCTTATTACATGGATATCATTCATGTTGGATACCTAAATTCTGGAGCATGAAGAGCCAGTATAGTACAGCTGAATAGTAAAAATACAGTATGTACAAAATTAGTTGGGTTTGTTGTTGGTTTTTTTTTCACATAGCAGATGTAGCCAAACACATAAAAATCTTTACAGTCTCGGTTTGTCAATATTCAGGATTTCGGTACATGGGTAACACAGTGACACGCCCTCACTGTAAACACTGACTGCATCTGCCCCGTGTGAGAGGAGCCGGGGTGGGGGCTTCCCTGGGATGGGGTCTGCAGGGCTGGGGCTCTGCCTGCGCCCACCATCAGCATCCTCGTGAAACATTCCCAGCGCAACGAGCAGCGGGGATGAGGGGAAGTGCTTTTAGCCAGGTGGGTGTGAGCAGTGACAGCCACGGTGGGACCCTGGCAGCAGGGACGGGAGGTCCCCGCTCCCACCACGGCTCCTCGCCCAGCGCTGCCTGCGCTGGCGCTTGGCCAGACGCGGGTAACTCGTTGGGTGGACGCAGTCAGCGCTTGGTTTCTCCCTCTGCCACGGAGCACTCTTTGGGCTCGGGCTGTTAAGGCGTGTCTGTAAGGCATTCGTGCCAGCATTTCTTGGGCAGCAGTTGCTGCCCAGCGAGGGCACTGGCCGGTGCGTTTCCAGTGCCCAGCACGGAGAAGCACGCAGCCGGCACGGGCACCTGCGCCCTGCACAAGAACACAGTCACGGGGAGGATGCGCCTGCCAGCCAGGGAAAGATCCTGGTGCAGGGATGGGATGGGAGCACGGGGCGTTCCCCCGGACGCGAGAGCCGGCCGGGAGGGCTCCGCGTCCCAGTGCCACCAGTGCTCCTTCACACCCGCGTTCATTTTCACAGCACAAAGAATGGGTGAGATTTAGTGGGCCTTATCCTGCCCTACAGCAGAACCAGCCGTGCCAACCCTCCGAGGCAGCAAGCCGGGAGAACAGCAGCTCTACACTGGTGCAGAGCAGCCCCGGGTGCCGCGGGATGAACGTGAGTGAGGCCCTCGTGTTTGCTGCCCACAGTTACCCAGCTCCAGGCGAGCAGAGCTGGCGTGGAAACAGCCCAACACCACCATCACCAGGGCCGCACCTACCCAGTGCTGAGCTTGTGCTGGTATCCTAATAATTCAAGTCTTGGAATATTATTTTTGTTCTGTATAACAGGAAGAGAGAGATGCTGTGACTGACCCTATCCACAACCCAGTTTCCTTAACTCTAACGACTGATGTTTGACTAAGGAAGAAAATAATCTAAAAATAGTCTTATAATCAATTTTAATCTGTTCAAAATGACAACAAGGGACGGAAAATAGGCTGGAAGAACGAGTTCTCCTTTCCTCATTCCACTATCTTTTAGAATTTAAATAATATTGTAATGAACAACTGTTCACTCAAGAAAATCCCCGATGCGAAGCCCAAGCGGAGCCTCACCTGTGCGGTGCCCACCTCCAGGAGCCTTCGTGCGGCCAAGTCCAGCTCGTCTAAGCTGAGCTCAAGCAAGCGCCTGAAGGCCAAGGGACCGAGCCAGCGTGCTGCTCGGGTGAGCAGAGGTCAGTGCCTGGCAGGAAGCAAAGGGGCCAAACAAGCACCAACTACATCCTCACGACATCTTCTCCCCGGCCGTCCTGCCTCCCTCCCTCCCCAGGCACACGAGGGAGGTCTCCAAACACCCCTCGAACCTGCCCGACCCGGAAGAATTTTCACACTTGGTTTTTAGAATGCAGAAAACCCACTCAGGATGCAAACCAGTCCAGAAAGACACAGGCTACGTACAAAAACCGCAGACACGATAAAGTCTTGCATTGACGGGCTACACGGATACCCACAGGCGTGCATACGGACAATCACACCAACACCGACACAAGCAGCAATAGTCTCACCTCCATCTACACCACTCAAAGGCATTTCACTTTTTTTTTTTGTTAGGTTTTTTTATTCTTTTGTTACAGAAGGCCACTTTTAAATAAAATGAAGAAAAAAGAGCCAAGGAGCACAGCAGCAGCGGGCAGCAGCCTGGCCGCTCTCGGGACCAGCACGGGGCCACGCTGGATGGTGAGCAGCTGGTGCTGCAGCTCCCGCCCGGACAAACTGTGCAGGATTCGGAAAGAGCAGAACTCTCTGCAGAAGGGACATCGCGCTCTGCTCAGGAAAACCAAACCTGGCCCTGCCGGGGCTGGGGGCTGCCCAGCTGCGACACCTGAGCCCTGCTCGCCGCTGACACCCCGCAGTCAGCCCCAGCAGATGGACAGACAGACATGTGCAAAGAAAGGCCCAATGGCCATGGTTCGGCTTCAGCCCAGGTTCCCCACGATTCCCCAAGGAGGTGGGTCACTGGCTGGCCCCTGCCGTGCCCCTGGGTGGGTAGAACATGGTCCTGCTCACCAGGCAGCCAGAGGAGCATCCCTGACCCATGGCACCACCAACCCCAGCAACACCACGGGCACAAAAACCCTCCTGCCGCCCATCCCGCTGCCCTCGGCTCCAGCTGGAACACCCAGGCAAGGGCAAAGCTGGGCTGCAACCCTGCCTCGCTGGCCAGCCGAGCCCCCCCTGCTCCCCAGGCCACCTCCCCACGCTGCTCACCCCTCAGGGTGCCCCACGCCTGAGCACAAACCTCAGACAAGCCACGCGATTCCTTCTCTGGGGTGTCAGCGTCATAGAAGAAAAGCGCACAAGAGGTTTTGGGTCAAACCCTGGCTCCCACACCCCGTGAAGCTGTTTGGTACCGGGGCTGGGGGGCACGGGGCTGCTCCCACCCGTCCGGCCCTCCCTCGCTCTCTGCAGATCAACAGCCTTGTTTGAAAGGCAGGCTGAAGGCAATGGTCTGGCTTAGACTCAAATAAAAATCGTTTTACAGAATGATGCAGTTTGCACATTTCCAGCTTGGGGAGATGGGCTCACGCCCAGTGCCCGTGCTGGGTGGGCAGCGGGGCCCAGCATCCTCAGGGCTCTCCTCAGAGCAGCGCGGGGCTGGCCCGAGAAAGGTGTGAGACAAGACTTGGCGACGTGGCCCTCGATGGCTGCCACGGCCGCGGTGCACCGGCCGAGCTGGGTGCCAGCGGCAGGAGCCCCGGGGAAGCTGTGCCGAGAGCCTGGCCAGCACCGGGTCTGGGCACGGGTCAGCGCGTCCCCAGCAGTGGTGGCACGACTGAGACTGCTGAGTAACGCCAAGGCTTCTCCAGCCAGGACAATCCCTCACCCTGTACTAGGACAGGAGTGTGACCCTAAGCAGGGCTTTAAAACCCAGCTAGTGAACCGGGAATTCAGAAATCCCTACCGCTTGTCCACCTGATATCATGCAAAAACCAGCTATAAATGCTTTGGGTGATTTCTCTGCCTTTTTTAAACCCTTCCCTGTCCCTTNCCCCCCCCCCCCCGCCTGTTCTGATCAGTCTTAGAAATCCTGAGCAATGAGAGGATGAGCAAAGGGCAGCGGTGGCTCCAGCCAGGACGGCCGCAAAGGCCGGACAGCCAGGGCAGTGACCGGCCGGTGCTGGTGCCATCACAGACCGAGGCGCTCGGGGAGAACGGTCTCGCACGCCCCTTGTCCCCAGCCCCGGCTGCGGGCACACCGGCGGCTCCGCCGCTCGCCAGCGCACGCGTGTGCAGGGACGTCGGGTCCCTCCTGAGCTGAACGAGGGGTTCTGGCTGCTTTGTAGGGGTGAGCTCAGGAACACATTCCCCCACCTGGAGTGTGGGCCGTCAGAACTCTCTTCAGGATGATTTCTAGGTAGCAGGCTGGGTTTACTCCTCCTGCGCTCTGTAGGTGAGTGGAAACTGCAAGGGAAGCCCAGGACGTGCCCGGCCACCAGCCCGCTCCTCCTCGCAGCCTGCCTGGCTCTGCCACACAACGGCAGAAGGTTTAATTAAGCACAGATCAAGCTTCTGAGCACATTTTCGCTGCCGGTGGCGTGAGATGGGCCATGGGGAGCATGCAGGCTGTGAGGTGGGAAAGCGCTGTGCCACAGGCAACAGACCCGGAGCTTGCCCTCGGTGGAGGCATCTCTGCTAACCTAGGGGCTCTGAGTCACGCTTGACAGGATGGAAAAGTCTTCTCAAAACCTCTACAGAGAAAACCCGTTTGCTGTTTTTTCTGTGGTGTGGTTACCAATAACTAATATTATTCAACAACAGAAGAGATTTCTTGTAAACTTCATATTTATTGATTTTTTTTTGGGACAAATTAGATCTTCTGAATCCCAAAGTATACATATATATGTATTTATATATAGCTTTCTCCATAGGGAAAACACATATATCAAAGGAGGAGAGACATTTCTAAAGTGCCCCTTGTTATACAGTACTGAACATGACTTCTAAGCATCAGCGTAAATCGGAAGTTTCTGAGCAGGAATGACAGACGTGGGGAAAGAAGGGCTGCAGTTTGCTCTATTCCCCACAGAACAGAACAGAAAGAAGTTTGCTGGCTTTAAAAACAAACAGAAAACCCCCAAAGGAACATTTCTGGTAGCCATGGGGAAGGCAGATGAGAACAGGGAGACCCAAGGGGTGGACCAGCTGAAGGACTGGCCGAGCAGGACAAGCTGTTCTTCAAGCAGAAGCTGACACCAATGATGGGTTCAGACCCAAGGGCACCGCAGAACTCCAAGGAGAGAGAGAAACTGGCAAAGATGCAGGACTTGTATGTGAGCAGGGTGGTGACACCGTCACCTTGAAACCATGAGGGAGTTAAAGACAAGGGGGTCAGCAGCATCACCTGTAAAGGCCATTAAGTGATCCACCAGAAAGCTCATTCGCCTGCCTCAAAATGGGAACTCTCCTCTCCATCCCCTACACTTCCTACTGAGGAAAACACAGAGTCACTGTGTGCCTGGGCCACTGCGAGTCACTCTTGGGATACTGGGGGAAGCCATAAGATGGTGGGAGCAGAGTTTCCACTGCAAGCAAGCTGTCATGTCAAACAGCATGAAGAAGAGCGGGACCAACCCGCGCAGGCTGATCCCGCAGGTCCCACCAACATGGCACACAGGGAGAGGTGCGGGGGGACAGAGGGGCTCTCGGTCAGTGCTCCTGTGCCAAGCCCCACTTCCCAATCCACGATTTTTCTTCTTCAATAAGTTCAGCCACTCTTGACTAGAAATGAGGCCTCCTGCCTCGATCTGGTTATTTTACGAGTTGAACAGTAAAGAAAGGCAGAAAGATGCTTCCTTCCCCTCCTGGTGCAGCTACAGAAGGCAAAGCCACATGGTTCCTCCCAAGAAGGAAGATGACCCCTTTGCAAGTACTCCATTTTCAAGAGTTTCTGATGAGGGACAACTGTCCTGCTAGCTAGTGCTGCTCTCTGAAATGCGGGCACACAAAACACGGCGTCCTTGGGAAAGCACCCGTGTGTTCCGGGAGAGCCTGAAGCCCTGGCGCTGCTGCTAACCCCAGTGCCGCTGCTGCACCACACGTGAGAACAAACTGTCTGGTTTAAGGATAAGGAATCCCCAAAGACTTGTCCACACTGTGCTAGAACATGGGTGAGAGCTTCCTGGACTCAAGGATGTGAGAATGAAAAAAAACAACAAAAAAAGAAGCGTTAACTGCAGAGCGACCCAGGGCTTTACGAACAGATTCAATGCAATTCTCGGCCGTGTCTGCTCAGAAGGCACAATCACGCGTCGTCTCGGTTTGCAGTAATTACTCCTGCCTCCAGCACAGCTTCAACCATGGCATGGACGGTATGGGACTGGCAAGTTTTCCTAATTAAACCTCTGCCACTGTTCACAGCAGTCCACAACCAGGCAAAGTCCTGCTGGAGTCAACAGGCACTTTGGGCAGCCCACGGATCATGTTTTCCTGCGGAAGATCTCGGCCACAGACGAGCCGTGTCCAGCCCGCCCACTGATGGTGTGATGGCTCAACCCCCGGGCAGATGCCTGCAGGGACCATCCCAACCAGCCCCAGGACAATGTCCGCTGGCTACAGCAGGAATTTTGCCTGTGTTAAGGACTGCAGAGTATTTGTTTTTCAAAGGAGAGGAAGACGGCAAAGATGTCACTACTCACAGTACTACACACAAACCAGCGCAAGGGCCAGAGCACTCAGCCAGCCGTGGAACACGTCCTGAGCACCCTCCCAGGCAGGTGGGCAGGTGCCCACAGAGCCCATCGCTATCCCTCCTCCCGTGACTCCAGCGAGACCTGGCCTAACCGCCGGGACGGACAAGGAGAGCTGCTCAGGATGAGGGGCTGTTCTTTGGCACACGTCTCACTGCAGTCTGTAAGACACAAGCTACACCCACTGATCTGGAGCACACGGCGTCCTGCACAACAGGTTGGGTTTTTCCCCGCCAAATCAAAGCTGTCCAACCGCCTGCGCTTGGGAAGACACCACATGCACGTTCGTCCCCCTCCTAACCCACTGACGCCCACACTGAAGCGTGGTCAGCTCAAGAGCAAACTAACAAAGAAAAGTAACGCATGCAGGAAATCCACGGCACTTCTGTGGGGTTTCTTGTCCCACGTTCTGCCCTGTCAGGCCAGATAAACATATTGCAAGTCGCCAGCACAAAATATCTGCCTCTACAAAATGGAAGCGAACCCAAGAATCCTGGGGACTTGGGACTGGCACGAGGAGTCTGGGAAGGGGGGAGCCACGCACAGAGACCTGCCAGATCAGTTACTGCCTTGGCAAAAACCAAGCCAAAACAAAGCCCCCCAAAAAACATCCAAACAAAACATTGTCAACCATTAAAATAATAAAAAATACTCTTTTTTTGACATTCCTATAAAAATCAAGTCATGTATAAAACTGCAACAAATGAAGTCCGGTTGTGTATTCTTTTTCCTTTTATTAGACAGGACAGAGAATTTCCTTAAAATGCCGTAACAAGTCACAGTGATTTTAGATGGTTTTTTGAAATGTAATATATTGATGGGAAATACCTTTAACATGTGTAACTCTTTTTTTTTCTCTTTTTTTTTTTTTTTTTTTTAATGTCACTGTATATGTACCCTGGTCCACCAAACCATCTGTCTTAAAGTTTCTTGTTTAGAGAGGACACTCTGTCTTCTTCCTCCAAAAATGAATTTTGCCTAATAATCCTGCAAAATAATCAACCTTACAAAAGGCCTTCTTCAAATGTTATATTTATATATATATGTATATACATATATATACACACACATACACACATATATATAAATATAGACTTCTATGGTTTGTTTTTTTTCCCATTCTACGCAACGTCTCAATAAAGAGATCAGCAATTTTTATTCTACAAAGAAGCAACACATAAAAGGGGAAAATTAAAACTCTTAAGAACAACATATCCATATTTCACTGATTACACATAAAAGGAAAAAAAATCACCATGAACAACTGTCTTTGAAGTTTTCTCAGATTAGCAAAATTCAAGTGCGGAGAGGCCCCGTCTCCGGCGGGCAGCGGCGGGCGGGTCGCTGGGCGGCTGAGGACAGCCCAGCCCGGCCTCCTGCCGCTCCCTGCGCTGCCCTCCCGCCGAGCCGGACGCGGTTGGAATGTATGGAGTTTAGGAAAGGTTCCCCACAAAGACCTCGCCGCCGGACGATCCCCTCTAGGCCAGCTTCAGTGTGCTCACTGGGAATGACGGCATGGTTACCATAGTCACCGGATTTAGGACCGTTTGCCCAACTAACTGCGGGTGATGGACAACTTGGGTTCCTACAGCAGGCTTGGCCATCACCGCTTGCTGGCCAAGGTTTGTGGTTCCATTCACTTGCTGGTGGGAGATGGTGTGAGCAATATGGCTCACCACGGGCTGGCTGACGGCCACGGGCTGAGGGTAGATGGGCAGCTGCTGGCCGAGGTGGGCCATGTGGTTGATGGTGGCTGGGTGCACAGTGATGTGGCCGATAGGCTGAGCAGCAGTGGTAAGTTGCACAGGGCTGGACGTGGAAGGTGCAATGTGAGCAATGTGCTTGGTCTGTGGACCCTGAATCACGTGGTTGACAGTCTGAATGACCGAAGCGTGGGTAGTGGCGGTGTGGGCAATAACAGTCGATTGCACTGTGGAAGCCGCCACGATGTGAGTCTGTGCAGGGACGATCGCCTGCGGCTGGACCAGTGCTTGTGTCTGGATGGGAGGCTGTGCGTGGGCTGGGGTCTGTTTCTGCTGGATGGACAGGTGCTGAGGCAGGACTGCCGGGTGGTGGGAAGCAGCGGTGGAAGGGACGGCTTTCAGGAGCTCTGGGTGCTGGCGCTGCGTTAGTTTTGGTAATGAGTTCACTGGCCTGTCATCTTCCATGTCTTCATCCATGTTGTCTTCACCCTCTGGAAAAAACGAAAGGAAGAAACTCCCATAAAAAGCAAGCAGAGCACGAACTGGACCGAGCAGCCTCCCTACACGGCAGCACAGGCGGGAGAGAACAGCAGGAGGAGTCACTGAGCTACGGGCAGGCGGCACAGCACGGCATGGCACAGCACGGCATGGCACGGCACAGCAGGCTCTGCTGAGCCCCAGTGGGGTGGCACAGCCTTCTCCTCCCTGCTTGAGGGCCAAGGACCCGAAGCCAGGCAGGGGAGACCAGCTCGAAGCCCCAGCTCACAAGAGGCTGAGAGATCTTGCTCGGCAGGCAAGGGAGGCAACGTGAGCAGAGGCAGATGGAGAGCACCTGGGCTGAGCTCTGTCTGGGCTGAGGATTCCTTCTGGGAGAGGAACAGGGTTTCCTTTCCTGTCCAGTTGTTCCACTGATCGGGACCACCCCTTCTGCTCCCAGAGCAGGAAGGACACAGCCATGGAGAACATGGCAGCAAGCTCCACAGCTGATTCTGGCAAATGGACTCTTGTCCAGCCCAGGCACTAATGAAGCAATGCAGGAACACACTGACCCTGTGGAGATCAGGAAGACGAGCAGGGCGCCTGGCACTGCCTGCTCTAAAGCCAGCCATGCAGCAGAGATTAAGAATCTCAGAAGATACAGAGGCAGCAGGAAAACCAGGGAAAACACTTCCCTTTTGCAAGCCCTGTGGTTAGTAGCAGCTTGAAGCGATTGTGTTGAGCAGCAGCCAGCTGGAGAGGTGAACGGCTGACACCTATTGACAAAGCAACTCCTACGCTCAACTTCCACCAGCTACGCTTGGAGCCTGCGAGGTGATGAGCCCGATACAAGCCTGAATGAACCAGCAAACTCAGGTTTTCCCTTCCTGGAACCCGGTGTATCATCTGCCTGGAGCTGTCAGGATCTGAAGGAACTGCTGCACATGGTTACGGACTGCTACAGCCTCCTCATCTCTGGAAAGCAAAGCACCGTACATCCGCGACCGCCTATTCCTCCCGCTGCATGTCACCGGAACGGAGAACAGCATGCACTCGCCTATCTCTTACTGGGAACAGCATGCCACGTGTTCCTTAGTATCATTTCGTCTTCACTCTGAATCCTTTTCACACAACGTGAAGGCTCGTGAAGTTGTTCAAATGCTCTGGTGATCCTTCCTGTACCAATTCCTTCTCTACATGGCCGAACACCCTCCCACAGCCACGCACAAAGACATCAGGGTGCTCAAACACCGCTCAGCTGTAAGGAGCAGGGATGCAGAGCGGTGCAAGAGGAAAGCTACGTTTGGAAAGCAGGGATGGCCACCTGAGGTCTCAGCAGATCGAATGTGCAAACCCGCACTCTGTGTCTACCTAACGCTGCTGCACGAGTTTCAGTTCCCTTTACACCAGCGGCAGTGTGTTATTAAGCCAACATCAACGACTACAGAACATTCGCAACCTTTTTACTTTATTCTGAATGCAAAGAAACCTTGATGGTGCTAAATGGAGATACCCGCCACCACTATGTAACTGTGTCAGCACCGTATGGTGACAACTACAAGAGGAGAAAAATGATGGGTACCTGATGCTGTCGAGGTAGATGCCTGGTCATCCTCCGGCTGGACTGTCTGTCGAATAATTCTGTCAATCTCCAAGATGTCCATCCACTGGCTCAACTCGTTCTTCAATTCTGCCAGTCGCTGCTGGGTAGCAATCTTCTCTCTTGCCAGCCGCTCCATCTCGTGTTCATATTCTTTCTCCTTCCTCTTTAAAGTCTAAAGACAGAGGGAAGAGGAAGAAATATAAGGAGAATGAAGACAAATATAACCTACACTAACCTGGTCACTCCATGCCCATAGCTCATTTGTTTTATTACCAATTATGCTGGTGTAAAATGCGTTCAAATACTGTTAACGCCTTTCAAATTCAGCTTGGGAACACAAGCTCAGGTAGGTCTACACAAAGTCACAGTGCATTTCCATAACCAGCACATCAATCACAGAGAGAGGGGGAACTTTTACATAGTCAGGAGAAAAGAAAAAGCACAAGTACTAACTAGCTTCTGAGCACCACACACCACACCAAGAGCTCCTGACCTAGAAGAGATGCCCGTGAGTCGCCAACACCCCACGTCACAGGGGAAATCCTGAGGTCAAGTGCGAAGGAACAGAGTATGTTCTCCTCCTCTGCCAGTGCTCACTCAGCACTGGAAATCGGAGATGTTCATCAGCAGGGAAGGGAAGAGATGCTGCGTCAGCACAGCGCACATAAATGGCAAACGCTCCCCAGGACTGTTAATGGGAAATATAAACCACAAAGCTCTGATAGGGATCAGTTATTGGGCAGTGCAGCAGGAAAACAAGAGCTAATCTTCACAAAAGATACTGTCTCATGAGAGTTCAAGCCAGTGGTGCCACTGGGAATCTCAGTCGCATACAGACGTCTGGAAACACCAGCTCTGCAGACGTCCACAGAGCCCACACGGATGCCTTTTCGCTCGCTGCTGGCAGGCACTGAATTTAAAAGCAAACCTTACACATTGCAGAGAGGCAGAGGATCAGCCTCATGATCTTCTGAATGTCTCTTTTATGTCTCTCTCAAGTTCTCCAGGACAACGGCAATCAGAACCTGACCTCCTGCGTTTCAATGGTTCTGCTGGTCTTTGATCTCTGAAGTTAGCCACGCTGACTTAACGCCTGTTCAGCCAGGCCTTTAACTCAGCCTAAGGCAGCGCAACGGCCAGGGCAGCTCCCGCCTGCTTGTAGAAAAGTAAAATGAAAAAAAAAAAGGTACCTTTGTCCTGATAATAACAAAAAAGGGATTTTTTAAACTGGCCAAATAATGCGTATTAGCAGGGCACAACCATTCCAGATGTGTAAGTGGAGACAACTGCTCTCCACAAGGCTCACGCCTTGCCTCACAGCACAGCTGGCTCAGCTCAGCTAAAAGCCTCTCCAAAGGGACCGTTTTCAGGCCATTCTGTCCCTCTTGCTGCTTTCAGCACCAGAGTCACGGGTAAGCGGGGACGGGGGCTCCCGGGCTCCCCGCTCTGCACCGGCGCTGGTGACTAGTCCGGAGGCAGTGTTCAGATCCACGGGCGGCTGAAGCCCAGAGCACACGAGAGTTTCAATGTCTGTTATCTCCGAAGCGCTTTGCCTGACCCGGAAACACGGCGATGCCGCAGGAGTGCTTTGGTTTCCTTGCAGCTGAAGGGCTGTGGGACACGGAGGGCAAGGCTAAGGCCGCGGGGAAGCTGCACGCTCCGGAGCTCAGGTTTAAATATGCAAGAAGAGAATGTCTTCCTCTTTAGTCTCTGATCAGGAAAGCAGCAAGCAGGAGAAAGCCTGAGAGTAAAATCACTGCCCTGCTCTGCAGCATTCCTCTCCACACACGTTCTCCACGCGGTTGCGCATGGGGCGCGGTAACGAAAGGACAGAATCCAGCAATGCAGCTTTCTGGGAAGCGCGAGCAAGGAACGCAGGCAGCCCCAGCACCCGCATGGTGCACGGCACACGCGTGTTCCAGCCCTCTTGGATTCCTTCCCTGCTGCGAGAAGAGAATCCCGGCACCAGGGGAAGGCACGACTATGAGGTGTGGGAGGGCAGCTGGTAATTAGTTACAAACTTTTAATTACTGCAAGGCAGGTGAACCCTCAGCAAGCACCAGGACGAGTCTCCCAGCAAGGTGAGCTCACTGTCGCTCTCCGAGTGCTCCGCTCTTCCAGCACAGGCTTCGGGACGTGGAGCTGCTCCAAGCCCGGCCTCGCGGGTTCTGCCTCTCTCTGCGCTGCCGGCAGCCCCGGGACTCGGCTCGATGGGTGCCAGCTCCCGCAGCCCCCCACCACAGCCACCCGCGGCTCCCGGCCCGCGGGCTCGGAGGCTGGGCGCTCGCCAAGGGCAGCTGCTGGGCAGGCTGGAGGAGCAGATGGGCTGGAGTCTCTGCTGGCACCCGTCACCTTTTGAAAACTATTCTAGGATGCAACTCACTGTGGATCTCCCTGCTGAGCTGCTCCTGGGGCTAATAATGAACTTGGTGTGATTAACCAGAGCCTTCCTCCCTGTCCAGCCACTTTGCTCCAGGCACTGCCCCACTCTCCGTGGCTGCAGGGGTGGTGTGTGTGTGCACCCTGTGTCTGAAGAGAGCCTGGAGCAGGAACAGACCCGACCCCGACCCGCTGGCCTCTGTGCAGCAGCCACACGACCTGCTGGAGAGAGGACAGGAGCGGGGACCCTCCTGCCTTCACACCTCCCACCGGGAGCAGGTCTGGAAGACGGTGGGTGCCCCTCTCCCCGTGTGCCCCCTGACCAGCATCCCTGGACAGGCGGGCATCGGGCCTCTGCCTGCCTACGGGTCATTTTCTGCAGAGCATCCTGCCCACGTCAGGTGCCAGGTTTTCCCCTCAGTCAGTCGAAAGTCCACAGCAGCAGCCAAACTGCAGTCACTGATTCCACTCGCTTACTGACACCCTGACACCCAAACAGAAAACACCCTTGGACATGCGCTGCTCTCCAGTGCATTTTTTCTAAACCAGGAATTTCTTATCACAGCAGCAGTATCACGATGGATCCTACACGAGACAGCAAAAAAACGCAGCAGTTTTAATATAGGCAGCCACACAGACACTCCTTTCACCAAACCCAAACCTTTGGGATCTTCCAACAGAAGCGTCATGTAAGCTAGAGCTGAAACGGGCAGAGGGGACCCCGAAGCTACACACAACAAAATAACCAAGAATGAGATCTCAGCAACAAGAATTAATACCAATACCCGACCGGCTGTCTTTCAAGGCCTGACAGGTCACTGAGGCAGAGGCGCACGCGCGGGGCAGCGGCAGGATCTGAGCACCTCCCACGGGTGCCAAAGAAGGCAGCGTGATTTCCGCCAGCTCAACAGACGTGCACCCCCCCGAGATTGCTCTTTTCCAAGAAACAAACTTCAGCACAGACCTTTCTCCTTATGTCTGTGCAGCAATGATTGTAGGATTTCTTTTTTTAACCTCAGAAATTGGAAGCCCCAGTTGCCCAGGCAACTTTTACTCCGCAGTGTAAGGAAGTTACAACTTTAAAACCGATTTATTTTTCATTTCTATTCACCTAAAAAAATTTCACAAAGGGTATCACTTAAAAGAGCCGGTAAACCCTGACGTGGGGGAAGTTGATCCACTCCAGGAAGAAATAATGGAATTTCCTCATTTCCAGGTGAATCCATCCGTGGCTTTTGATGGAAGTTTTGCAGATCAGCTGCTGGCTCTGGGGAAAATGAGTTGATCCTTTCACTCCGAACATTTACAGTTCTCACCGTTTAACTTGTAACCAGATGCAGAACAGGGAGCTGCAGCCAAGTGAAGCACACAGGAATCCTCTGCTGCAGGGCTCAGGATCCCTGCAAAAAAACCTCTGAACGTGAAAGCCGTATTTAAAAGGTGCTTTAAGCATGAGGCCACAGAGTGCAATGTAAGGTACTGGAGTGGTCCCAGGGCAAACAGGCCTGGGCTGGAAGCCAAGAGCAAGTCCTGGGCTCAGCAGTGCCTGCAGAGGAGCCAGGGCCGGGGGCTCGGCGCTGACTGTGACCCCCCCCAGCCCAGCTGCCGTCACACCGCGGGCAGGCACAAACGGTGACAAGGAGCTGAGTGCTGAGGAGTCCCTCCATCTTTTATTTAAACAGCAGCGACCAAATTAAAACCTATACGTGGGTTTGCTTCTGCTCCCCGTGAGCACCTGATTTTCTTCCTTTACACGTAACTTCAAAGCAGCCTTTACCCACACAGATTATTAAAGCAAGGCCAGCACAACTGCAGCGACAGCAAACACCCGAGGAGATACCAGCACACACCCAATGAGATACCAGAAAACACCCGATGAGATACCAGCAAACACCCGACGCCATACAGCAAACACCCGATACCAGCAAACGCCTGATGAGATACCAGCAAACACCCGACGTGACAGCAGCTGTAACGTTTCGCCCCTTTGCGCCCGCTCCTCGTGCCGCTCCAGAGCTGCTCCTTGGTCCTCGTGCCCATCCTGCTTGCTGCTACTTGGCAGACAAACCAGACACAAGCTGCCACGGTCGCTACGCAGCTACAGTCATTTGTCACTGTAAATAATTTTCCATTTCATAGCTGGCTGTAATTAAATTGCTTATTCTTATGTCAAGATTGAAAATGATGCCCCCAATGCTTTCTCTGCGCTTGCCTCAAGAATAATGCTTGCCCTGGTGCTGGCATTAGTGAGGTTTAAAAGCTCTTATTAAAAAGCTCCCCTTACAAACATTATATTAGCAATTTAAAAACACACTTTCAATTACAAGCTTTTCCAAAAGCATATTTCAGCTGCTGTGTTCTATTACATATTCACTGATTAAAAATTCCTCATCAATGAGCAATCATGACAGTGATTTGCAATTTTGAGCCAGATCCTTTAACTCTTTGTCACTGGGATCGCAGCCGCTGCAGCAAAGCAGGAGCTGCTGGGCCGGGGGGGGGTCCCTGAGCAGCCACCCCATCGGCAGGACCTCCACGCGAACGGGCACAGACCCGACCCCACCAGCCAGGCTTCCCACTGCTCTCTGGAGTTTTGATCCCTATATGTAACAGAAAAACGCTAAATCCTAAGAAAAAGATCTTATCCCTGCAGGGACTGCCACGGTGCAACAGATCTACAGCACAACTAGCCCACCACCCATCTCCACAAACATTCCAACCAGAACCACCAGAAGTCAGAGGAAGCTGAGGAAGCTGCAGTCCCCAGACAGCGCAAGGCCCCGGTCGCTGCTGGCAGAGAGGCCACTCTGGGGTTTTGTGTTCGTTATATCCATTTGGGGCACTCCTACTTTGAATTGTGCTACATTTTCGATAGGTTCTTCAGGTGCAACAGCAGTTTGTTTAAAGCCCAGTATCTAGAGAAGTTGCTCGTCCCAACTTAACCCAGCCCGCTGTGATGAAGGAGAGCCCATGGAAGCAGAAGAACCAAGAGCTGGTTTCCCGTGCAGCATCAGGCCAGTGTCCCCAGCCTCCACACCGGCTGCGTGTGCCGGTGCCGGCACCCACCAGAGCCTGCCTGCAAAGGGCCCGCTCCTGCACCTCGGACCTCCAGACCTCCTGGTCCTGAGCTCCTGCTGATGCCAACAGGCCACTCACTCTGCAGAAAGCAGCACCGGGCAGGATCAGGCCATCAGCAGAGGTAACAGTGGTTCCTCTTCTTCTGCTTGTGTGAAACCCCGGCTGGTTGCCACGGGAACCAAAGCCGTGGTTTCCATGGTAACTGCTTCATTCGACTGGCTCTTGGAGATGAAATCCCACAGCAGTGCTGGATGCGCCAGCCTGGTACCACCAACAGGAAAGTACAGGTTGCAGCACAACGGAACCACCACCGGGACTGACGGGTGCTGCTCTGCTCTCCCACACACTGCCCGCTGGCATCACCCGTGTGCAGTACACCCAGAGCCCACACTCAGCAGCTCTCCACAGCTTTTCCCACTTCAGGGTTCCCTGGATACAATGGGGACAACCCAAAGCTCTCAGATGTTAACACAGAGAGGTCCTGCGGGGACTAGTTCTCGGGGGACTGTGAGATGTGACAGCTTGTGTGGGAGAGAGGGGAGGAGCAGAACGAGGACTTCAGGCTACCACTATTTGTGCACCGACTTCAGCCTCTGAAGCTATCAAAGCTAATGCTTTAAGCACCAAAGCCAAACTAAAATCAGAGACCATCCCAGGCTACCCGCAGGTCTTATCACCAGCACCCTGTAGCAGGCTGATCTGATCAGAGAACCACAGGATGGTCTGGTTGGAAGAGACCTTTAAAGCTCAGCAAGTCCAACGCCCTGCAGAGCAGGGACATCTTCAGCTAGTACAGGCTGCTCAGAGCCCCGCTCCCCAGCACGGCCACTGCCCTGGAGATCCTTCCAAGCAGACGAGGCAATCTGCAGCTCCTGGGCACAGCCCTGCCCACAGGTCTCCCAGACCCGACAGGTCATTCTCCAGCAGCCTCATGACCCAGCTCTTCCGCGCGCTTAACCCCGGCCTGGGAAGGCAGCCAAGGAGCGCGGCCGTGTCCTGGGAGGTGACTTCACCCTCACACGCAGGGAACCAGCTGGTCCTTTGCTGCAGAGGCTGCACTGGCTCTTCTGCAGGGACCAGAGAAATGTGCCGGGCAGGGGCTTGTCATCACTGCGCTTTTGTGCACCCATCGAGTGCTCGCAAGGTCGAGCTCGACCCATCTGCAAGGGAAGAGATGAGTGTCTAGACAGAAATACTTCATGGAATAGGAAATCTGCCTGGAGCAGAGAAATCATGGGAAAATGATAACATGCATTGTTATTTACATTTACTAGTTGCACATTATTAGCACTTAAAGAGTCCTAATAAAAAAAGACATTGGGCTTAATCCCCAGACCAAAAATACAGCTGAGCCGTGGCTATCTGCCCTGGCCCTGCAGATCCAAGAGGACCCGGCCTCCTGCAGCACGGCTCTCTGGGCAAAGTACAAACAGTTACTAGGGTAGAGGGGAGGAAGAATCCAAATCAGGAAGACAAAGAATGAATTCAGAAAAAAACCAACAAACCCACAACCAAGAAAAAAGCAGCAAATGACTGGAACACCCAGTACAAACACAAAGCAGGGGAAGGCACAGCCATGCCCAGGGCCAATCGCCAAAACCGTGCTGGCTCCCACCCATTTAGCGGATCTGGTTTATTCCTTGGTAGGACTCTCAAGGGTAAGAGAAATCCAGTGTTAAAAGATTTGAAGTATTATTAGCAATGACCAAGTGTTAAGTTTGGTCATGTGTGTAAGTTTCCCTATTTTCATTTTTCAAAATAGTCTCCACCATTCACAAAATAAGTGAGACATTTTTAATGATGCTCATGGATTTTGGATGCCAAAAAGACCCCAAAACACTGTGGTGTTTGTTATTCAGAAAATTGTACCAAATAAATTATTTTGTTTGGTTTGGGAAATATGTCACTGGTATAACTGTAATAATTTCCTGCAAGCAAAAATAAAGCGTGCTGCATTTCAAGGAGCGATTATTTCTAACAGCACAACTGCTGGACATGAGACCCTTGCAAGCCCTTCCCAAGCCTACGTGACATGCACAGACAGCAGCTCTCGAGGGCAAGAAGCAGTTATGCTTTAGAGCTATGGCCAGATCTCCTACTGCTAGAGATGAGGAGGAGATTACTGTGGAGACACATTATCGCTACATCTACTGGCTGCAGTACTCTTGTATTTTTCTTGGAGGCATCTCAGAGCAGCGCTGTGGGAGGCTAAGCAGGGTTTTGGACGGGTCCCGGGTACGGCTCTCCCTTTGTTCATATTCCTACAGATCTGGCTCAGCCAACAGGCAAGATGCACCAGTGATCCGTGCACCAGAGCACAACCACTGCCCAGGCTTTGAGGAGCAGGGAGGTGAGGGCTTCTCCTGCGAGAGGAGCACACTGCCCAAAACTTGCCAGTTTTGGCAGGTGCTGGTGGTCCCAACAACCATGGGCTCTGACAGAACGAGTCTCCCCAGCAGGAGAGGACCAGCACCCCACTGCACATGCACTGCAGCAGTGGGTCTGGGAGGCTGAGCTCCTGGTGACTCAGGGAAGGATGCCATCCTCCCGCACCACCTCTCCTCCCTGTTTCTCCCTCCTGGTAAGGAGGTCAGTGCCGGTTACTCACATCCTGATGGCTCCACCTACGGCCCACGGAGCAGATCTGGGTCACCAGATTTCTCTCCAGCTATCCCCCTCATTGTTATGGCCACGCGGCAGCGAGAGGATGTAAAACCCAGTTGTTATTAAACACAGGCTGACTCCAGCACATGGGCAAGGCCATGAATAAAGCCGTGCACGCGAGTGAGAACCTCTGCCTCTGAGCTAAGGGTTGAGGGCTGCAAGCATGGGTGGCAGAGCAGCTGTGGTGCCCACCATGCCACCACATGCCAGCACTCAGACTTCCCATCCCTGCTCACAGTGGTGGTCCCAAGGTTGAGGCTCCTTGGCATGGTCCAGCACACCCCACCAGGCTGAGAGACAGTGACTCTTAGGTATGAAGTGACAGGAAGGTGCCAGCTGCTGGGGACGAGCTCTGAATCACGACACACACTACTCTGCAAGGGCAGAGGAATCAACCAGCTCCCTGCAAACCTACCCAACCTGCACAACATTCACATCGCTGCAGAATGTTTGCAGAATGAATCTTCCTTTAGAGACGCTTTCCTCTCAAAGATCTCAGCCTTTGGGGAAGAGGAGCAAACTAAACGTCGTTCTTTCTAATGGCACAGGAAAATGCACAACTGCACTCAGGGAGCCAGTTCCTGCTCTCCTAAAATACAAACATGGTGAATGATCAGGTGCCCAACAGACAGCACGCAACCCACACCTACTTTGTACAGAACAGGTCACCTGCCAGCAACCTTCCTCTTTCCACCAGAGCCACAACTTTCCAAGACATCATTTTCCCTAAATGCTGTCTCAAGATGACCTGAGCAGCCTCATGATTCAGATCTACCTCATCATGATGGGACCAACAGTCCCTGCTTGACGCCCTCACCATCAGACTGCGGACTGTATACTGTCCTATGGGTGCTATTCTGGCTGTCCCTGAGTGAACAGTATGTCATCAAGAGGGAGTTAAGAAAACAGGAAGAAGTCCACAGTGCAAGGGACATTCTAAACCTAAACTTGGTACAGTATTTTAACTCATAGTGGTGTAAAAGATGAGTAAGGCAGATAAAAGAAAAATAAATCGGAAGGAAAAGAAATGCATTTTTTTACTGGTTATTTGATGCACGTGTTAACGCCCTGTGCAGAAGCACCGTCACCGTTTCACCAGGTCACCCAGCTCCCCACGACCCATGCCCATCTTCCCCACAGTGCCAGCCACGAGAACAAGCCAAAGAAGTCACGGCTGCACACGGAAAAGTGTTCGGGTAAACCCACAAGAACAGCAGCGCAAGTCCAAGGCACAGGCAGGATCAGAGTCACTATTAATTTTGGATAAATAACAACAGAGACAGGAGCCTTGTAAAAAAATCTTACTCCTATCTCCACATCCTCCGAAGCGTGTTTTATCAGTATTTCTATCACATCAGAGTAACACTGACACAACAACAGGAGATTACGCTGATACCAGCTTCCTGCTGCTGGATGACAGTTTCAAAATCCCCCCCAGTCACTATTTGGTAACTGCCGATGTCTGGCGAGGCTGCCACCGACACCTACAACGGCAACGCTTCGGACGCCGGGCTGAACTCCGCTGCTCCCGGCTCACGCAATGATTGTTATCTCGCAACTATTTGTAATTTTAATTGGTCAGTAACTACTTCACTGTAATTTCAAAGAGTATCAGCACACACCTTTGCCGCTGCTACCCTGCAGAGGAATCCAAGCTGCCCTTGCAGCCTGTGCCACCAGCCTGCGATCTCCTCCCTGTCGGCACCCAGGGAACAGCAAAGCCACCAAACCAACACGACAGTTATGACGTCAGCGGGCTTCTGTGTTTGTCTGGGGGTTTTGCCTTGTTTTAAAGGCAGGTGACTTCTGCAATATTACACATAAAATAAAGCCCATGCAATCAAGCTGTAATTATTGCTGCTTTCGGCACATCGCGCGCACCCTCTCCTCTGCCGCGCCTGCTCTGACAGCAGGTGACAACGGGTACGAGACACAGCACCCGGACAGGCGACAATACAACCCTTGTTTCGAAACCCCGCGCTGTGCTCCAGTTACACCTTGTTTTGGTTTGTACAACCTTAAGTGCTTCTTTAAACTACTGCTTAAATGACAGCAGTATGATAGATGTAGATTCTCTAACAATTAATAAAACACGTACAAGATTTCCGATTCTGTTCACCCATCCCAAACTCTTGCTTATGAGCCACAAGCAAGATGCTGTTGAAAAATAAAATTAAAAAATCACCATTCCTTTTGGCAAAGGTCAAGAAAAGTTTTCACTCACACAACAGGTTCAAACACTGGGTGTTTTTAAACACTCTGCTGCAGGACATGTTTTGTTGCCACTCCTGCCAATAAACCTCTGCTGGCTGCTCTCTGGATGGAGGCTCCAGGCAGGCAGAGCACTGGGGTGGGGTGGCAGGGGATGGGGTGGCAGATGCCCACAGCTCCCTGGGAGCCCACAGCAGTTTTGCGGCTGTGCCAGCTTGAGCACTAAACTTTCTGATTCAAGATGGGAATCTCATGTTTCTTCTACTCAACATCCGTGCAAGCCAGCCAGAGGAAAGCGATGTCCGTGCTCCTGCACGCTACGCGCAGTTCCAGGCATATGCTGGCAGCTATGAAAGCACACCTGCCTGTGGCAACTCTGGCTCAGACTGGCACACCAAGCGCCAAGGGGCTGGAAGCTCTCTGAGCATCCCCCAGCTCCTCAGGCTGAGCTCCCGCCTATCGATGCAGCCCAACGTCGTGCCTCGGAAGCTAAAATCAATTCTTCAACGACTCCATTAAGGGCAGGAACTAGACCCCGCACTTGCTGTGCATGAACAACCTCCCCCCGGACTCTAGTGGAAGATCAGCCCCACATCCTAACTCTTACCTGTTTCACATTTTTAAGCAGGTTCCAACTTGCTTTACTTTCCTAAACACTATTTTTTAAAAGGTCTTATTTCTCATCAGTTTTGTAATGAAATCTGCAGATGACAGACACCATGTTGCATGACCACAGCCTGTTGTTGCTGGAAGCCTTTATTATTGGCAATGAAATTCAGGCTAATTAGACAAGATAGAATCAGTTGAACAGGTCAGGTAAACAACCGGAAGAAGCTCTGCTTGGCATGTGAGTGCTGCTCACATGAAGGAAGCACTGAAAGCACGAATGGACCCAGTCCTTACGAGGCAAGTTTTATAGAGGAGAAGAATATTCACCCGGCACAGAGCGACAAAGTTACGCTTGCAGCTGGACTTTTCAAGGTGGGGAACTTAATTGGATTCAGCATCACAGCTCATCTTATGCATTCTGATCTATAATCCAGCCACTGCAGTGCCTGAATGTCAACGAGCTCTTCTCTTTATACAAGACCAAACGCTAACGTCAGTGGTGTGGGGTTTGTCCGTGCGACGGCACCTCCCTACAGCAGGGACCGGCATGTCTGTGGTGTCCTCCTTCACCTGCAGAACACCTAAACCCCGACTGATGTGTTACCAGTGGACTTTAAAAACCCACCGGCCTTGTTCTGGTCCTCTGCACTAGACAGGGATGAATTACTGTGTTCAGGCACTGGTGAAGCAACCAATAAATAAAACCAAACCAAAAGAAGAAGAGATGCTGTGGTTATTAACAGGAGAATGTGAAAACAGTATCTGGTCTGTTCGTATGTCCACAAGATCAGCTTCAAAAGGACAGCACGAAGGATTTTTTATATGCACTGCTTAGGGCAGCCTTGGACAATACTTTGTGTCCACTCTGCCCTTGAGGGAGTCAATTCTGGTGTTTATTGTTGGCATAGACGGGAAACTGCATCATTTTTAGGTACAGTGTGTTGCTTCTGGCAGTTTGAAAAGCCAAAAGGGACGAGGTGAGGATAAACAACTTAAACACCTCATAGAAACAATCAGCATTCCTGATGAGCACGGGTAAGTCACTTGATGATGGATTTCTGCTCCTGGCAGGCGGTCAGGAATCAGCTCTGTACTTTATTGTTTGTTTTACACAGCACCCTGCGCTCTCAGCTTTGCCGGTGGCTGCTGAGAACATGCCACATGGACTGGAGAGGTGGCAGAAGAGCACACGCTGCAAACAGCAGTGACAAAGGAGGAAGGAGACGGGAGGAAAGTCAAATAACCAACGTGCTAACAGTGAAAAACTGAACCAGTCTCCTGCATCAAAGAACAACGACTGATGTTGACACGTCCTCTACTGCAGGATGACGGGGCTCTGTTTACGAAGGGATAGAGTCCATTCTACCACCAAGGATAATCACCTCTTCATTTTTCTTTCCACCTGACAATGATCCGAGACCTATGAACTTCTGTCCTTGCTTTAACTTCAATCTAAAGCAGTTACAGTTGACAAAGGAAAATAGCATCGATCGGGGCAGCGGTGCCCCGGCCAGCGGGTCGGCTGAGGCCACAGCACGGCCACGTGAAGGCAGGTCAGCTGAGGAAGCCCACGCTTGTAATCAGATGAGGAAATTAGGCACACTTCCCCCAAAATGAACAATGCCGTAATTTACTTGGGAAGCTAAAGAGATGTCAATTACCCCGAGTCCAGTACACCATGGTTATTTTTTTTATCACAACCATTTTTTTTAGCTCCTGAGAAAGGCACTGGACCACAGGAACTGTGCGGTGCTGCTTCCACTCACAGTGAGGAGCCGGGAGGGAGCTGCAGCCCAGCCTCTGCCGTGGCTTTGGAGGGGGAAGATTTCCATCATGAAGATGGAGACTATTTTACTTTGGTAAAATACTTCTTTGGCTAGCTGGTCTACAGTTTACATGACAGTTTACGTTCACACAAGCAGTCCTGTGACTTTTAAATGGCCTTGCCACTCATTTATACATTTCTCTACACGCATAAAACTGAAAAAAAACCCAAAAGACTGGTTTGCATCGAAAATTTATCTGGGTGATTCCTGGGAAGATTACAGGCATGGCCCAAGAGGCCAGTTTTCAGCCAGTGTCATGCCAGCCCTGGCTCCTGGGGGAGAAAAACTCTGCCCTTCCTGGGGCCATAGATGGCAAATTGGTGATATCACAGATCATACGTTCATCCCAGCGATCTGCTCTCTCTCACACTACAAGCAGCAGGTAGGGCAGCTGGACGACTTGTATGAATTTGTAAGCAAAGTCTGTTTCTTCAACTGCAAATCCTCCTCCCCAGCACCGAGGCCCAGCACCAACCCTCTCAGCTTCCCCCCGGCTCCTGCAGTACTCGGGATCGCAGTGGCACCCTGCTCTGCGAGCTTCAGAGGATTTTACTCTTTGCCTTTTGCATGCCCCGGGAAGCTCAGCTTGGTCTAATGTTCTGCAAGCACGCTCTCATTCAGCCAGCATTCGACTCTAGTTGTAGTGGGGAAGCTGGCACACAAGCAGGACTCGCAGTGTGGTCTGAACCCTGCCAGGCTGTGCCTGTGAGGCTCTGGGAGTCTCATTTTGGCTGCCCTGATGTCACCTGGTGAGCAAATCACCTGGATGCCGTCTTACACCAAACACGCAATAGAAATAACCCTTGAAACTGGAAGGAGTTCAGGTGCCATAGTGACAGGCGCAGCTGGAGAACACAGAAGAGAAAACAGTCTTGCTGAAGGGCTTCAATTAGCTCCCAACTAAGATGATTACAACATTTCCTAAGGGGCAAGGAATCCTTCAAAGAGAACCAGACTGAAACACCCAGCTGCACGGGCATCCTGGCCACGAACAGCATCTGACGGCTCCTGCGCAGGGGTCTGGCCGCCCCAGCAGCATCTTCTGCAGCGCGACCGAGGAACGGCGCAACTCCCTGCCACAGCGTGGCTCTGTCCAGAGAGGTGCCAGGCTTGTCCTGCTTGGTCTCTGCTGGCGGACATTGATTTGGTGGTGGGTGCTGGTCTGCCCTGAACAAGGGGACTGGGCCCTTCTCTCTCAAAGCAAACAGCATTTTCTTCCCACTGCATTTTCTTCCACGTCATTTTGTGCATCTCACAAAACTTTCCAGAGGTCTCCAGCATTCTCTCTCATGTTTTGCCAGAAGGAAAGGGAAGAACGAGGGCGAGGTGGCCCGTGTAGTAAATGTGCTTCGTCACAGGCTGCGCTGCCCGGGACCGGAGCCCGGGACACTGCCCGGACCCGCGGGGACACTGCCCTCGGCCCAGGGCCACAGCACAACAGCCTGCACCGCCTAAAACTGAGCCACCAGTTAAAAGGATTATTAACTTCCAGCTGCGTTCAGCCTCATTTCCTTTGTGCCACAGTGTGTTTAATTGCAGAGATTCTAATTTACTGTTGCGGAGCACAAGACCGACTCTAAGGATAAATTAAAATGACAGCTCCACGGGAAGTGCAGAATTTAACTTTCCGACTTATCTGATTTGATGCAGAGACAAATATTTAAATCCAGCCAAGGAAACAAACAGCCTGTTTCTAAGAAGTTCCAGCTGGAACGGGGAAAAAGGATTCTGCAGGAGGAGAGGCTGCAACAATTAGTGCACTGTCATGCTCCTCGCGGGCACGGCTCCACGGCGCTTCGGGAGCTGCACTCCTCCTCTCAAGGCTCCTTTGGGTTTGGTTTCTTGGTGTTTTTTTTCCCCTTTAGTGAAAAACTACTTTGCTTATACTGAGAGTAAGAGGTTTTACTTTTAAATCTCCTTTGTACAATTCCCCTGATCTCTTTTCAAGGGAGAGACAAGCAGCAAGCCTGCCAAGAGAAACACACCGAGTCTGGTGGGATTTGCTGCCAAGAAGGCAACGTTTCTTTTATTTTTCCTTGTAATCGTGGCGAACTCTGCACTGCTATCTGCAGGTTAGGCCAGGATTCATCACACCCTGCCCGAGCCGGTAAGGGATGTCCCAGCCACATCCACAGTCGCACCCACGCTCCCGGCAACCCCGGGGAGACACGAGTGTCCTCTGCAGGCAGCTCACCCCAGCCCCACACCATGCACACTAGTTTTGTTGAGACAGATGAAAGCGAATTCCCAAATTAAAAAAAAAAAAACACTTCATTTTTAAGCTTGAACTCTGAAAATTCCAGTGAGATTTCCAACGATCTGTTTTTTTCAGGCCAATAATCAGAGCGCTCAAACTTCTAGCACACCCGCATCCCGTGATCCACGCGCAGCCCCGCGCTGAAGCCGCTGCCAA
Source organism: Eurystomus gularis (assembly GCA_013400335.1). Taxonomy (NCBI): domain Eukaryota; kingdom Metazoa; phylum Chordata; class Aves; order Coraciiformes; family Coraciidae; genus Eurystomus; species Eurystomus gularis. Next base: position 18,724 of record VZZY01020007.1, on the reverse strand, counting down.
GGAAAACGCTCGGCTGTCGGGACACCCCCGGAGCAGCTGCTGGAGCCGCTCTCGCCGCCGCAGAGGAGCAAAGGCTGCGAGCCGTGGATGCCATGCCAGCGAGGAGGTCACACAGCGGCACGGGCGCGCCATGTCCAGCCCAGCGCAGGGTCAGGCGTGGCACGCAGCCCGCCGGCTCGCTCGCCGGCCAGCCCCGCACGCTCGCCATGTGCTCGCCGCACACGTGGAGGTGGACGCTGGCACAGGAGAGCCCGGCTGGAGGGCAGGGCAGCCAGCTGGGACGGGCCCGAGGTCACCGTGACCTTCACTGCCATGGTGGGCAAGCGCCCGGCCGCAGGCCGGCTGACTGACTTGCCTCCTCAACAGGCAGACAGACGGACAGACGCAGCCGTGCATAGACTGGCCCTATCCCGGTGCTGTGGCCATCCTCAGGCCATCTCCTCTGTGGCATGTCCAGGTCCAGGCAGGGGAGCTGGCGCTGCACCCATGGCCTCCTCACTTCAGCCAGGTTTTGCTCCATGGCCATCGCAGGGGCTTTTGAGGGATTTGCCCCCACACAGACCTCCCACACCCCACCTGCATCTCCGTGGCGTCCTGGGTGCCCCAACCCATGTACCCACCACAAAAGCAGCTCCGTTACCCCTAAGGCCACCTGTGAGTGGGAAGCTGGAGAGACATGATTTGGACAAAAGAGTTCAATGTCTGTGCACTGAAACTGGTGGAAGAAGGGGAGGGCTGCTCCCTGTGCACCCCTTGAAGCCAGCCCGGAGGGAATGCGGGCAACTGGGGGCATTTTGGAGATGCTGGCACCAGCACCACACACCTGAGACAAGTCACTGCAAGCCGCAGTCAGCACAGCGGGTAAACCGAGGCTGTGCAGATACAGCCACCTGCGGTGTGACGGCCCCGACGCCGGGATGTAAATACTGCACCATTAACGGTCAGAACTTCTGTGTTCTCACTTCACTGAATGGTTAAATACACTGCACTCACACCACTCTGAGACCCTCAGATGCTGGGCACGCAGAACAGCACAGGCACACCAGAGCAGCCGGATCGATGGACCTGATCCCGGCCATTCTGGTTCCCAGGATGGAGCTATGCCAGGAAAAGCAATTCAGGGGCAGCACTGAAATAGACCCAGAATGGCAGAAACTTAAAGGAAACAAAATGCAGTTCTGAATCTGTGAATACCTTCTGGACCATCATAAAGGTGGTTTACACTTCCTAAGAGGTCGTGACAACAATTTAATTCCTGGCAATTTATGGAGATGTTGGTACCCACACTTGCAGCGAGTACAAAACTGCATTGCCTCCAAGCCTCAAAACACCTCACAATGGAGCCAGAGAAGAGCGAGAGGAGGAATCACCCATCCCCACCAAGACCCTCAACAACAATTTTATCTGAGAGAGACTGAGGAAAATGTGAAGAAAGCAAGGAAAAAAAGATGACGCTTTACTGTGGAAAAGCCCACTGTGAACCATCCTCAGCACCGTTTATTCCAGCCAGAATGTATGAGGTCTATTGGCTTGCTTTATTTGCACTATAAATTTAGCAACTCTTCCATTTCCAGGTGAATTTTAACTGCATTACGTGCTACTGATTTCACAGTCAGAGGACATCTCTAAGAATTTCTTTCGTGCTACCATTAACCACTTTCACAAACACTAAATAAGCAAACACTGTTACTTCACTCGACCTGCAAACACCACAACTGAATTTTATCTTTACTTTCCTCCAGACTACTGTTGGTACCCCATCCACCCAGAGCTTCCCACTGCAACCCCAAAATTCCACTCTTTCCCTGCCTCCAAGCAAATGGCTTCCACTTACACACCTCCACCTGATCAAAAATTTGAGACATTCAAAACCTTTGTGGACGTCTGTCTGGTTTAGTTAAGCGAACAGAAAACCTCCCTGAAATACATGGATTAAAATTCACCTCCAAAAAGGAGCAGCTTAGCTTTACGCAGCCTGGCTGTCCCTCTTGAAGACCATCTGAATTAACTGCTCAGTAAAGTGCAAGTCACTTTAAGTTCATCACCACCACTGGTAAAGATGACTTGTGGTTAACTAGGAACTGCTAGTAAAAGGAGGCTGCATGAAGCAAGTGTTCCTAAAAGATCCAAATATTCTGGAAATCCAGAGTTTATAAACAACTGTGCTCCCATGGGGGGAGAAGGAAGAATGGGAGTTTTTCCTCCCCTTTCTCCTTTGCACTACAGAAGCAGATAACTTGGTTTAAGCAAAATTAGCACCGTTCTCTGGTTTCGGTGGATAAGGTGCTGTACAACACCAGCCAACAGTCACCCGGACGCCGTACGTACCTGGATGTATCGCAAGGCACTCCTTAGGACGCTGAGGTTTGAGGTCTTCTTGTCGTCTACGTTGGGGATGTTGCGTTTTAATGTCTCAAAACATTCTTTCAAATGCGCTCGTCTAAAGAAAACACAGGTGGCTTGTCAGCTTGTGGGAGCACACACCTGAAATCAGGTCAGCAGAGGGCTAGAGCTTCATTTGGCCCTTAATCCAGCAAAGCACCGACACATGTGCATAGCAGTCCCCGGGACCACCTGCGTGCCCACGCCTGAACCAGCTCGATCGGGCAGAAAGCGCCTGCGTTCCAGCCCCGGCTTTGTTAGGAAACCACTGTGCAATCTTAAATGAAAAACCTGCCCTCCCTGTGCTGCTGCTGCCACTTTCACCGTGTTCCCGATTGAGCTAGTCAGACTTAGAGAGTTTTGGATCAGGAACTGGTCTCCATTCTGCATTCACACTGTACACTGACCCCTGGTCTTGGCTATTTTATTGATTTAAATCAAAGGAGAAGTTACACCGTTATGCACGTGGGGATTTACTTTGCAGGATCAGGGCTTTGCAGGGTTGTTGTAGCGCAATTACGCGGTTAAGTAAAACATTCTGGGAAGCAAGAGATGCAGAACTGAGCTATGAGAAAGCAAAGCAATACTGCGAGGGTCATTAAAAGTCACTAAGGATTTTGTTCAGGTTATTTGTTAAAAAACAAACAAGCAAACAAAAAAAAACGCCGAAGCCAAACAAATATTGAAAGAGTACAGGCCCAAAACAAAAAGGAAAAAAAAAAAAAGGAAGGGGAATTATAAAAACAAAAGGCAAACCCCTGGCTTGCTACGCACCTGTTCTTCTCCAATTTATTATGTACTTCCCTGGTCCCAACCCTGTAACCCAAACAGAACAAAGATAAACTCAGTGTCAGGTTTAAAACTACTGCCATTCAACCTTACTTCCAGCAGTGTGTGTGTGTCCAGGATATACAGGTCAGTATCAAAAAGCAATAGAGGTGTTCAGATGTCACTGGTTTAACTTCAGTTGTATATGTATTTCTACCTACACTGTATCAAGATAAAATCCGTACTTTACATGCATTTTAGACAGCATAAGCACTACGCATGTGCTGCACACAAGATACAAACAGGTGTAAGGTGTGTGGGTACACTCAGACACGGCTACTCTCCACCGCAGATGAATGCAGGGATTTATCCAGGACCAGATAGCCCAGATTCTGACCCATTTCTGATCTACGCCTGCACTCCAGCGGGGTCAGACGTGTGTAGTTTCAAGTTAAAGTGTACGGGACTTGGCAGACATGCTTCAAACCGCTTCAGTTTTTGACTGTGCCTGAAATAACACAGCTGAGCATAAATACGGAACGAGGTGATCCAGGAATCCTCCAGTCACTGCTAAAGGAAGAACCAGGGCGAGATTCTGGTCTGTGGGGTCCTGGTCTGTCCCCACCCTCCGAATCAGAGCAACACTTTCAGGAAAAGCCAAACAAATTTATGTTTTCTTAGTTTTTTGGCTACACTGTTGATAAAGTACATTAGTAGACAAGTGGAGATTTCAAGTATCTTCCTTACACTATGCAAAGTAATTATTTACCTTTGCCTGAAAACAGCAACATTGAGGCATTTCAGGAGGTTACATTAATATTTAGTAAATATTCAAGTATTCAGAAATAAATATTTGACAGCCTTTTCTCACCAAACACAAGCTGAAACAGACCAGGAGCATGGACCTTGGGGTAACCCACCCAAACACGTCAGGAAAGCTCAGCAACTCGCTCAGCGTCAGGCGGGCATTTTTCTGGCGTGCCCATGCCAAGAGCTCTAGAAATCCTGCTTGGTGAGAACGCTCCGGTTCCAGCACAGGCAGCAGTGACACTGCACCCTGCCCTGGGACAACAGCCTCCCCACTCCCCCGCAGCACGGCTCGGGATCCTGCTCACACGGCAACGCTCCCCGCAGCCTCCACCGTACCCCTGTGCCATCGGAAACCCCCTACACCCGTCTGAGCCCACACAGCAACGCCAGCGACAGGTTCGCTTGATTACAGCACAATCGTACTTATCGTTTCTGCAGCAGAGCGTGTCATAGACAAGCTCTAAAGATCACAATCTATCTTAGAGGAGTTGTATTGGCATTTTACAAAGGCCATTATCTTTACAAATTCTTATCCACATCACTTTCACTGTTTCCTCTACGCATTTTGGGATTTCCACATCCCAACAGACACCACAAACCCTTTTTTGGCCACCACATCTTAGATCTCTTCCTGCTCTGTAAGATGATACTGAAACTACCCCTCCTTGCACGGAGGCCGTCCCCAGACAAGGTCAGCACCAACAGCGGTTCTGCCCTACAGCTTGGAGCAAACGCTGCAAGGACCAGAGGACCTGGGGAAAAGAAAATGAACTGCCACGTCCTGACCTTCTGAAGCATCCAAAATGCCACGCTCCATCCAGGAGGGAGCAAAAGGCTTTGGCTTTGACCTGGCCAAAACGCGTCTCCCGAGCAGGTCACCCGCCCGGCAAGGTCGGCACCTCGCCTGTCTCTTCTGCTGGCACTTGTTCAGAGCCAGCTCTGCTGGGTCTCTCCCAGCACGGCAGCCTGAGCCGTACCCGAGCGGGACACGAGGGCCACTGCTACGCTGAGCAGCAAGAGGGGACTCCAGCTGGCACTTTGTCTAGCAGCACCTCCTCTGAACCCCTCAGCAGATCCCCACCCCTGCCACGAAACCAGGGGCACGTTTGCTTTACTGCCCCGAACAGGCGAGACGCGCAGAGCGCCTGTCCGCCCAGCCGCCGCGGGACTGCCACATCACCCTGAACGCTGCCGAGTCCTCTGCCAGCTGCAGGCAGTCGGGAGAACGGTCAGAGGTCTCAGCAGCATGGAAGGAGGAAAGACTGAATAGATCCAGGTCATTTATCCTGCAGGAACGAACACTGAGGGGCCAAGGGAAACAGGTAAAACCTTGCTGCAGAGAAGGGAACGATCTGTTCTCACAGTGCACAAGAAATAACACCAGACTACGTATGAGGATACTGTGGTCTGGAAACAACCGCCTAAGGAGAAGACAGAGTCTCCATCAGCCAAAGTCTTTAAGAACAAGTTAGACAAACACTAACCTGGAGCAACATCAGTCACAAGTCCTGTCCAAGGGTGAGGACAGATTAAGCAGCCTTCAGACCCTTCCAGCTGCAGGAGTTCTGAACAAGGAGGAGGCCTTTAGCACTTAGAGCACTAAGAAACTGAAACAGCAGCTAAGGCGATCTCTGTCCTCGGAAATCAAACCTTCCCAGATTACATCCCAGTTTTCAAGGGAGCTCCTGCAAGCAGCACTGCTGCGCAATTTCCCTGACCAGTATAAGCAGAGATCTTCTGCCAAACATAATGCCAGATGCCACCTGAGATCAGACAGGCAGTGCTGGGACTTGCTTCCAAACAGTTCTGGCTTGGAAAAATAAATCCATGTACAGATCCTACAGTGTGTAGTCAGGGAGGGAAAACAAAAACCATAAAGCTAAGAAGCCCTGCTATCAAAAAACCAGACAGACATCCACAGATATTGGTATTTCTGATCTGACAACTCTTTGCAAAAGCAGTAGCTGCTTCAGTTCGATGCAGCTCTTGGTATCGTTTTTATCTGGTCCCTCTCGGAAGCCTCCACACACACGGTGCACTCACCCTCCAGGTCTCTTCTTCTGCTCGTTTGGTTTTGTGTCTTCTGCTGGAGCCAGCTTCAGAGCACTGAGCTGCGAGGGTGCTCCCGGGTGCTGCAGGGGCTGGTGAGGCTGGGGCTGGATGGGCTGCTGAACCACATGGTGCTGGGAGATGGCCAGGACTGGTGCCGCGTAGTGCTGGAGCTGCTTGGGGCTGCCCGACGGGGGGGTAGCAGCTTTCCCGTCCGGCAGAAGCGGGCCCGGCGGCCTCTGGATGACCGGCGCGACCGAAGATGCTTCCTTAGCGACACCGGGAGTGCTTACGAGGGGCTGGTGGCGTTGGACAAGCGGCGGGGACAGGGTGGTCTGGGCTGCTTGCTGGGGGGGGCTGGTGACAACAGGGATGGGAATGACTGAAATGGGGGCTGGCAGGGGCGGGGCGGGGGCCGGGGCTGGGGGCGAGATGGGCACCAGCAGGTCGCGCCGGGGCTCCTCCGGGGCAATGGCACTGTTGGCCCGCGGCGCGCTGGCCTTGCCGGCCTTCTTCTGCTCCTGCTCTCTCTCCAGGCGGAGCTTCTCGTGCTTCTCATTCTCCTCTGGAAGAGAAACACAACAGTGATTAATGGCGCTTCCCTGACCTTCCCCACCCGCAGGCCTCTAACCAGGCTGGTGACTAACTGCCTGGCTTCTGAGAGGGAAGTGGGGGCCGTGGGGTAACGCAGCCCAGCCCACAGCACGCCCCGAGCCCACGGCAGGGCCTGTGCCCCAGGAGCTCCATCCCGTGTCCAGCCACGCTGCACCTTCACTCACTGCCCTTTCACTCCAGCATGGACTACTCGAATACACACCGCATGCTGCCCCAGGTTCAGCTCTGAGAACAAGCTGCCAAGGCAAATCCTGGCTCCTCCACCATTTCCAGCATCCCCAGCATCTCTGAGGACACCGTGATCACAGCAGCAGATGAAAAGCAAGACACCATCCCACCAACCTCCTTCTCCAACATCCCAGCACTGCATGGAGAGAAACAGCCTGACCCAGCCACGTTCCTCTCCCAAGGCCCAAACCCACAAACAGCAAGGCCCTTCTGCCAAGGGCAAACGTTACTGAGCTGAACAAGATTAATGGACCTCTGAGAGCTGAGGCAGAACCAGGTCGGGAGCCTGTGCCTGCTCCTCAGAGGGACCTGGTGTAGGTGCAGGATCAGTCCCTGCCTGCCCTTGCGCAAGCCTGCCGGGGAGGACTCAGCACCCCAAGTGATGCCCACCCTGCCCCAAAGCCCTCCCGGCTCGTGTCCATGTGTAAGCACATCGCTGTGCTCTACTGTACAGCCACGGAGGTCAATCCACACAAGAACGTTTTCAATTCTTCCTTTTCTGTTTTCACACTAGCAACAAGCTGAGGAGCATTCCATCAAGGAGCCCACCCTGGCCCTGTGACAGCCCCAGGAATACACCGACCTTTGCTTCCAGGGACAGAAGAACAAGCCCGGAGACCAGCCCTAAGAGCAACCTGGGAAAAAAACTGCATTTCAGGATCGCCTCCTAAGCTGTGTGCAGGAGACGGGGACGTCTCACGAGCCAGGCATCCCCGCTCCCGATTCTCCCAGCACTGACCCAGGACACCCAACGGCCCAGAGACAAACAGTGGCCACAGGACTGCAGCCAGTGGTGCCCATCCACCTGGGCACGGCGGGATCCGCAGGATGAAACACCCTGTGTTTCATACTATCAGGTGTAAATCTTAGCTCAATGGACTTTACACTGATACAAACCTGTCAGGGCACTTCTTCGCTGCTCTGCATTTTATTCAGGCTCTTAAATCTGGCTTTGATGTGTATACGTTCCCATATGTTTTTGGAACATGAGACTAAGTAAATTAAATCTGTGTGGCCCGACAAGCAAAATAAACTTCATTAAATGCAATCCGGGTCTCCGGCTTTAATTGTGTGAACATGGCACAAATGAAATTTATTTATACAAGTCCTGTGACGCCAGTGGCCCTGGCACCTCGACATCTCACAGCCTTAATCAAATATCTCCAAACTCGCTGTCCATGAAGCTCAGCAGATCCCATTCCTGACAGTCTCCAAGGAACCGCAACCAAAAATGGTGCATCAACAGCATGCCTGGAGCTAGGACTTCTTCATAGTAATATACAAGTCCTTGGAAGATAAACCCTCGCTTCATCAAGCAAGGCATCAGAGAAATGATGCCTACAGTCCGGTAGCCTGACTTATATGATGTCCAACACCAGGTTAATTCAGAGGAAGCTCTAAGAAACATCCCAAAAGAGTCTGTCCACGGGAGAAGCTTGAACTTGACGTAAATGCTGAAGTCAGAGTGTGTATTTAGGAAATCTGAGAGAAAAGCATGTTTACCAGGTTATACTCAACCCCCCCGACTGTCTTTGAGAAGAAGCTCTTATTGAATACAGCAAGTGAACAGGGGGAAAAGACCCCCCCCAGCCTGGCAACCCCACCAGTGGTGGAGCTGCCAGCCCCCACATGCCACCCGAGGTCCCTGCTGCTGCCCAGGTACCTCCTCTCCCAGCTCGTCATTGTGAGGGGTGTAGTGCAAAAGCAGCAGAGAGCAATAAAGGGAACAAAACTTTTATTCCCCGTTCTGAATGACCTTTGGTAGATGTGCCCGCACAGCGCCACTGACCCCGATTCACAGACCTGATTTCCTGAAGTTCCCTCCAGCCCGGGACTTCCGCAGCATACGTTGCATTTCCTCCAACCTTCCCTGAAGCCCTTTGGCCCAGCTCTGCTTGCTGGTTGCCCAACAAGCCCGTCCAGAGCCACGCCAGGCCTGCTGCAGAGCGCCGGACACCCCAGGGTAGAGGAGGCCAGCAAGGGGTGCCCAAAGGGACACGGGCCATGACCTCCAGGGAGGGCAGCCCGGCTCCAGCTGCTGCCGGAGGGGGCAAGGAGGGGAGCTGCAAACCTTACAGACCTCAGCAGCCCTAGTTCAGCTCTTAGCAGCAGCTGCAGCCCAAACACACACCTCATGAGACCAGGAACGAGATGTCACCCAGGTGACAGGGTAAACACTGTCCAGCACCTACACGAGGTGAAAGCAACACCTGGATCAAGCTCTAGCACCAGGGCTGCATCTCCAGGCTCTGACCCTGCGGTGCCTGGGAAGGGACCCTGTGAAATCCAGTGATCTGGAAGGATTTCACACCCAGAGCGAGCAACCCATGGTTGCCCAAGACCCAAACCCAAAATTTTAATTCAACTCTTTGGTGCACAAAGTAGGAGGGTGAGTGAGCTCATGATCCAACTGACTCCGGATGCGAGGCTGTTTAAACAGGAGCCTGGGGTCTGAACGTAGCATTTCTCTACCCTGAGATATTTTGAGAAAATACAATCGTTAACATTTCCTTAAAGGAAGAAATAACGCGGGGCAGGGTGGCAAAAACCCCAGCAGGAATCCCCTGATGTAGACAACATATATCTCAGGTACCAATTATTTTAGACTGAACAACATTAATAACTGATAAATAAATGCCCTTTGTCTGCAGTTCTTTTGCTCCACTTTGCTGCTTGGTCTGCAGCCAGCGCCAGCGCGATGCCCTGGCACGGGACGCAGGAGGAAATCCAAGCCTGGTGACCTGCTGACTAACGGTGTTCCCTGCGTGCTGCCGGGCCGGGTGGCCAGCACAGGTAGCGGGTGTCCAGGAGAGGGGAGCGTCCTGGGGGCTGCCCCTGCGCCAGCCCCGATGGGCACACGCCGGGCGAAAGACCCCAGATATAAAACCCCAGCGTGCTGGGTGGGAGGGCAGCAGCGAAGCAGTCCCTTAATGGAAGGTCCTGGCACTGCTCGAGGTCTCCTGAGGACCGCAGAACCTGCCCACGCCGAATTCACTCCTGCACCGGCTTCTGTCGCGACAGCAGCGGGGAGGCCCTCGAAGGAGACCTGCAGCTGAGGTGGGCACCACTGGCGCCCGTGCCTTCCAGTGCACGGGTCGGCCGTGAACATCCTACAACGGGGGATGTTCATTCATAGGGAAGCAGAGAGAACAGGGAAGTAGGTTACAAGCCTGCATTACTGATCAGAAATATTTATGTAAATGTCTCCACCAAGCAGGTGCAGCCCTCGGGCTGCTGACAAGCTGCCAGCGGGGCCTTTGGTGCCGCAGATCTTGAGCTCCCTTGAGCTAAGGAGTTTGTTTCAAGGATTTCTTCTAGCCAAAATCTGACCCCAGTGAGCCCCGTCCTGTGCATCTGACTCATCCACAGGCAGAAAGGAACCAGGCCACCAGCCCGCTGCCAGCGAGGGGACTGAGGGGGCTCGGGGCCATCTCGTCCTGAACACACACACTGCTGCAGGACAGAAGCTTCCCTCGAGCTTGGAAGGTCTGTCTCCTGCTCACTTTGCACTCGCACCTTGCAAACAGACTGAGGGCTTTCAAAAAGCCCCCTAGAACTCTCTGGTTTTCCATATGACGTCTTTCTTGACACTCATCACAGGGACCAAGGACCGAACAAACCAAGGGAGCCAACCAGCCCCACAAACCCTCAGAGCTCTGAACCACCACGGAGGCAGGGGGGACAGCCTGGCCCTGCCACACCACACCACCTGCCCGAAGGACCACGCTGCGGGAGCAGGGGACCCCACTTCCCGGCCGAGCCACCGAGGTGGCACCTCCTAAAGAAGGACGACCACGATGCCAGCAGCAACAGGATGGGACAGCAAACCTTGTCACAGAAGGACACAGAAACAGGGTCAGCGTTCCTGACCAGTGGACTGGTGCTATTTTAGAGCCCTGATGGCCCAGGAATACACAGTGCCAGGCACTCTTAATTCGTTACCTAATAATCTGCGGGGTTTAAATTTATCTCCTCCCCCTTGCCTGCCCTGGAAATGCCACCCGTCCGAGGCACCACGTGTGCCTCCCGCGCTGGCAGCACGGCCTGGCAGCAGCCAGGGCATGTCACCGAGCCTCCCGCCGGCACCAGCATGCCTTTATGGAATTTCAATGCCCTTTTTCATGTTCCTATTTTGTACTAAGGATGCTATCGGTACTCAGAATTTACCAACGGTATGTGCCTTTGCATAATCAAGCATCCTACCTCTTGATGCACTTAAAGATCCCTCCCCAGTACAGAATATTACCTAACTCCATGAACAGTGAGGCACTGGCAGCTCTGTGGGGTCATTTTCTGGATAGTCCCTGAATCAGTCAAAGCTTCTGGGAGCTTACACTGCACACCACGAGCCACTACAGCCTGAGAAGCTTGCCCTGGATTTCACCCACACGGATCCCACGGGAGCACAGTCACCCACCCAGTCACCCCGGCTCACGCCAGCACAGAAGGAATCTCCAGATATTTCCACTTCCGGCAAGGGCGATGACTGCGCTGGGGGAGGACAGGCTGCTGTTTCTGCAGGCCCCAGACTCCAGAGGGGAGAACAGGAAGATAAGAACAGAGTCAGCAGGCCGGGAGAGCAGCAGCGCTCAGCCTGAGCCGTAACTGAGTCATAACTAAGGCTGCTGACACCAGGCTGCGCCAGCAGCTCCTTCAAAGTGCCAGAAACAAGCTGGAGGACCGAGACCCCTTTGAAATTGTGACACCTTTCTCCGAGCCCCTCTGAATTTTGCTGACAATGGCACAACAAAGCCGAACTCATCTCTCCCACCTTCACTACAACCACTTTGTGTGGCGTCCATCCCTTTGCACCGCTGCTGCTCCAGCAGTAACACAAGACACGGCGCTTCTCCCCAGAACCCTCTGGGCTGCTGGCTGTGCCGGGGCTGCAGAGGACCCTCACTGGTGAGACCACAGGAAAGGTGGTGGGCACCCAGTGACTCTTCAATGGGACCACTCACTCGCTGCCGCTCATCCAGGTGCTGTGCTCAGATCTCAGCCCCCCACCAAAACATCCCGTTTTCCTTCCTATGAAGTCAGACTGGGCCACAAACACTGTGTTCTTAAAGAAAGACTAAACTGCATTTTAGAAGTGTGCTATTTGGGAAATGCTCCATGATTAGAAGCCAGAAGCTCATGGACACTCCAGAGGAGTGAGAGCTAAGCCAGCCCTCCTGGGATTTCAGTTCCAGGGGTTTAGAGACCCCAGCTCCTCCCTGACACTCTCTCTGCTGAGCTCTCTTTGCTATGCCGGCACAACATGCTGTCTTCATACCTCATCTGCAGACAACAGCATCGTTCACTACTAACAGCAAAAATACTTGAGTCTCCAATTTTCTCAGCCAGAGGATGATGATACATTTATGTCATATCTGTAAAAGTAAAGGAAAAATCGGCCTTCACCTAAACCGTCCTCCTTAGCACCGACCGACACAGACCGTTAGCGATTTCTGCACGATGGGTTAGTCTGTAACTCCTAGAAATCACAGTGACCTCGGGATCCAAACCTGAAATAAATCAGAGAAATTACAAGATGTCCCTCTTGCCTGTAAAATCTAGGGAGCAGACACGCTTTACTACTACTTTAAGGAGACAGACGGCTTACAAGGAAGTGAGCATTTCCCTTCAACAAAACCATCACGGATCCTGGAACGCAGAAGGGAAGGTTGGAAAGACCCTCAAGAAATCTTGTTGTTCATCTCCCAAGTCCCAAAAAAGAGCTGACCATAACTAAATAATACCTGGCAGACGTTTCCCAAAGCAACAACTTCTGAAGTCTCTATGGATGATTTACATTGTGCTTTAATTTGCTATTCCAGGGCTTAACTGAAACCCTGAATCAGCTCCAGATAGTCATTTTAGCTGCGTTTTAGTTTCAGCCATCTCTCAGTGGACAGAAGAAAGAAATAGAGGGCCAGGATTTAGCAGCACTACAAAGGAAAAGAAAACAGATCAAGACTGCTAAAGAAATAAAACCATCGTGGACAGCCTCGTACACACACAGACCATCCCGGCGCCGTCGTGCCGCAAAGGTGCCGAGCTCGCTGCACGCCATCTCTGCTGCGGCACCAAAGCTTGGCAGCTGGACCCACGGAAAGCTGTCCTACCTGCCCACGAGCTCTGGCAGGCAGAGCAGGCACCAACAACGCACAATCAACTCCTGACTCTGCTCCATCGTCCAAGGAGCCTCCCCTCCCAAAACAAAAAGGGAGATGCTGTCTCAGTGCTTTGCTACTGGGCATGGGCATTTGTAAGAAAGAGAGAGACAAAGTGACGTGTTCGGAGAAGCTGTTATTTGCACCGTGAGCAGCTTCTGCGCTGCAGTTCAGAGCAACAACCGCGGCCTCCCCTTCTGCCCGGGGACAGTGGGACACACCGGAGTCTGCAGATACATGGTAAACGAAGATGTGCTTTAAATGTGCTGGTTGGAAAAGAGCGGTAAACATCAGCTGACTTAACAAACCATATTGTAAACAAACTACCTGCTTGTAAAGCAAAACAAAAAGCCCAGACACTTGATGTGCCCACAGAGGAGGCTCCAAGACCCCACTTCATGCACTGCTCACAAGCAGGTCTCAGACCCGCGGGATGCTAGTGTTCTGCAAGCTTCTGCAAGTCAGACAACACACTGCTGGTGGTGTACACCCGCTAGAAACTGAAGCAAGGGCAGGTTAAACGACTTCATGTCACACACTGAGTCACGGTGAAACCGGATCTGTCGGTCAACTACCAGCCTGTTAGGTAAGCGTATTTTCTCAACACCAGTTCACGTAACGTTCCTCGATCCCGTGACGAGCACAGGAGCCCACTGCGGCACCTTCAGCCCAGGGCTGTGCCTCCCAGGGGTAGTTTTCACAGGCTGCTCACACTACTCAGCTCTCTTCTCGAGGAAACAAATTGAATTCTGAATTTCCATTCAGAATCCTATCTCCATACTTGAAAAAATGAGGCAAGAATCGAAGGGCATCTGCCCATCAAAGCACAACCCAGGTGCCCAGGAGTCAGAAGCTTTCCTCCAACACCCGAGTTGGCTGCACCAGGTCCCTGTCACCCCTGAATTCACAGACGGTCTTCTCAGTCTCAGAGCAAGGCTCTTCCCAAAGTTAATGTCTAACTCATGGAGTCAGCGATGACAGGATGAGCAGGTTCTCGGAGCAGGCCACATCCTCCTCCAGCACACATCAGAGCACCACCACGATTCTGCCCACCTTCAGAGTAAAAACCTTGGACCTACAGCATCACCTGCCAAAGGTCCTGGCACAGCCTAAATGTGCATTCCTCATCAAAAATACCTGGTGTGATCTTTGTTCACTTCGCTTCCTGCAAATGGACAAGAGCTCAGTCTACGTCACACCTAAAACCACAGCACGTCCTCACTAGCAAGATCCTGCCAGGATCCTGAACCAGGGAGTGTCTGTGCTGCAGTGGGAAATCCTGGTGCCTTTTGAGCTGCACAAATACTCAAGAGACTGGTCTGGAGGCCTCCTGAGCAACAATGCACTGCTAACAAGCTAAGTAGGTAGATGAAGGAAACCAAATCAAGAATGTGACCAAAATTTCATACAGTGGACATCGAGTTCAGGCGGTCCGGGTCACAGGAGGTGATTTTGGAAAGGTGAGAGCGGGGACTATAAGGACTCACCGCCACAAGATAAGAGGATCAGAGCCCTCTTCAACTTAAAAAGAGAACAAATGTTTTGATGTTTATACAGCTTTGTCAGGTTTCGGGAAGTTCAGCATTTTATAGACAAAACTCAACCGACATTCTGCACAGCAGGAGAAAGGCATCAGCAGGGTTAAGGAAAGCAGATTCCCAGCTCCCAGCCCTGCTGCTGGCCCCTGACGCAGCAGCACTGTTTCCCAGAACCAGGAGATGAAAAAGTTCCTCCAGTGCACCAAGAGAGGAGCTGTGCAGACACCCGAGGTGAAGGGCTCTGCTGCCGCAGCCCGTGCGACTCTCCACCCTCCACTGCCTACACCAGCTCTGCACTCAGCATGAAGTGAAAAAAGAGGGGAAAAATAAAAAGAAAAGGCGAGCACAGCAGCTAGTCTAGCACTCGAGTAACAGGATAGGTGAGGATTACGTGAGGCAATTATTTCCCAGAAGCCAGCCTGCTGTCAGCTCACCCCGCGGTTTCGGCAGGCCTGCGCAGGCTCCGGAAAGCGAAGCTTGTGCTCATGTCTAGCAAAGCTCCTTCCACCTGCCGCTGCGGCACCCGCGTCCTCCGGGCTGCAGCTCTCGTCTGCCTGGAAGCCTCTGGGAAAAGACCAACCCCGTGCTATTTGTCGGGAGGGGCTTTAACTTCTCCTGAAAGAAACGCAGTGGCTGTTCTGCCTGCAGCATGCCAGGGACACCTGAGGACACAGGCACCCAGAGATGCTCAGGAGCTGCATGCATCCTGAGCTGGCCAGACCAGAGCCAGCTGTGGCCCAAAAGCCCTGCAGGGTTTCTGGAGATGTGCCTCAAGGTCATACTGATGAGACCTGCTGAGATACACAGAGGAGGACCACTCTGAGCACAGCACCCAGCCGCTGCCCAAACACGGATGCTGGGTGGGAGCTGGTCTTGCTCAGCCATCAGCACGAGGTGGGTGGCACTAGAGCCAAAGGAGATCTTTCTGGTCACCACACATCTCATTATCCATCCCATGCAATTACGCCATGTGCCAAAACAGCAGTGAGATGAGGTGGGAAGAGACCAGAACCACGCTCGCTGTTCGGTCACCACCCTTGCTGGCAAGGTTCAGAAAAGTGAAAGGGCATAAACATAACTGAGCTGCACCAAGCAAAGGGAAAGCACAAGCTGGGTGGGTCGTGGGTGAGTATCTGTGGGAAAAACTTAAGAAAACAAATATTAGTTACTTGCAATTATAAATAAGTTTGTTTTCTTAGATCATGAAACATACTTGGGTTAACCTAAAGTCAAAGAAATTGGCCACCCTCTAATTCAAGTGAAATGTCTCTTGAGTTTGCAAATAACAGACAGAAAAAGGCCCTTGGTTTGTGCAAACACACACATTTACGTGCCTGTGAGCTGCCCGTTTCCAGCAAAGGGAATTTCCAGCATTTCCAGCTGCTGCAGCAGCACCATGAAGCGTGAAGGCGCAGATATGGACAGGACACGAGCGCTTCGAAATCCTGACTCCTGAGTCAATCAGAAACGCCGGAGCGTGCGGCCAACACGGTGCCCGTCCAGGGCGTGCCTGTCACTGCCTGCACTCCCGTGGCCTCAATGCTGTAAGAAGAAATGCGTAACACCAACCATCCCCCTCGCCTCCCCAAAGCCGTTGGGTTTTTCCCCACAAATTAATGAGATCCAAATAACATTATTCCTAGCATCATCATGAACACAACCTTTGTCACCGTGTGGGGGAGCGGCTCTGCTGAGCGTACAGACAGAAGTGCTGATGACGAGCCAAACCACCCAAGTTTCATTTTCGTTACACCTCGCTGCGTGTCTGCATAAATCCATCACACATGTTTGTAAGAAACTACCTCCGAGTGGTACAAGCCCAGCACAAAGCATGCAGCAAAGCCGAGAAACTCACGGGATCAGACGGGGACGCGCAGTGAGCACACAAGCAAAAGAGCCTCTGAAACCATTATTCTAAGTCAGCAAATAGCAAAAATGTTTACGTTGTAGAAGTGTCATCGAGGATTCTACAGATGTAAAATCATTAGCCGTGTCTGGGTAGTTAATTAATAAGTGTACAATTCCCTCTAACTTAGCCTGTTACTTGCATCTCATTTGCTCCCAGTTCACGGGGGAGGCAACAACCAACCCCTTGTGCTGCACCCTTCAAATTCCAGCGAGTGTTGTAGCAAAGTCTGAGCTCCGTGTCAGCAACGCACGGCACAACCCGAGGACCCCCCAGCGCTGAAGCCTCTTTCGCCCCCAAGGTCCCCGTCACGACGGTACTGCCCTGCGAGGCTCTGCCAAGCCCTTGCCTTTGCGGGTACCTCCCCAGCTGATGGACCTAGAATCCGCTTTTTTCAGCAATTTGGAATTATGTTCTCTGAAATACTCATACATATAGTATGTAACATTCAACAGATGTCGGGTAAACACCTTGTAAACGCCGTTCGAACCATGCTGTCAGCAGTGCCTTGATCTCCCAGGGGCACACGAAGTGACACCGCCGTGTGCGGGCAGAGGCAGGGCCAGGTCCACACCAAAACCCACCCACGTGTCCCTGCCATGGGTCCAGGGCTTCACCCTGGCCACACAAGCAAACCCAGCCATGGTGCAAGCAACTCAGAGGATGGCCCTCAGAGAGCTGAGGGCAAAGAACGCAGCTTTTGCTCTGGTTATAAACTAAGAAAAGCCAACACAGTTTCATTTTCCACAGGTAGAAGAGGCTGAAGAAGCAGGAAAAGCCACGTTCATACCTGCCTGAGCAAAGACGTTGGCTACAGGCTGGGAAATGGGATGTTCTGCAGCACTTGTGTCAGGTTTGAAAGCGCTTGGACACCACGTGTGCGCTCATGGAAACCAGCACCTCGATGAGCACAGCAGGACCTGACTCCGAAGCAGAGTGCTGCTTTATCTGCAGCCCTGCAAACCACGGCACGTGCCGCACGTGGGTGCAGGGACATCACCACCCTGCCTGTGCCCCTGGCCTTCTCCGGGCGCTCCAGGGGTCACACACAGCACCACGCACGACGTGGAAGGAGAGGGCAGATGCTGGGGTAGGTGTCGATCGCTCAGCTTTGCAGACACCACTTTCCTCCCTCAAGGATGTGATTTGAGTCCATGGAGCTCTCCCAGCAGCCGTACCCTGTGCTAAGCCCCAGTGCTCCAGATGGTTCAACCTGTGCCCCAGTAACCACCAACCACAGAAAGAAGTACAAAGCAGTGACAAGAGCTGCTGGCCCGACCCCCCGGCGAGTCCAAGGAGAACGGGAAGATCCAACTGCTGTTTGCTTTCAGGGAACCCTTCTCCAGCTCCCCTTCTCAGGAAGCTCTCCTCCTCACCCACAAGCCACATATGGAGACACTCCTCCACCACCTCTGTCCCTCTCGGAAGTGACCACGGTGCTCTCCAGGCAGGAAGCGAGCGGCTGTGCCTCACATGCTACGTTTTCAGGTGCAAGGACTGCAGTGCTCCACATCACTGGGATCCCCGCAAAGGACACCAGCCGCACCTTAACCCTCTTCCTTCCCAAAGCCATTCTGCTCTCCTCTCTCCTAAACCTTTCTAGTTTTTCCTTCTATCAGTTTTCCTCCTCATAAAGACAGGATGATGAACATCTGGCTGAATGGAAGACTTCTTCCTTCTTTATTCCCAGGCTTGAAGAGCAGCAGCTGAAGCATTGATGGTATTTTACCATCTAGCTGGTGGGAAAGCCTGGACACCAGCTGGGCAGACCCACAAGGAATGGCCACAGACCACACTCTCCATCACCCCTAGCAGGACTCAGAGCAGGTTCTCACCCTGCCCTCCTGCCCGAGCGCTCTGCAGCACCTCTACCCGCTTTCGACCGGCAGCCTTAAACCGGCTTTATTTTACACTGTTAATGCCGTTCCCAAACTGGGTTGATTTTACGGCCAGCGGAGCCCCAGTTAGGCAGCGCAATGCAGAGCACGAAGCTTCTCTGAACACACGTTGGGAGAGGGAGGAGAGGAAGAAGGCGGCGAGGGAAGGAAGCCCATCTAGGAGGCTTTATTATTGCCCAAAGAGTCCTTCTCAGCTGCTTCTCCGCTTGTGCTCTCCCTGACATCTTCCTGTTACCCAAACTTCAAGAGACGGGCTCCTCCCTCTCACGCTGCTCGTCTCCCCGGTGCTCACGCTTCCCCGCAGCAGCCCGTTTGCCGTGTCGCTGCGGCTCCAGCGGCCGGGCCAGCCCCGCGGCTCTGCAGCGCTGCGGTCCC